>CM062092.1:7654668-8254668 GCA_031163375.1 Conogethes punctiferalis | reverse complement strand
AGCGAATAATCGTCAATACTGCCGCTGCAATGGTTGATCCGTCACAGCGTCCTTTATTACAAGTGGCAGCAGTCACGCTCTCAGGCCCAGCTGGTAGCGTAGACGCATTTGCTCCACTGGACGACGGGTCAACAGCGACATTTTTTGATGCTCGCGCCTCCCAACTAGGAGCCGATGCTCGATTTCTATAGCTTTAAGCTCGAGCTCTGCTTCCTTGGCCCTCAGTTGTGCGCGCATCGCCGCTACCTCCAACTGCGCGACTTTAAGGGCATGTCCTGCCTCCGCCGCAAGTTTTCTTGCGACGGTTGTCGCGGAGGAACGGTTAGCACGCGAGGCGGAAACAGAGCCCGTACCCGCACGCGAGGTGACGGGCTGTTTAAAAGGCTCCGGGACGATTTCGCTAGTCGCGGCTTGATATTTTGTGTTAGACATTTTAAATATGTAATGATATAAATACCTGGATCTTAAATCCTTGCTCGATTGGACCACAAATATAGACGAATGTGCGCTTAAATTCAATAAAACGCCGTCTATATTATTTTGTGACTGTATTTTTCCAATATTGAAGGAACAGTGAAGTTTAATAAACAATATAAAATCAATAGTAATAAAAAAGTATAAAAACATAAACAAATTATAAAAAAGAGTTCCCATTCGGGAACAAAGGGTATATAGACTACAGAGAATTTAGAAGAATTATAAAACCATATTTAATCGACAAAAAGATTATAGTAAAAGGAGAAGAAAAAGTTAAGTGGGTGCAAGATATATTTGGTAAAGAAAATTGTAATTTAGATATAAGTAATTTAAGTGCTCCTAACCTAAATATGCTTTGTAATATTTATTGTTCAAATAACACAACGTTATATAATTGTTGTTATCATAAAAATATTTGTGCATTAAAAAATGTAGTATGTATAAAGAAATGGTGTGTTGAAAATAAAGTGACTCTATAATTTTTTAATAAACTATGTAAAAATGAATTACTGTCTTTAATTTAAGAACCCTAAAGTAAGAATTAATTCGTACCTATGTATACTTACTTAAAAGGTGATAAAATAATAAACCTTTTTTATTCATATACTTTTATTCTTTAATTACAATATACACTCTACAAATACCTAAAATTACATTACATATACCTAAAATTAAAGACAATCATTACATAACTTTTTTGATATTTTTCTTATCACTGTATCAGTCATATCCATAATTTCGTCAATTTGTTCAGTCACTATGTATTGCGCTTTTAGCACCACATTGTCCTCACTGTCACTATAGTCCAGGTCCTGCGCCATCAAACGGGATGGCTCGCTGGTCAGGTCACACACTCGTATCTGTATCAACCGAATGCCTCTGGAGCGCTCCCTGCTGATAACATAGGACTTTGCTGTACTAGGTCGTTTCTTCTTTGCCTCGCCCCTCCGCCGAACCTTCTTTTCCCGCGAGGTGTGAGGCTCGGACATCTCAGGTCTATCCATACCTTCTTGACAGGCTTGCGTTAGCCCCTCCCAGGGATCATATGTATACTGAGACAGCATGATGTTAGTATCACTCGAGCTGTCCATGATCTGAAAAGTAAAACAGTTGTTAGTGCTTGTATTAAAATACAATAATATACCAATGACAAATTCTTAGAAATATTGTATACTTACATTGTAATTTAATCTGACGCTTGTCCGAACGTGTTGAAAAATATGAAACGAATGAGCTCTAGTGCCAATGTTGAATATGATTAGTGGCGGGGATGACCTACTTTATTGCAAAATCGATGAATCTGCAAAAAGAACGAATGCTTTGTATCAGCGCAAATTTTATTATTGCGTAAAATTAGGTTGATGGGATGTAAGGGAGCGGTCTATCATCTTTCCACTCCAAGCCAACCTCACCTGCCCGTGGTGCATCCTGCCGAATAACAAACGAGGCGCTGGCAACCGACTGGTGGCGGTATAACCATCACAATTGAAGGCTTAGATACCACAGACCGATGACGGGCAGCAGCGTCACCGGAGCGAGAAGCTACGCCCTGCGATCGCCAACCCGCCTGTCCAGCGTGGCGATTATGGGTATATCCTCCTGATGTTTGTCCTAGGTGGCGAGCAACTGGAGAGGCCTATGTCCAGCAGTGGACTGCGATAGGCTGACGATGATGATGATGAAAATTAGGTTATGTGTTATAATAATTTTTATGTGTTTTAAATAAAACCATAAGTTTTGTGTTAAATATGATATATATTTATTTATATCTTATAACATAAAACTAACTAAGTACAATTTACAGTTACAGTAACAATAATATTTATTACAGCATAAGGTAAAGCACTTATTACAATAAGGAACTATGACCCCATGCCTTAGTGGAAATTTTATCATGCATTATAAAACGTTTGTCATCAGCATTTGACAAAGCAATTTTATTAACTGTCTGGGTAAAAATATTATGTTTAATACATTTAAATAGAATATTTTTTCGGCGCACTAATTTATCATTAAGTAATACATCACCATAATCGGATACCTTCAAATGTTTGATAACATTCTTTTTAATACCTTTTGCCTTTTTGATAACATCAGATTCAGTTTTGATGCAGTACAATTTTGATCTTAGCCCTACAAATTCAGTCATAATACGTCCGCCAAGTTCGTCTTTGAACAGACCCGGTACCTTCTTGTTTATAATCGGAAGACCGTGCTGGTTTTGCGAAGAGTAATTACTTGTGTCGAAATAACGCAAGAAATATTGTTTTATATCCCTGTATACATCTTTTGTCTGTATTTCATAAATAAAACTGTCAGTGTCCGTATAACATAACTGCACTCTGTGTCCGTAGTGAGGCTTTATTACAGAGTAATGAAACTGGTACATATGACTTTTAGAAAGCTCTAAAACGGCAAAGCCTACGTAAATGGGTTTGTCTAGAATAATTCTTTCCGGTTTCATTTGAACGGCTACTAAATTTTCAGTAAAAATGGTAGCACTGTGAAAATTTGGTCGTGAAATTAACTTTGCCGCAGAGATAGATCGATTGGTTCGATTGGTATCGTCTTGCCATTGATTCACTAATTTGATGTTTACTCTACGCTCAGTATCTTCTAAAGTTTTCCCAAAGACAGAATTATTCATGAGTTTAAATAAGTCCTGTTGAAAAGGTGTTACTGCTTTCTTTCTCAATTCGGTATTAAGATTAATATATTCCGCTAAAAATTTACTTTGCTTAAATGTAACTACTCGATGTATTTTTTTCAAAATAAGACCATGATTTAAACAAGTTTTCAAATGAACGTAGTGGATTACATAATTGTATTTCGAGTATAAATTTGGCACTAATTTGGAAGTTTTACCTCCTGGAGGTATAAACTTCTCCGCGCAAAATGGATAGTCGTTATGAGTACAATGCAACTCTTCGGGGTAAAACAAATCAACTTCAAGTATAAATCCGTATTCTGCATCGTCTGAAATGTCCATAATATCTAGTCTATCAATATCGTCTTGTTCCAGAAATTTAAAATTGGCTACTGGCAATGACTGGCACATGCTGTAACCATATAGATTATTACAGTCAATATATATGAGAAAAGTATCCGGTTTAGTTCCATCATAGTTTTCCATGTAAAAGTTGTTCGCCCTAGCTAGTCTGGTAGAACAAAGACAAATTCCGCCCCGCACACCTTTCTGCACGAGGCGTATAATTTCTAAGTCGGACAGTAGCTCTAACTCTACGCCCGTTTTTAATAACATTGCGTCAAATGATAAACTCGGAGCAGTTAAGTAAAAAGCCGGATCTAAATGATAATTTTTTTTACAAACAGCTCTAAAATTTTCAAATATATCTGTCAACAAATAAACATCGGTTTTAAGATAAAGATCAGTATATTCTCCCAAATTAGAAATGTTAAAGGTTTTCCAGACCAATTTCGCATGCATGTAATCTTCATCGCTTATCCCTTCGTCGATCAAAGTATTATAAAAACTTTCCTTAGAAGGCAGACGTTTCTCAGAATACGATCTCCAAGATTTCATGTGATCATAAGGATACACGCCCTTACGGGTTAATAATTCAAATTGGCTTTCATCAGTAAAACAATGTTTTAAGTGAGCGAAATCTGTTTTGTGTAGACCGTTTCCCAATTTTTCTAAGCTTGTCCCTAAAAACTTAAAAGAATCTACGAATCTTATTTGGACAAATTTACCATCCGACATTTTTAAAAATTTTGTAAAAGAAATGTAATTCTCTTTGTTCTTCGGTATTACTTTTATGGGACCCGAACTTTCAGCCAACTCTTTAATGAACAGATGACAATCATAGCCAGCCAGATTATGAAAAAAGACAGGAACCAATTTGGGTAGGCTGTACTGTAAATTACAGTATTGGTGAGCAGCGCCTCGGTAGCGGCCTGTCAAGTGACAGTGGTCCCTTACTTTATCGAACAGAAGTATATTATTGCAAATGTGACACACTTCAGCTTTTGCATGAGATTCAGCATCGTTATCATCAAATATCATTCGCACCTCAATACCCAAAATGTCATAAATGTGTTCTATATCTTTGTAAAGGCTTTCAAGAAATTTCTGAACACAGTCCCGTCCGCGGTACGAAACAAAACGATTAAGATTGCTGTCAAACGAGCACACTATGTTGTAAGCAAAAGCGGCTGGAATGTGTTGTTTCTGATTTACAGTAAAACTACAAGAGGGGCTCGGTTCGCAAGTAGCTATTGGTTTAAGAAGAGTTTCAAAATCAGCATACACCACAAACGGTATGTCTTGTTTACGATTAAAATTTTTAAAATGAAGATAGCTGCCTTTTTCTGGCAGAACAGTGGTCACACCACTACAAACGTGATTATCAAGTTTTTGTTCTGACGAAAAGAAAAGTAAACAATCATCACAAAAATAAATCTTATTATGATGCTTTGTTATTTGAGCTCGCACAAGACGTGATAAATTTTTTATTAACACGTAGTGAGATTTGTTACCATTTTCCAATAACAATAAATTAATCCTAGTTTTTCTTTTGAATTCTGATCTATAAATGGGTCCCACAATGCGCTTATTCTTTACGGAGTATACGTTAATGCTCAGAAATTTATTATTATTTTCAAATGTTTTAATATCTTTCAAAGTGACAGGAAAGTTTAAATCTTTAATATTTAACACTTCTCGAAAATGAGGATACGAAGCTGTACGAACACTATTGCGTTTTGCTGGGCAAAGGGCTGCGACAACGCTCCACAAAAAACAAAAGTTGTCGTCGTTTCTAACGTTAATACATGCTTTTTTCCTTTTTAAATAAAGCGGTAAGTCCACATACGTTGAACCTGCCCCACTTAACGGATCAAACTTGTTAATATTAACTTCAACATGTATGTTACTTAAAAATCCCCAACCGCTGTCACGATCCTGAAACTCTTCCACTTTTTTACATAATATACTAACGATGTTGTCAAATATCTGGTCGTAATCAAAGTTACGATGTATAATCATATTTTTAGTCGCAAATGATTTTACATCTTGTGTATCGCTTTTTAGCAATATAAAATTGCCAAAATACTCTAGATTCATTTTTATGCTAATGTATTGCTTTAACGATTTTTCTATAAGACCAAGCAATTTAGTACGTATACTGTTTAAGAATACCTCGAGTAAAGTCAACTCATTTCCCTCATTCGCTAGTATCCTATACGAAGCGATACGACCTCTGAACGCAGAGGAGATGGTGACCACTCCGTCCTCTACCGGAGCTGTACATTTGTTCTTGTGCGCGTTACTACGCAAATGCCCTACCCAATGCGTATTATCAACGCGTGCCGAACAAGCGGTACAGAAAGGCATGGTGTTAAATCAAGACACGCGAGAGCGTGTCAGCCAAGTTCCAGCGAAGAGAACTGGCAGACCGCACTAGTAACAATAACGTAATTATTAATTAATATTTAAAATGACCTAATATACTTGTATTATAATAAATGTATTCAAACGTTTAAAATTATTTAAAATTAACTCTATTACTATAGAATATTGGCTCTCTATCTTGAAATAGTTTTTGCACACTCTTCGTAAACTTTTGAAGATGTCCCCACTCTGAAGTGCCAGTGTCCAGCTGTACCTTAGCGGTGAGCAGCGCCTTCTTGTAGCGGTCGACGGGCGACGCCTTGAGTGCGTCGCTGGTGGTGTAGGCACGCACCTCCACGTAGTAGGCGCCGGTGAGCGGGGCGGAGCGCCGCACTGACCCGTTGGCCACCTTTGTCGTTAGGCTGCTGTCCAGCGACGGGTGAGCTGCGGAACCCCGGCGTTGGGAGTTCTCTACCGCTAGTGCCTCGTCCTCGTCGGACACCAGACCGAACAGATCTTTCGATCTCTTTGACGGAGCTCTGAAACATAACAATATTATTTTTTACTGTCAATGCGCTATGATAAAGTGTTGTAGCCTATTGATATCATTCATCTTCATTAGTAAAATAGAGCTTCTAAAGACAAAATATTAATCAATTAAAATAAGAGTAGGTACATTCACACGCATCTTACTGAACTAACCACATACAGTAGAACGCCGATTATCCGAATTAATTGGGACCGAGGTCGATTCGGATAATCGAAAATTCGGATAATCGGACATAGACTGGTAATAAAAAAACGAACTGTTTAACAAACACAGTTCTACAATAACGCTCACTTGAACATCTCGATCAGATAAAGTTGCAACCCCATCAGACCTTATCAAAAATACAAAGTGTAAAAATTCACAACAATAATAGAGGTACATATGTATGTAGTAGCGAAAAAAAAATATGAGAACAGTAAAATAGTATCTTGCATCTAGCTTTCAACCATAACAGTTGAAATATATCTGGACTCGAGCGTGTTTCGACTTGTTACAACAATACAAAACAAAAATTACTTGGTTTTAATTTTTTATATTAAGCTTAGGTCCGATTCGGATAATTGGCGATTCGGTTAATCGGCGTTCGGATAATCGGCGTTCTACTGTACCATGATTTTAGAGTTCAATCAACGTGCACACACACTCACACATATCATCAGACGAACCTCTTACTGATTTTTCAGATTACAATCAACATTATAGGTACAGTCACATACACATTATAAGTACACTCATACTGATAATCATTGTAACATTCACTTACTGCGATTTAGAAGCACGTTTCTTTTTCGGTAGCGGCAGCGCAACTTCACAATCGGAGTCGGATCTGTAAATTAAATTATTATGAGCATTAAATGTCAGCTGTCATCAGTTGTAGCACCAAGGATCATTACTTATAATCTAAAAATAAATAGGAAAAAATATCATACATTTATTATTGTTAAGTTACTTAAGTAG
Organism: Conogethes punctiferalis; assembly: GCA_031163375.1. Lineage (NCBI taxonomy): Eukaryota > Metazoa > Arthropoda > Insecta > Lepidoptera > Crambidae > Conogethes > Conogethes punctiferalis. The sequence goes on along the minus strand of CM062092.1, from coordinate 8,247,331 downwards.
GTACTTGTGTTAAAGAATTCTAAATCAGCAGGCATGTAACAAACGCAAAATGTTCATCACATTAATGTTTGTCCCAGTTGGGAATCGAACCCACAATTCGCTGCCTTAGGCAGGGCTGCAACAAAACCGCCTTCGAGCTTGTCAATACGATGTTGGTGAATGAATATGAATGCACTGTACGTACCTTGATGTGGTTAGCGTCTTCCCCTTTTTCGTATATTTACGCGAACTGGGGGCAGCGGAACCCTCTCCAAACACGGATTCAATCTCCGAGTCAGACCTGCGAACATAAAAGAATTTCTACATAGTATTCAAAGTCTCATCAACTTTTCAATGAGACATCTAACAAATAATGCTTAACAGTCACACAACCCACTGCACACCAGCCAAAGGTAGGCTGATGGATGATGATCTGCTACACGAAAAACTTGGTGGTCACGCAAACAGTTACCTACAACAAAAATTAAACAAAGAAAATTAATAAAAAAACTTACATAATTTTACCTTGGTGAGAGCAAGGATTCAGGAGAGCAGAGTTTCTGGAGAGCAGGGATTCTGGAGAGCAGATATTCTGGAGCACTGATGAGCACACTGAGCACACTAGTCACTTAAGTAGCACGGTAATGTGGCGACAATCACCGGGACGCTCATTTTATAACGCGAATAATGTCGAATTCGCTAAATTTCATAGGGTTGTTAAAGTATGGATCATGCAAGGAATATGGGATAGTTACTATGCGGTAACTATGTAGTTACATTATGAGCTCAGCGTTTTTAGTCCGAGCTTAAACAAACTTAAATTTAGTAATAATTTGATTAGCAAAATATTTTTAGAATATAACATCTTTTCGTCTACTAGATACTAAAATCTTCGCGTGAAAACGATCTATACCATGTTATTTACATACGGAGACCAAAAATAGACATATTGAAATCATCTGCAATGAAGAAAAATAGTAACAGGTTATATATTTATAGCTCTCACGAATCGAAGTTACCAAGTTTCAATCTATGTCCGCGCCGCCTTCGTTCAAAAGATTTGTATCAGCCCTACTGCACCGCGCGCGAAAATTGCTACCATGCAGATTTACAACTTGCACGTGGATTCATAGCACGTCATATTTAATTTGACCTACTTTTATTAATTTGGTATTTTTCCACATTTATTTAATTTATAGAAATTACTTTGTTATTATTATTAAAACAACTATTTTAGACATTTCTATTCATATCTCATTTTAATCACTATTATTAAACATATTTAGTAAACATTATTTATATTTTATAATAAACAGCATTTAATACAACTTTTTGGTGGGCATTTAACAACATTACAACTTACTAAAACCAGTTTAACCAAAAATTAAATGATTGATAGTAGGTACGCTTGAATTATTTACGTAGGAATGCTAGCTGTGATTGCATTTATATAGATTACCCTTTTAAACCATACAATCAGATTATTGATTAATTAAATATATTTTGCTAGATAAAGTATAAAAGATCTACCGAATTTATTACCTAAGTTTCACACTTATTGAGGCGCTCACTTTGAGTAAAAAATCAAATACTTACGTATTTCGCATGCATTTAGCAATAGACTATTTTTGTACAAATTGTATGTTAAAATATTGAATATTATAAAACATCAGAAACGAGTGCAAGAGGCACAAACAATAGGTACTTTTGTCGCAATGTCAGCAGCACTGCTCGTATGTCCGGCGCGCTTACACATGCATGACGCAACCAACGAGTTGATATTGGTGGGAACTATTTATTCGGTATAAAAACGATAACAAATAAGTTAGTTAGATTATTGCACTATTTTCTGAAGCACTCAAAATTAGCTTCGATCATTCATAATGTGGAATTGGGCATTCTAGATCATGTGGAGTGAGTTTCAGCTGGCTGAAACGAACGACAAATGATCTAGAATGCCCAATTCCACACTACTAAGCTACACAACGCAAAGTTCCTTCAACAGATTAGGTTTAGTGTGCCGGACCGGTACGCGGAGGCTGCTGGCGCTGCCGCGCGCGCGCACCAACCTGCTGGCCGAGGCGCCGCGAGCGCGCGCCGCCCGCACTATCAACGCGGTCGCACAGGCTAAAGACATTTTCTTGTGTTCTCTGAGTGAATTCACAAGGGTAACATTGTACATAATTAGCTATAAGTAGATAAGATTAGGTATACTACCGCATTAGATTAGTTTGTAAGGGTAGTGTATTTTAAGTTTAATAAATAAATAAATAAATCTTTTCGCTTCAAGCCACTCTCACCTGCCCGTGGTGCACACACAAACGAGGCACTGGCAACCGACTGGTGGCGGTATATCCGAATTGAAGACGTAGCTAAATAGCACAGGCCGATGACGGGTAGCAAGCGTCACCGCAGCAAGGAGCTACGCCCTGCGATCGCCAACCCGCCTGTCCAGCGTGACGATTATTGGTATAACCCCCACGTGTCTGCCCAAAGTGGAGAACAACTGAAATGGCATATGTCCAGCAGTAGACAGCGGTAGTGATGATGATAATTAAACTTATTTTTAATATTGATGGCACCTACACTACCTATGTAAACTTTGTGGCAAAATGTTAGGTCAAAAGGTAATATTATCCTTTACAGCTCACTCATATCTATATGATTTCTAGAAAAATATTTGGCCAAAAAATTCCTAAAATCAAATAGTATTTCGTATAAAAAATTCCTTTGTAAATAAAACACGGTACCGATGAAATCTGAATTTTGGCTGAAACAGCCTCTGGAAATGTTTTTCTGTTTTGTATTTCAGCATTGGCCAACCTGTTCTATATATATTTTTTTTTTTGTTTTAGGTTCTAAATGTTTCTACCACAACGTAAAGTAATACATATACAGGCGGTTTTTTTATTATCTGTAACAAAAATAAAATGCATGTAATCCATATCCCAAAAGGTATAAAGAAAACTTTTAATATCAAAATTATAGTCTTTGTTTTTTTTTTTATTCCAGATCAGGTTGATGACTTAAAAAAGTAAAACTCAAAATAAAACATCTACGAGTATTTTATTATCTTTATACCTAACTAATTGACAGCTATTGAAAAGCGTTCAGAAAATACTCTCGATATCTTGGGAACTATAGCAGAGAGCAAAATGATAAAATGTTGTTTGATTGACCTTTACCTAGGCAAGTATAGAATAATAAAAAGGGTAACTTAATACCTCCCGATTGTTTCAGTTTGTTGAACTTGTACTATCTTAAAGGACAAAGGTTTACGTATATCACCAACCAATAATGCTCAATAGAGCAGGTATGGAATACCATACCTGAAATAAACCATTTGGTAGATACCAAATCGTTTTACATTAGCAGAATCAATAAGATAATCTGACTAAAAAGAATAAATTCGATGCTATTTGTTCATGTAATAATGTTATTAGTAATTCGCGTTCGTTCAAAAAAGAAGGTTAAAACCGTCGAAATTTTTAAGCGTTTTTAGTTAGCCAATAAAATTACTTAACTAAAGTCTGCTTTTTCAATAGACAGATCGTTATCTTCCCGATATCATAAAAAGAGGTAAGATAAATTCTAAATTAATAATCACGTATTTAATTACTTTTTTCCTGTCTGTTGAACTTTATACGGTGATTGAAAAACCAGTCAAAATTATTATTACACGTGGTCGTCCGTGTGAATTATGTAAATAAAGGACTAAAGTCCTTTGTTGTTCAAAATCTAATGTTTGGAAAATATTACAGTACTCGCTGAAATTAAATGGCCACTAAAGGAAAATGTTGTTTGTTGTCTTTTGTTAGACTCCACGAAAAGTTTCAGGCATCTTTTTGTTGTGGTTTTTGTAAGCAAGATTGTGGGAAGCACGTTTTTTCTCTACAACACATTTTAAAAGGTTTTTCAAAGTCACTTGTTCGCAAGATTTGATGTACGGTGGCCTGCTTTTGAGTCGAGGAAAAAAGTAACTGCTTTTGAGTAATAAGTTTAGTTAAATAAGTTTAAAAGCTTTGATAATTTTTTAAACATGGTTTTATTTTGTGACAACCGGCTGGTGCCGGTATAACCATCACAATAGAAGGCCTAGCGAAATATTACAGGCCGATGACGAACAACAGCGTCACCGCATCACCGGAGAGACGCCTCCAGACGTTTGCCCTGTGGCGAACAACTGGACAGGCCTGTGTTCAGCAGTGGACTGCGATAGGCTGATGATGATTATTTTGTGAAACTTGTTACAATATTTAATGTTACTGCTGTCAAGTCAATGTACAAATACACTTTTGTAGTCGAAATCCACGATTTAACATGGGTTAATGTTAAGAGGCCTGTTGCAGTATAAAATGTCCGTCTTTTAGACTGTTCAAAAATAAAAGACACGTATGTTTTCATTTGTAAATTAAACCAAAAATATCAAATATGTAGTCCGTTAAAATTACGCGTGACGTGAAAGAGTGCGCTCCCATGTTTTGATTAGTATCTTTGTTATTTTTGTTTAAATGAAAAAAGGAAAAATACGTGTATATAAATATAATGTGGGTAATTATGTTGACCCTGGAAACATACCTATTATTCATGAGCACACTTTACTTAATACTTATAACCTTTCTTAGATGTTCAGGGAGTCGAACACTTATTCTTAGAAATAGTAAGTGCATTACGTAACCTTATCGGACGGATACACTCTTGAAATAAATTAGCAGATTAGAGACGTTAGGGCGACCCCAATAACCCACCCACGGACAGGGGAAATCGAGAAATGGGGTGTCGACGTAACAAGGAAACATGTATTGCCCGGTATAAGCTGATACACTAACGATACCCTTATGATTAGCCACCCTCTTCAAGGAACTTACCAAGGAATTTGCCGAGTCCACATATAGTTCAGAAATTATTATTATAAATTTGATTTGATTTCCGTATACCGAAATCATTGCTCGAGATGGATCTTGCTTAAAAATAGACAGGCCGCGAAAGCAATTTGCACCCGATTGCTTCCGGAATTATTAACCGACCTCTTCCTATTGATTGCCTGAACGTTTGATCGAGATAGCGAACCAAGGTCACAGCTACTATCAATTTCTATTAACACGTGTAAATAGTATCTAACAACCATTAATTTCTATGTGAAAGACTAATAGAAAATTTATGGAGTGGTATGGCTCTTTGGGACCATTAAAATTTAATAAAATTAACATCCTTATTTACAAACAACACTTGTGTCAGAAAACAAAGAAGACTATGCGAAGTAAAGCATTTACAATGCCGACCGCAACTCAAGTGATTTTTTATGAATAGTTTAGAAAACACTTGGCGTTCGTCATTGAAAAAGCCTTACGGGGCTGGATCTACTGGGACGACACACATTTTTCCACTTTGAAAGCGTTTCTCGCGCAAACTATTCAGTTTAGGATAAAATTATATTAGAAACCTCAATATCATTTTTAGCTCTTTTAGATAGGGAAAAAAGTGGCTGTGACATACGGACGAACAGACGGACAGACATGAGGAATCTATAAGGGTTCCTTTTTTGCCACTTGGTTACGGAACCCTAAAAATGGGTTGCAATGGATAAGATGCAAAATAGTTTTGATATTTTTTTTTATATAAAGAGAGCTTTCAGGATGACCTCACTCTACCTGATGCTGACACTAAACGTATAGGATGAACTTAGGCAATATAGGTATAGACTGAGATTTGAAGTGCTGCTTGAAAAGCAACCGTATGCTATTATTCCACTGACTCTCGCCGAAGTTTAGTATAAATGCCATAAAGTCTTACTTAGTATTGTAAGGAATATAACGGGAAAAGTTTACTATACGCTGACCTCGCTCTTTTGAGTTAAAGGAAGTCGGATTATTTAGAAACGGCACCAAGGTTCGGTTTGTTTATAACGTCTGCAATTACAGAAGGCTTAGTGTTCCATTATTGGTCGTTTCGCTTTCCACCGAGATTAATTTTTAATGGATCGGAAGTTTGTTAATTCTCAACAGTTTTAATGAAAAGGACTGAAAATAAATAAGGAGGGTTAAGCTTCCGGTTTTGGGGGATCAGGGTGATAGCGGCTGTTTAGTTGTTGGTTTAGGTCTGTTCACGATTACATGAACCACGATTCCTCTTACATTTCTGGGTTCTTTAGGCGGGGCGTGAAACGGCATCTTAGTGGGCCAAGTGTAAGGGCGACAGGCGCGGTGGGTTTGCCCTAATATTTTGATCTCACGACCGCTTACCATCAGGTAGAGCGTAGTCATACTAAACGCTCTTTTTATAGTTAAAGAAATAAAACGTGGTTCTATAGTAGAATAGTCTTTATTGGGTGGCGAAGAGGATGGAAACATTCGAACTGTAATACATATGTACATATTTTAAAATTTTTAATTTATATGTACTTTCATTCGATGCTTTCTAAACATCGTAAGTACCTGCACATACGTCGAGCCTACCCGCACGTAGCTAGTGTTAACTAATCTCGTACACCCTTATAAATTATAACCTATTAAATTATAATAGCCTATGTGTTAATCTGATGTATGAGATATACTGGAGAAATTATATGTTACCCACCCACATTAATTACTATTTTCTCGTGTAAATGACTGAATGGTTTTAAATGAGAAAGAAATATTCTTTAAGCACTATATTACTGTAAAGTTTTATTCGAATCAGTTACTTGTCGTCTGAAGGAGTCACAAACATTTATTCATTCATTCACTAAAACTTGCGAATTTATGGTAATTACCTATTGTTAAGTCCTTAAGTTCCTATCATAAAACCATAATAAAGTGGACATCAAATCCACAAAGTAAACGGTTTCAAATGAGGATATCCCCATGCGCATTGATTCTTCAAAGAGAACTTAGCAGAAGAATAATAGACAGTTAATAAAATCCTATTACTGGCCTTTATATCATTCCGGAGTCCGGAATTTCCGTAAGTGCTTAGAAGTTTTTCGAGCGATCTGTTACCCGCGCGGCAATCGATGGGCCTATAGGCTAGAAAATTGAGCCCAGAGCACTCCGAATTATACCAGAGGGAATAGTGATGTGTAGACTCGAATCGAAGTCCTATTTATCGGGGCGTAGAGGAAAAGTTACTTAAGCGTAGGTAGCTTTAATTTATAAAAGAAGATTCTTTGAATATTTGAAGCCAATAAACTTTGTCTACACATAATTTAGATTCTATATTTAACACTTACCGCTTTCTTTTTTATTTTTATGCTCCCACATAGGTCAACAGTCTTCGGAGATTGACTCAAACTAAAGAGACTGGTCTCAAATTTATTCTATATTTTACATGGGTAAAATAACCTCCACCCATAGGAGATAAGGCAACTTAAATTATTCAACAAAATATGGCCATTTATATTTGTATGCTGTGCAATATGGTCTATTTTTATAGATATTATATGTTTATCCAAAATATAATTAATCATTTACTCATAGGAACTATTGTGTTAAATACATAATATTTTGACATAATGAAATGAATTCGTATATTCCTTCATTAACTACAAATGTTTTAAGTAAATTAATGCGAGTGAGAAACTACTGTTGCGGTGTACAATAACGGTTAGTCTGTTTTATTACACAGTCAACTATAGAATTGGGTACAAAAATAGATTATAAGATTTTATGTAACTACCAATATAATGAAATAAACGTATGTAATAAATGACTGACGTGTATGATCAAGAAAGCATGAAGATATTACATATGAGAACCGAACCGCAGAGTCTCCCTTCGCTCGACTCAACTTGCATAAAGGCCGTACCATGTCAGTTTAAAAGTATAAGTGGAATTTATTATTTCTTCGTAAGCCTCGTGAAAATTCCAAGCATTCGTAGCACGAACAATATTTCTTGTTAGTTAAAAAGTTTTAAATAAAAGCTGGACTTTTTAAGAGCATTAGGTTTAAACTTTCTCTTGACATTCGCAAGTTGTAATTAGGAATAATAATTCATTGTGTTTTTCGGATTCATTCATGTAACAGTATGGAACAGCAACAAAATGTTGCCGAGCCACAAATTAGTTACTCATACAAAATGCTGAATAATGCATTGCTGTCGTGAACATGAACTTCTATGAAATCCGGGAACCGAAATCGCGAGTGGCAGAGCAGAACATCATACACTTGAATATTATAACATCTCCAGCCTATATCTTTGGAGATTCCAAAGATTAACCGACCTTTCTAAGATAGATATTCTTTATTGCAAAAAATAAAAACATTTACAGAGAAGGTATTACAGACAACTAGTGGCAAGAAGATATAATTACTGAGATACATATTATACATAGAAAACGCCCAGACCAATACAAACAGACATGTTCATGAACACAAAATCTTTGTACTGTGCGGGAATCGAACGGTCGTGCGTTCGCACCTTCCAGCCAAGGGTCATCCCTTGGCTTAGAAAGCAGAGGTCACTACCAAATGAGCCATCGAGCCAGTCGAAAAAGTGGCACAATTTAGACGGTCTCATCGCTAGTAAGCATTGTATTCCAGACAACCTTCATGTAGAGGAAGTGTACTATTCTGAAGAGAGCTCAACATTCAACTTGCAACATTTGCAGCCTGTTATTACAGCAAATCACGACTATCGAGAGAATTGCACGATCAAAATAACTATTAGAACTGCCTTACTACCTACCTTTAGTTTGTATCAAAATGTAGCTGTTGTTCACGTTTCCCCACTCAGCGGAAATAGAATTGCAGATTTTACGAGTAATTCACAATGACACTTCTATAAAAGTATCGAGAAGCAGTACGTTAACAATTTTCAAGTCTTTACTTAACAGATTTAAAGGAAACAGTTCTTGGAGCGTCTGGAGGCTTATGTTTTTTTTTTATTATTGCTTATTGGTGGCAGGCGAGCAAGCGGCCTGTCTGATGTTAAACAGTAACCGCTGCCCATGGACATCTGCAATGCCAGGGGCACAGCAATGCCGCTACCTACCGTGAGAAGAGAGCTCTCTTTTAATGTTGTTTTAAATAAGTAAATGGGTACTGATATACCTAATTCGCCTGATGTTAAACGACATTATAGCGTCTGATGGAGCGAGCTTACCTAACAAAAACCGATTCACTCTCGAAAATCTGAAGATTATAACTATCGGGGAACACCCGGCAAGAGTTCCATAGCTTGGCCGTCCGCACTATAAATGTATTTTCTACGTTTAGGAGTACCGATACCACACAAAAAACACCATTTTGAAAAATAGTAACTAACATTGTAAAAGCACTTATCACACGTTCAAAACTGAACGGGTATCGCTTAAAATTTCAATTTCGCCAGCTAAAGTCACGGAGTTTGTTACGTTGACGGCGTATTTTCGTGGCGTTAGTTGCAAACAAGTTTCGTACTTAGCAGCGAGTTACGTTCGTATTGTGCCGAATTAGTACGCGTTGCTACAGTATAGGAAGAACAGCAGTGAAGTAGCCAGTTAAGTATTTATTTTTAGAGCAACTTAAGGTCTTTTGTTGCTTGAGATGAAGTTGAATAACTGCGCTGCTACTTAAACGTTTCAAGAATAGAACATGTTTCTTTTTGTTAATAAATGATATTTTCATTCAAGCAATCAAAACGTGTCTCTTTTAAAGCGTTAGACATTCGCTTTAAAAGAGACACGTTGAGAGCATGCGAGAATGCTCAGAGCAATTGAAATTAGATTGCCCTTTCATCTCAAAACAGGTGCTATTAAATTCATTCAAATGTGGTATTTGTTTAACCGATATTTGTATTTGGACTTAGGTGGACGCTGCACTCTTAAATAAAGAATGCAATAAACCATGGTAATGGATAGGGTTATTTCCATGGTCAAAATACTTACATTATATTTAAATTATAAAAAAATATTGCACACGTATTCTTCCTTTTTTTTGATTAAAAGATAACAAAGATTCAAGGCATCAAAATTTTGGAGTGGGAGTCTTTGACGTCACACCTTGCCACGAAAAAATTCCACGAGGCGTGACGTTCCATGTAACTTTATCTTTGGTCTAATCTAGAAATTAAAAATGTAATTAGTCCGTCACAATTACATTTTTTACGGCAACAAGCCTATCTATCCTATCATCATCATCATCATCAGCCTATCACAGTCCACTGCTGGACATAGGCCTCTCCAGTTGTTCGCCACTTAGGGCCAACATCTGGAGGATATATATACCCATAATCGCCACGCTGGGCAGGCGGGTTGGCGATCGCAGGGCGTAGCTTCTCGCTCCCGTGACGCTGCTGCCCGTCATCGGTCTGTGGTATTTAGCTACGCTTTCAATTGTGATGGTTATACCGCCACCAGTCGGTAGCCAGCGCCTCGTTCGTTATTCGGCAGGATGCACCACGGGCAGGTGAGGTTGGCTTAGAGCGAAAAGATGATGGGTCGCTCCCTTACATCCCCTCTGATCTCCTCATTAAATCACAAAAGTAAAGGAGCTCGTATGTTCTCGACTACTTTCCTCGGAGTCTAATAGGCTTCTAGTTTGTAATCTTTCGAGTATTACAGTTGTTTCACTGATGTTACCTTGGCGCGACGATCGCGTGGTTGAGTTCCCTCAGATAGTGAATTTAGGGAGCACAATTACTTCGGGTAGTCAGTTTTATGAAACAGCCTTGGCTTGATAACAACGTGCGGTATCTGTTTAACGCTGTTCTGTTTCCACTATCTGAACATTTTAATTGCCTTTATAGTTTAATACGATCAAACGCTATATAATCTTTTAACACTATCAACATGGTGTACTTACTTGTTCTCAATTATGTACGGAGTTTCACAGTTTTTTTTATAGTGGCTCCCCTACGCCTGATGGAAAGCGAGAGAGAAACCCAAGTCGCTGTGACAACGGGCAAGTAACTGGTCAGTTACCTGTCAGTTGCCACCACCATGCCGGCCCAACCCCAACCCCCCACGAGCTCCGGAAACCCTACTCACCGGCGGAAACACGACCCAGAGGTCATTTGATTACGGTATTCTATAGGGTGGAGGTCCTTCCCCGGACGGGCGGCTCAATTCGAGCGAAGAGTCGCTATGCCCTACCTCTCTTAAATCTCAGTGTAGATAGGTTATACACCATAATAAAAATACATTTATTTAGGGGATGTAAGGGAGCGACTTATCATCTTTTCGCTCCAAGCCACCCTAATTTGCTAGTAGTACGTCCTGCCCGATAACAAACTATGCTCTGGCAACCAACTGTCGTGGTTGGTAGTGGGTGGTATAACCATCGCAATTGACGGTGTAGCTAAATACCACCGGCCGATGACGGGTAGCAGAGTCACCGGCGCGTGAAGCTACACCTTGCGATCGCCAACTCTGTCCAAGCAGCGTGGTGATTATGGGCAAAGCCTCCAGATGCTTAGCCAAAGTGGAGAGGCCTATGTCCAGCAGTGGACTGCGTTAATCTGATGATGAAGATATTTATTTATCGGGGTTTTACCTTGTACTTGATTTTTGAGTATTCGATATTTCGGCCATGTTGCAAGCTCCGTGATAACGGTGGAACCGAAGTTGCGGAAAAAGGAAGAATGTTCAACAATTCCTATAAAATCAATTGAGTTACATGTAAGAGTACATTTTGAACAAAGAGAGTTTTAGAAATACACACAGTATCCAGAATTTATTGTGAAAGATATAACAATTGTCCATATATTCTTCAATATAACTCTTAAATGACACCTATAATATTATTGACGTTGCTTAGAGAAAATAATGGGTCCTAACAATTGCATCAAATCGCTTGGATCCTGTTGGTTTTCCATTCCACTAGACTATGATATGAAGGAATATAGAGTGCACCAGTGTGCATGCACTTGTGAACTAATATCTTCTGTTCGATAGCGTCCTTTGAGATTGGAAGCTGTGACTAAATTTTCTTTAGTAAGAAAATTTAATTGTGGTTTCATTTGGCTATAGCACTTAGTTCTGTACACACGCATGACGCTGACTTTGGATTTATTAATATCTTTTATCACTCTGTTGCGGCTGGAGTTGGCGACTAGGGGGTGTGGAATAAAAACATATTTGTTTTGATAGGGAAACCACAAAACACTTTACTAGCACACAGCCGCGGTGGACTGTAACAACTTACTTCAAAACACTAAAACAATAATCATAGCAACTTAAACACTTCCAAAATATAAAACTATGTACAAAACTATTAAAAAGGTAAAAGTATATAAAAAAGGTCGTTCAGTCCGCAACAACTCAGATGCCCAATTTCGAAGAATTTTTAAAGTAGGTAACTTCTGAATTGTAGCTTTCAAGTTATTGACCTGTGATCGATGACGTCATGATAAACATGCGCTAAAAATCCACAGAAAAGTCTGTCGTTTTGTGAGTAACGTATATATTTGTTTTAAATTACTGCATCCCGTCCGTTTTTCAGCCAATTTTCATTTTATTTTTTTGTTTGTTCATAGTATATTTTTGTATATTGTTTTGATTTGTGAACAGGTAGATACACCATCATGTCTTCGTAACAACATTTTTCACTTCCTACTTTATGGAACATGCCGAAAATATTGTTTTGTTTATCAATATAAACATACGAGGCAACGAAATAGCACAATTTTCTTATTTTGCTCAAATTTAAGCATTTAATCCTACCATCTTGTCTAACAAACATCAAAAGCTTTTATATTTCAATACGCGTGAAAACTTTTGACCCAGATTTACTTAAGCCGTATTATGGATATCCTAAATGGGGAAGAGATTTAATAAACTTTGCTGCTGGAATAATATTATGACATCAAAATCAACTTAAAACCTTTAAGTGACAATAGCTATTTAATTTGTTCGCTGTGTAACTTGTGAATTCAATGAAGTACCTACGCATATTAACTTGGGGCAAAATGTTAGACGTGAGTTTAAAATGTGAACTTTAACTACGAATAATGACGTGACGATTGCAAAACTATATCTATATCTATCTATACTTATAAGTAAATCTGTAGAGAGATCATTTCTGTACATGAAATATTTTTTTCAAAATAACTATCAGGGGGTGATTAGTGATCGATACTGATGCCAAAAATGCAATCAGTAAAATTTTTGTCTGTCTGTCTGTATGTTCGTTATAGAAACAAAAACTACTGAACGGATTTTAACGAAACTTGGTACAATTTTATTATTTTTCATACTCCTGGGCAGGTTATAGTATACTTTTCATCACGCTACAATCAATAGGAGCAGAGCAGTAAGGAAAATGTTGGGAAAACGGAAAAAAAAATCTGTATGTTTGAACGCGGTTGATTGCAGTTTAACTTAAAACTTAGGTACTAGGTATAGATAAGGTATTTTATGGAAGTCCGTTTTTTGAAACCCGATATCCATGCGTGCGACGCCGCTGGCACAGCTAGTAACACCTATAGTAGATACGATTAATACCTTGCAGGCGCGTTGCCTGATCGCAATGTTCGATTCACTGTACCATGCGCATAAAAATCTTAATACATAGTCCGTGGTTCGTTTTCCCCAAAAAATATGACCAAAATCACCCATACTTTTATTTATGTCTGTGCGGAGTTGTAGTTTTTTTTGATGGTCTGTTTTGATTTGTGGCCTTTTCGTTTATACGGCCTTCTCTGACCTTTAAATCCTCTTAGTCTAATCGCACCACCACTTGTGGGCAGATTGAACAAACCAAGAATGCCGAATTTGTTATTGCAATGACACCGTAGCAATAACATCGAAAATCGAATATTGACATTCCTACGTAATCGGATCAAATTGGGTAGCAAGGTAACAATTTACCTCAAATTGCTTAAAGCATAGATGATCTTCAAACGTGATAACAACAAAATAAAGGCTAGACTATTACTACCCATTTATGAATAGATTGTACCATAAAGGAGTGGACTCCTTTGTTCATTTACAACTGTATTACCAGATTAGGTACAATAATTAAAATGAATATTATTACCTTTAACCTTTAAATGGTAACGCCATAGTAATGTCATATGAAATGTAAGCAGAATTTGTCTCCAAATATACGGTAACAGGGAAGATGACCATGGTTGATATTTAATGGTTGCCAGAAAGAACCATTAAATTAACACTTATTTGAGAAATCACAACAAAATTGTTTTGCAAATTGAGAGCGCGATAGGCCTTCAAAGTTCATCGGGAAAGTCAATTTCAGAAGTGTAAAATTAATATAACACTGTTTAAGGTTAATTAAAACATATTTTGATATGGAACCCATAACATAAACGCACTATTTAATATACCCATCGAACAAGCGGGTTGTGGGTTCGATCCCCGCACAGTACAAAACACCTACCTAACTTTATATGCATAAAAAATATATTTATTCATTTATTAGTATGTAAACAAAAAATACTTGTATAATTAATTTGTAATAAATAAATTTAATTTAATTTCGGCCGGCTCGATGGCTCAATTGGTCTGCCCTCTGAGCCAAGGGTCGTGGGTTCGATTCCCGCACAGTAAAAACATTTGTGTTCATGAACATGCCTGTTTGTATTGCTCTGGGTGTTTCTTAGGTATAATAAGTATTTATTTACAAATAAAATGTATCTAAGTAAGTTTTTCAGTTGTCTAGTACCCATAGTACTTCGGCTTAGTTTGGGGCTAGATGGCGATGTGTGAACCAGCGTGGCATGTCTCGGTTAATTTATTTATTTAAAAAAAAAACAAAAATAGTAAAATTTTTCGTGTTTGATATACCAATGTGATAGGTATTATTCAAAATTACTATTATAATAAAAAGAGCTTACTTAAATATTCTTTTCGTTGTGTGATCAACCATTAATTGGAGGGTAAAGACTAAAAGCTCTTAATCCACACCGCTTAGACGCCCGACGAAGCTTACTTTAATATTGTTATAACTAAACACATTTGCAAATAAAACGGTCCCAGATCCCTTCATATATCTCCAGCATATTTTATGACTTGAAAACCTCAATAGTTTGCATCAAAATGTGAATTAACTTTTCAGTTATAATGAGTTAACTTATTTTGACACATTATAACACAATAGCAGGTTGTTTTGATGTTGGCGACCACAGAAATGTTTTAAGAGTAGAACATTTCTGTGGTCGTTTGCGCGTCCTTTTTTTTTCTTTTAATAGCCTAATGGATTACAACCAGCTGACATTCACGCCCGCTACCAAGCACACCATAGAAATATCGCAACTCCATGGGAGTCAGGTGCAGGTATATTACTGGCCCTTGAGATTTTTTTGGTTCGTTTTGTGAAGATCCCTAAGTCGTATCTATTCGATACTCAAAAGCCGCTGCTGATACCAAACTGTTTAAATTTCTAGCTGTTCAAAACGGATGTGGCAAACATTGTGTGCAACAACCGAGCTTTAGAACATTATCATCGTGTAAACGTTCACTGCTAAGCATAGGCCTCAGGCAAATTGTCATTTAGGGAGATTTGTCTTGCTTGGCAGGTGGGTTGTTGACCGCAGTAGGTTTTATATAGACCCAAGTAAACGCTGCTGCCTGTTTCCTGATATTGCCTTAGTCATCTTCTTCATGATTTATGTGTCGTTTTACACATCACGAATCTTAACATAATGTAAGATTGAGTAGATACTTTAGTGGACAGAACACCGTTCTATCCTTGATACGGTTCTGAGTCGGCGACCTCACAAATCAAATAGCTAGAGGTAAATCTTCCACTAAGTAAAATGGCTGTTGGAACAATTACGATTCCAGACTTGGAACGTTGGAGTTTGGGATTAAGCGCATAGTTTTAGCTGATTAATATTGAAGCACCCAGGATTTGAGAAGTGGATACTGTTACTTGGATAGCCACTGAGTAGAAGGAATGTCTGTGTTTCTGTTATTTTAGTTGCTACTAAAATTAATTATGTTATTTTAGTTGGCTCGCTTTGACAACGTTTTACTTTAGACCCTAGGGTCTCGTTATTGACGAACAACTAACAAACAGCTAAGTCTTACTGATAGGTTTTCGTTTTTGGAGTTGATAACCCTAAAAAGTAGAACTCTTTGTTTATTTTTATGTTCCTTCTCCTACGAATTTCGAAAAAGATAATACTGCAGATCGCCTCGTGTTTTGCGTTATCGGAACAGATGATATCTAGAGAATGTATTCATGAACTTAAGCCATTAAAAAACAAAATATTTTAAGAAAAAAAGCTGATGTCATTTTTGTGACAATGGCACCAACTAGAAGTATACCCTTAAAACAAAAAAGAATCAAAATCGGTTCACAATTATCGGAGCTATCTGGTAACATACAAACAACAACAAAAGAACCTGTTCCTTTTTTCAAATCGCTAAAAAGTTATTTCCTATTAGCCGCTAACACATTGTTCTAACTTTACTTTGATCGATATCGACACATTAGCTTTGAAACGGTAAAAACAAAACACAAACTTGCCACGAAACACTAAAATGAAGCCATTTAAATCGAATCACCTATACAGTTACAGTTCGATCATCGCCAATAAGATAACGGGTATTGTTCGTACCGACTATTGTCTGATTTAACACTAGTGATACGTACCATAATAAGTTAATCAGTATTACTAATCGACTATTAGCGTTGACCCGTTTCGCTCCATTGAGTTTTCATTATAGGTTAATCGACGTTTCATACGGATGGTTATCTACGTGAATGATAGCTGCAGAGCTTTTAACTATAATGTTACTTTGTATTTTGCTTATAACCCGTACAATAGTTCTTTAAGAGAGAAAATCCGCCTATTACAAACGTTATTTGTAGAAGGTTTAAATCACTAGTAGAAAACAAAGTCACTTTTGCTGTCTATCTGTCCCTATGATTAGATCTTTAAAACTACGCGACCGACTTTGATGCGGTTTTTTTAATACATAAGAGGTATTGTAGAGGAAAGGTTATACCAATTTTAAAAACATTCATATATGATTGCACCCGAGCGAGGCTGGGGCGGTTCGCTGGTAAATACATAAGCCAAAACATGGCACGTCGGGCCGCATAGCGTCATCTAGTCCCTAACTAAGCTGAAGCTACTATGGGTACTAAACAAGACAAGTGATAAGTTTACTTAGATTTTTTTTAAAGTAGCTCGACATAATGGCTTCCCTACGCCGAATGGAAAGCGAAAGAGAAGCCCAAGTCGCTGTGAGAACGGGCAAGTAACTGGTCAGCTACCTGTCAGTTGCCACCACCATGCCGGCTCAACCCTAAGCCCGTACAAATATAGCATTCAGATTTTACACGTCATTATAATGAAAAATGGTATCCAAATTCACGCAGACTAAGGCTCGGAAAAAGCTAGTAAAAATTAGATCACACGCATATCGTCAGATACGCAAGTGGTCATAATAATATTCTTTTCGTCAGTCAACAATAATAAAATTAATAAACCGTAAACATGTACATATATTTATAAATCTCAAAAACTTAAGGTATCGGAATGAGTAAAGGATTAGAGTACTTATCACTTGCATTGCGTATCTGACCAATTGCTTGTCTGTCAACTGCGTATCTGACATGAGATTATGCTTTGTAGTCTGAATAAATGCTTATTATGTCCTTTTGCGTATCTGACAATTTTGTAGTTTTCTAACTGATCGTAAGAATGAATGGGGGTAGATAAGGTTATAAAGACTTACCCAAGTGAGCGAAGAGACACACCAACGCCACGAACAACATTCCGATTGTCTTTTTCACATCATTATTGCGAACACATCGTCAACTCGATTGCATCACTTGTTATAACGACACAGTCAATTGTTCGCACTGTTTATTGTCACTGTTCACTTTGGTCCTCGTTACACAGGTTCGGTGAATTATCTGTAAAAGAAATATTGAAGCTATGATTGACATGATTTATATGATTGATTTTAGAGTCAAATACCTACAGACTGACGAGAATGGTTTGGCACTGTGGCTGTTATCGGAACTATAGACCGGCCGCCCAAAGAATGCGTTTGTGACAGATGTCAATTTATATATTTCTGTCAGTCTGTAACTGTCAATAAATTTTTCCCAAAATTAATATGCTTATTGTGAGTTGGATTAATTACTCAATTATTCGTGTTTTCATTGCGTTGGCTTAAGTATTCAATGTTTCGATAACAAATTTTTTTTTTGAGGAAGCACAACTATATAACAGCCTACCAGACAGCATTAAGGAATGTAAGAGCGTTGAAGCATTTAAGAAAAAACTTAAGTTTTATATATCAGCGGGCACCGACGACTAACTTTTTTATTATTATTTATAATGTATTATTATCTTATTTTAAGTGAAATGTAAATTTCTTATGAGAATAAATTTCTATAAACCTACAAATTATTTGAAATTTTGCCGTAAATTGTACGCCTGTACATTACTTCCTATATAATCTGGCCGCTGAAAGAATGACCTGTCCGAAATGCATTCTTTCAGCGGCCAGATTATAACACCCACCCTTACAAATTGTCATTTTTGTCGTCAAAGACTAACAATGATGTTTTGGTACTTAGATGACATTGACATAAGAGCTTTAGCGTGAAACATAAATGCCAAAAATGCACGTCAAACGTGTCATTTTGTTGTCAAAACATCATTGTCTGTGTTTATGACAGACAATTCAGAAAACAGCCAACATCATAATACAATGACGACGTCGATGAAGAGCCATCACGCTGATGAGGTAATCCAGATACAACAGAAAAGTAACTGTTTGAATTAAACATAATAATACCGGCTGGTTAATACAACAATGTCACAAAACAATCACATAAGTGAGTATGTTTACGCCTAATATAGTACCCAGGATCTTGCCAAGCAAAACAATAAACTTTTCCGTGTTTACGTAACGACAGTGTCAGTCGAACGCCAAACTTTATACTGCCACATGAGAAACTGTTTATTTGTAATGTTAGTGACAGTATTTGTGCCCCATTTCACCTGTGTAACTCACATAAGGGATAAAGATAAGCCCGAGGCCAGTAGTATACGAGTAATCGTTTGTGGTATATATGTCAATGATCTTAAGTAAACCGGAACAGTGAGTTGATTGAGTATTGATTCAGTAGCATGTTGTATAACATCGAGTCAATTCAGAAAATGGTACAAGGAGAATTTTTAGTTTAAGAGAAGGTCATAGCATATTAACAGATATTTTTTTATGTCAGAGGAGGCAAATGGGTGAAAGTTATCTGTGAGGTCACTTTTTTTTCAGGATATAGGTCCTACATGATTGGAGTGAAATGAGCGGAAGCTTATTTTCGCCAAGGGGCAGTCAAGGAAGACAGATATTTCATACTTGTACTTGCTTTTTTCGCGAAATTTATACACGCGATATAAACAAGTTGAAATATGTAGTTAAAAGCGAACTACTTAACTGGTGAAATAATAGTCAGGATGTACCTTTTCTAGATACTCGTACTCCGCATTTTATATGCGAATGCTTTACCAATGCCGATACTACGATTCTATTATTACCTAAATAGCTTAAAGAAACCAAAATAAAAAGGAAACTTTACTAATGTACCTACAACAAAGAAGCTCTTGCTATTATAATACAATAGCTGTTCCATGTCGTCAATTCCACATTATGAGAATAGGCACAAGGAAGGTGTATAGAAGTAAGGAAATCGGTAATGACGTCAACAATCGTTACAGCTACTTTGCTCATTATTATTATCGTCATAGCACCCGTCGACCGTTTACGTAACATAAACTTTAACAGGATAAATAAACAAACAATAAAACGTAAGGAAAAACGGCATAACGGATCAACTTTCACTTCTATTCATCGTTTACCGGCGTTAGATCAATTTATTACCATTTTCGAGAAAAAGTTACGTCTGTACAATTACTAACAAACGTCTATTCATTCCCGCTTTCTCCCGGCCCGCAATAAAATCTGTGGAAATTTTTTCGATTTGAGTATTAACAATTTTTTTCCTTGTAATCCATTAACCGAAATACTATATAATGATGAATAAATTGAAAGTACGCGACGTAATGTAAAATCAATTACGATAATTGAGCTTTTATCCGTTTCGAGGCGGTTTGGAAGGAAACATCAAAGTGGGTTCACGCTTGGATCGCAGGACTTTATCGTTGATTATAAATGAAATTAAAGATTGAATGGCACTTTGGGAGTTTAAACTTCATTTTGATCTCTTCCTTTCTCGATTTTTTGTCAAAGAGCATGATTTTACTGTGTAAATTCCAAAGACTGCGTTTAGTTTCTATTTTCTTAGTACGAGCGGCTATGGAACTCCTTGCCGGACTCTTTATTCCCAGATGCATATTCAGATGTTCAAGGCGAGAGTGACTCGTTCTTTTCCGGGTAAACATATCTATAAAAACCTATTCCTTAACTGAGCTACTCTTATTTGTAAAATTAATTGCCTCACTTAACCTGAAAGTTAATTTACATAGCAAAATTTCTAAAAGCAATACGACATGTATTAAGAACTGTCTCCGAGACTTTATTAATGAAGATAATACCTGCAATTTGAATACACAACTAGTACTTAGTATATCATAATATTGCGCTTCTTCCCGACAGAATGTCTTTCGATATAGAAATAAATCAGATGCATTCAATTTTGCACCTTATAACATTTGTTTAAGAGTTGTCTTTTACTGTTAACAGTATCACAAAGGGTTAAGGTATCCGATGGGAAGCCTTTTATCCATGTAGGCACACGCGTTTGTGCAATCACGACCCGGAAACTGTATAGCACTGCATTCGCCAAGTTTCGGCGTTGCTGATTTGGCATTTGTGAGCTTTTCGCCATTTTTATGTGCTTGTAACAATCGTTTCGCGTACGAAATTGCTTTCGGGAGTCGTGAAAGCAACCGATTTCGAAGCTTACGTTTGACGTTTGTTTAAATGACGGAGTGTTGAATAAGAATTATTTTCTTTAATCGCAATCCGAACTGGATTGAGATTGATATATTTTTGTCTGCATGTACTTGGTACCTTATTAAAACTGTTATCTTATTACAAATTGACTATTGTATGCTCTAAGAGACTCCGTAAACCATAGATGTTCTATCGGCCGATAGTTTGATCGGGTTCATAATCAGTATGAAGATCAGTCGATTCAGTACAGTTTGCGGGGTCTCTAAGAGACAAGAGAACCTCCCACTACCCTCCAGTCCGGTGGTGGGTATCATCGTAAGCAGTTAGGAAAAATATTACTATTATATAAAAGAGTACAGTTGGACATACGATTACGGACAACAGTTAAGTTCGTCAAACCGAGAAAGGCGCATAACGAATTCTAGGCTGGGGAAAATTTGACTGATAAAATTAAAAAATATAAGTGAGTATTGTTGAGTGTGAGTACTCTGCCTTAAGAGCTAAAAGTTGGGTATGAAGGTAAATACTATATCCAGAACATCGGTTATATTGGTGTTGTTAATGATGAGGTGGCCATGATTTTGAAGATTGGACCTGCTATGATAGACTAATGAATGATGTAGCAGGTATACCTTACTGTGATAAATGATAATGATTGGATACTTTTTGTACTAAATTGTTATCAAGTTTTATAAAAGTTTCTTTTGCACAGGCACTATAATTTAACAACATCAATCATCTTTTAGTTCTGTTATAAACTTGATGTAAATGTCTGATTTTAAAATATGAAAAAGGTGAGAGATAAAAAGGTTCATTAATCATTAATGAACGCATGCCCATGTCCAAGCCAGACATCCTAATTAATTAATATAAATTCATAATTTAATTCATAAGTTAATTAATTTAAATTCATAAGTTAATTAATGCCAGGTATAGTGTTAAAAAAATTATTAGATACTTTAAAGACAATGGATTAAAATTCACTTAAGTCATTATGCAATGTATTTTTGAATAATTTTAGGTTCTATAATAATTATTTTAAATTGATTGATGATTTGGGCCGTCTACACCACACCACAGTACCATCGCAATGCCATTTTAATTTTAATATACAATAAGGTTTCTTTGAGGGGTAGTTAAACGGAATATTTGAAATAGTTTTTTGCTTTCTTGCTTTCGTAATTCTTAAGATACATCTTTTGACAGAGTGACAGCGTAATTTTAGTAATAGGGCGTGGCTTTTACTCTATATGAACGAGACCTTAAAAAGATGATTCAGGGCAGTAACATATTACGTCTATATATCTAGAGACGTAATCTTTACCATCCGGGTCAAGATTGAACGTCATTTACTTTGTTAAAATTAAAAACTGATATTAGTGAACTAGTTTCCTAGAAATCAATCAAGTTTTTGACCTAAAAGAATTTCTATCTGACTGATCCACAAGTATTATAGTACCAGTAGCTTTTCCAGTCACGTTCAAAACACCTTTTTCCATTTTGTCACCTACAAAGTGTTATGACGGCTTCGTTTCAAAGACCGAGTCCTATATTCGCGTGTATTATGCACAAAGTTTCCTTCTTCATGATACGGAAAAATATTGGAAAAGTTCACCTTTGTATCGAACTTCGTACATTCGTATTTGCCGTGAGGTCGAGAACGATTCCGATCGTTACAGATTATGAGACGATATAACTTAGGTAGTAAGCGTTTGTTTTGAGGAAAATATGCTGTTTTTGCTCTGAAAGGAAGAATATTGAAGGAGGTTTCAGCTCCTTGGATTCCCTCCCAGATTTATTTGGGGGACTTGAACCTACCAAATTCGGATCGTCCATAAGTATATAGTATACTACTTTAATTAGTCTATCAGAACAAAACTGCAGAATAGCATTGCGGCGGCAACTGATAAGTTACTAAGATTTATTTGGCAAAAAAATCGATAGTCGAATTGAGAACATCCTCCTTTTTTTTAAGCCGATTGAAAGGTAGCGAAGAAAATACGAGACAATTTTTATTAGAGTGAGTTTAACCTTTGCCATCACAAATTAGAATTTTCACAACTTGTACAGTATACAAAGTGTTAATAAATGGTATGCAAATGCGAACCATTTATTTCTCGTATCGTAATTTTACGTTCTTTTTAAGTGCTAGTCGGCGAGGCGCCGAGCTACCGCCCATTAATTTTCATTAATCATTTTTCCATGCAACAATAATTCGACTAAGAAGTGAATAGTGTATCCGGGATTTGCGGAGTAAAAACCTCAGGAGTTTATATGCACCAAATTTATTCTTTATAACATTACTTAGCTATTATAATTGCAAACCCAGTGGCTCATTTGATACTGACATCTGCCTTCTGAACTGAAGTGTTGAATCCACACCCGGGAAAAACTTTCGTGTAATAAACATTTGCGTTTGTCCCGTGTCTGCGTGTTTGTCATCTTCATCAGCCTATCTCAGTCCACTACTGGACATAGGCCTTCTCAGTTTTTCATAATAGTCTTCTCATAATAATAAAAAAAAAACACTGAAGTAAAGATTAAATGATTCGTAAATGGAAGAACCTTTTCCCACCACCATGCAGGTCTTTAAGATAGCTCTTGCTACATACACAGACTTATCCCGAAATTTGACCGAAGAAGCACGACGTCAAGACTCGACAGTAAAATGACGATGATCAAGGGAAGATGAATAAATGAATAACCCGAGAAACGCCACACAGCCCCAAACTAAGACGAAGCTTGTACTATGGGTTCTAGACAACTGATAAACTTACTTGATACTTTTTTATGTAAATAAATACATTTGTACATTGCAAACACCCAGGTCCCAGACCAATTATACAAACAGACTTGTTCATGCACACAAATGTGTACTGTGCGGGGATTGAACCCACGACCCTTGGCTCAGAAGGCAGAGGTCACTACCTAATGAGCCATCAGGCCAGATGATGATGAAAGGCATCAAAATGAATTATATTGTCATGATAAGATGGACAGAATATTTCCATACGCAAACACCGCGTAACGTATAAAAATGCCAAGATTCTGTTAGTCCGGAACCTTGATCAACAGAATTTATATCCTATTCATGCAACGCTGAAGCGAATTGCGATATCGAAATAAAAGGAAATAGGATTTTTATGCGCCATTTTAAGTCCAACTATAGTTCACTTACAAAATATCAAAGCGTCGGGGCTCGATTACGTCGTGGCCATAAAACTTGAAATCGAGAAAACCCCGTGAAGTCAGACGGTTTTTTTTTTCAAATAGTCGCTCTTCTAGTCGTCGGAGTGAGCGGTAGTAAAAATTTTACGCTTCGGGAAAAACCGTTTGTGCAATCAGGGCGGATTGTGCTTCGAATCTAAGCTAAGCCGCGTTAAGCAGCGTGGTAGGCACCGGGAAAACATTTCGGTGCCGCTGAATCCTATTAAAGGTTTTTTTAAACTTTCCACGGATTTATAACGTCTATCGCCCTTTGTGACAGGGTGCGCATTTTGGGGTTGCGTCGCGAATCGGTTTTTGCTGAAGATGTAAGCCGGGAAGTTGGACGGATATTGATGTTCGTTTTCAATTTCGACGGATTGATAAGTAGGAATAGGATTTTATGAGGATAGTTTGGTGCTTTTGATAGTAGGTACGTATGTATTTTAGTGAGGAGTTGTCTGTTTAAGTAAATATAAACTTCTTTTTTTTATAACTCGCTTTTTTGTAGCTCGACATAATGGCTTCCCTACGCCTGATAGAAAGCGAAAGAGAAGCCCAAGTCGCTGTGACAACGGGCAAGTTACCTGTCAGTTGCACCGCTTTGCCGGCCCAACCCCAACCCCCCATGAGCTCCGGAAACCCTACTCACCAGCAGGAACATAACCCGGAGGTCATTTGGCTGCGGTATTTTATAGGGTGGAGGTCCTTCCCCGGACGGACAGCTCAATTCGAGCGAAGATTCGCTGTGCCCTACCCCTCTTAATTCTTTTTACTATACATAAACTGTTTAGTTATATTTTTTTTGTTATTCATAAATTTGGAATTATTGATGGTGACATTAAAAATAAATCATGAATGTATTAACCGTAGATAAATAGAAAGTTCTCATTAAGCTAAGGCATGTAATTTTGTGTGTGTAATCCCTGTAATGAAGTTGTAGGTAAATGTAACAAAACTTTTATCTTAGCTTATTTTTCTTCTAAGATTGTATTCGAGCTGTAATATACAAGTAAAGTATGTACATACATATTATACTTACATATATTATGTTGTTTAAGGAAATTCTTTTTTTTTTCAAATTTTGTTTGGACGGCTCTAGAGCAAAAGATTTCCAAATTCTTGGTATTTACATGGGGCGGATAAAGACTTAAGGAAATTCTTTGTGTATTGCTTTCTCTCTCAAGAAATCAAAGGAAAACATTTATAACATATAATGCTGTTTAGAAAATCTATATACAAACAGATTTTAGCGCTTCTAATAAGATTCAGATGAAATCAGATATTCATCACATACGAGTTAAATGTTTCTACGGGAAATGCGATTTCGTGTTAATTTCTTAGGGTAAAATCAAACTGAAAATGCTACACATTTAAAAACAAGCTAATAAGTACATACTTTTCAGAATCTAGCTTCTATCTAACTAGGTACACACATATCGTGCTAGGATGCACATAAGTAAATAGAAAATAGTTTTACAAAGCTCCACATTTTGTATTTTGTGAGGTATTTCTATTAATTGTGTTATAAGATATTTAACTAATCAATATCAAACAATTAATCAAACAAATTATCAATAATTCACAATAGAATAGTCAAATGTTATGTTGATAGCAACAGACTCAAGTGTGACAGTAGCTTAACCTCATAAATTGTTGTTTGAGAGATAAGAATATATTGTAATGAAAAAAAAATATAGCATGAAGATCGTGTATGAAAAAAACCGTGAGAGAATTTGCATGGAAATAGGTAACTTAGGCAAATAAGGAAGAATGAATCTCTGAGAAAACCAAACAAACTCAGCCAGATAACAAAAGGAGCGCTTTCCATAGACATTAAGACTGCCAATTTATTACTATGCGTAGTACTAGTTTATCAAAGTGACTTCCTTGTTTCACTTAAAATTTTGGTCACAATACGTAAAGCCGCGACCACACATTGGCGATATTTGTGCACCAACGTAACATTTTGCGCCCAATGCACCAATGTGTGTATCGGTATTTTGACACAATGAAGACACTGAGCGCGTTAGTATTGAGCATTGGACAGTGATGGACGCAAAGTTGAATCCAATGTGTGGCCACGGCATAATGCTTAACTTTGTTAGGATGATGAACATTTATGTGTATGAACATGTCTGTTTGTATTGGTCTGGGTGTTTGCTATGTAAAATAAGTATTTATTTATAATAAAAAGTACCTAAGTAAGTTTATCGGTTTTCTAGTACCTATAATATAAGCTTCGGCTTAGTTTGGTACTACATGGCGCTATGTGGCCGAGCATAGCTATACTCTATAGATTACTTATTCAATTTATAAGAATATTATCATTATCACCGGTTTCCACGTAGGCAGAACCGGTCTGTGACTAGTTTTGTATAAATAGCGAAGTGTAAAGTAGACTATGAAAGTGCATAAAAGTCTAACTGAGGCACGTGTTAGTAATTAAGGAAGACATTTTATGAGATAAACACGACCAGCAGATAAGCCATAAAGCCAGAATAGTGTTATGGTAGCATTAATATCGTCATACCGCGATCACTAAGATCATGTTTGTTTCAATCTAAGTGAGCGAGTGTGAGGGGCATAATAATATACAATCTTTCGCTGCAAGACACCCTCACCTGTCTGTGGTGCATCTTGCTGAATAACAAACGAGGTTTTTGCAATTAACTGGTGGCGCTATAACCACCACGATTGAAGGCGCAGTTAAATATTACAGGCCGAAGATAGGCAACAGCATCACCGGTGCGAGGAGCAACGCTCTCCAACCCGCCTTCCTAGCTTAAAGATTATGGGTATAGCATCCAGATGTTTGTCTAAAGTAGCGAACTACTGGAGAGGCATATGTCCAGTTGTATTGGACTACGATAGGCTATACAATATAGGATGGTAAGGTTAGAAAGTTTCCTAATATTGTTTTCTTGCACCACCGAGTATACTAATCAGCAGTATACGTGTTCAAACATAACACCTTCAAAATTTGAGGCCAAGATTCTTATCATCATCATCAGCCTATTGCAGTCCACTGCTGGACATAGGCCTCTCCAATTGCTCGCCACTCAGGGAAAATGTCTGGAGGATATACCCATAATCGCCACGCTGGGCAGGCGGGTTGGCGATCGCAGGGCGTAGGTTCTTGCTCCAATGACGCTGCTGCCCGTCATCGGTCTGTGGTATTTAGCTACGCCTTCAACCGACTGGCAACATCGGTTTTTTTCAAATTCACTGGCAACCGACTGGTGGAGGTATACTCCACCAGTCGGTTGCCAGTGCCTCGTTTGTTATTCGGCAGGATGCACCACGAGCAGGTGAGGTTGGCTTGGAGCGAATTAATGATATGCCGCTCCCTTCCTTACTCCCGCTCCCAGATTCTCATCATCAACTGTTAATTAATCAAATTTAAAGGTAGAATACTTATTTAAGTTTAAAAATTAACCCAAACTGCCGCCAGGTTGTAGATAATAAAACTTTCCTAATTAAGAATGATCCGAGTGACTAAATTTGAACTTCAGTACTTCGAATTGAGTGCGATAGATTGCCTTTTGTTTCGTCTTGCTAGGTCGAAAGTACTAAGGAGACGTTTAAAATTAGATTTTCCCCCAAGCTACTTGTTTTGTAATATTATGCGGGTTGACACTTGACATGAAATTGCATAACCGCGTCCAATTATCCCTTTGCGGTTGGCTGATCAAATATACATATAGGGCTCGATAAACTACCTACTGGATTGCGCCAATTTCTCGAGAAAATGAGATTCTTCCTAGATTTCTTTTTAATATATTAGAGGGGACGGCTTGAGGGTCTTTTGATAGCAATTGTGTTTTTATGGTGCAATGGTAGTAAAAATATTCACTGTTTATACTTGAACAATATAGTGGCTCTCACGCCTGATGGTATGAATGAATCAAGTTAATAGAATTAAGGGTATTTAAACAAGCTTTTTGCCACGGGACGCCACCACGCAGACCAGCGAACTGTTTTTTCAAGGGTTCCATATCGATAAACATTGTATACATTAGGGCTATGCTCGGCGTGGGAGACGCGGGATCGGATCCGAAATGAGGTGATCCGCCAGAGAACTAAAGTCATCGACATAGCTCACCGGATTACCAAGCTGAAGTGGACTAGTCATATCAGCTGTGTCAATCAAGTGCTTCGACAAGCCCAGGAGCGAGGAAAGTGGCGAACAGTGGGAGAGGCCTATGTCCACTAGTGGACTACGAGAGACTCATGATGATGATGATGATTCATAGACTAGGTAAGACTGGAGGTAGTCCATAGATAAATATTACAGATCGCTTTGTATTTCTACGAAACCTCTATCCGTTTCGAAAGCATGTTTCACTCTATCTGAAAAATGACACCAAAATTGTTTGACACACATAGTCTTTGTCTGTTCGTACTATTTTAAAGCAGTGTTGTGCAGATACTATTGGGAAATTGATCATATTTTCCGTGAAAGGGAACACGGCAACGTAAAATCAACTTTTCTATTCCGTCAAAGGTGGTTGATTGAACAAAGTTACCGTCTACGCCACGAAAACTGGACTAGGGAACAGGTGTTTGATTTGCTCCTAGGATGAAAATGCAGGCGTTGCGAAATTCTACAGTACGGTCAACAGCAAAGTTTCATGGCGCATTTAAAAATAGGTTTTGATAAATAGATCTTAAACTGTCGTATCCCATTACAATTATTAAAACTACTATTAAAGGGACATAGGTACGACATTTATTATGTAAAAGAAGTGCATTAAGTACCTACTTACATCTATGCAATGAAATACAACGTAAAAACGTACTTAAGTAAGTATATAAACTTATGAGAAATGTCTTTCAGATATGATGTTTTTTTATTTAAGGAGCAAGCGCACTAGTTTGTGGGCTTCACTCAACAGAACCTACTGAAACCAGCACCGTGGCTCCCGTGCGAGCCAAAATAAAAGTGAAAAAACTTTATCATCATCAGCCTATTACAGTCCACTGCTGGACATAAGTACGCCTCTCCAGTTATTCGCCACTTAGAGCAAGCATCTGGAGGATATACCCATAATCGCCACGCTCTGGGCAGGCGGGTTGGCGATCGCAGGGCGTAGCAACTTTATAAGGAAACCTTTTACTTAGGATATCCAGTCGTCTTTTGTTAAAATGATGTTGAGTTTTGTTGATGTTTTGGTGTGAATTCTACGTAAAAAAAAGTTAATTCTTAAAAATTTTATTTAATAAAACCAATAAAAAAATAAGTTAATCAAAATTCTCAGAGGTTTCAAATCAATCATTCGTCATTGCTCTTCCCATTTCCTCTAGTTTCCGAGGGCCAAAGAGCGCCCCACACATCCGTCAAAGAAAGTTAATTTTGGCGCCCCCTGCCGGATTTATTAAAGCGACGGGGCGGTATAATCTGTCAAAAGGAATCTTTTGACACACGAGATGAAAAAACCCTGGAAAGTTTATCGCAGTCTCAGGTCATATTGCATAGCTCTATTAGGTAAGTACTATATTCCCTTGTGACTTAGCAGAATATTATTAGATACTAAATTAACTAAAGGTAACCGCATTCTAGACACAGTAGCGACCAAAATATTGTAGCTCATTAGAACAGCTACTTATATATTCTTTATACATACTATAATGTAGTAAACACTCGTTGTGTAATTTGAGCAGCCTTATTGTTACAAGTGATATCATCCAGTCAACTTTAATCACCATTTACGAACAAATAGCACAATTGAGCGCAAACTTTTGATCACAGAAATAAACTAAACCAGAGTTGGAACAGCTTGGAGCGTTGTGGGTGTGAATCGGTCTTGCACTCATCATCACCCTATCGCAGTCCACTGCTGGACATAGGCCTCTCCAATTGTTCGCCATTTTGGTCAAACAACTAGAGGCTTTACCCGTAATCGCCAAGCTGGGCGCTCCAAGCCAACCCTGCTCAATTGCCCATCCCTGGCCACCGATTGATGTATCCCCATCACAACTGACGGCGTAGCTAAACACCAGAGGCCGATGATGAGCAGCAGCGTCACCGGAGCGAAAAGCTACGCCCACAGATCGCCAACCCACCTGCCCAACATGGCGATTATGGGTAAGTGGCGAACAACTGGAGGGCAGTGGATTGCATTAGGCTGATGATGATGATGATGACGTGTTAGCAATTCTAACTTACATATCCGTAGTTGATTCAAGAAATAACAAGTTTAGCTTTTCAATTTTCCAGTAATTAAACTAACGATTCCCAATAAATATAATATAATACCCAGAGATACTGAATACTATTGTCCATAACATGAATGCTTACCCAGGGTAGAAATTCAACCCAAGTCACTCGGTTCTAAACAACAAAGAAAACAAGGCCAAAGTAGACCAGTACTAAATGAGTAAAGAAGAGAATATACCAGACCAGTTCAATATTAGTCCCTATTAGTATCTTATAGAAACATTTATTACAGAATAATAAAACATACTTTTTTTTTAAATTACACCATATTCATAATTAAACTAAAATTTTAAGAAAGTCCCGACTCAATCAGCACCTATATCTTATCAAGGCTGAAACTATTGTGATCAGACGTAGCTGTATAAGATATAAGACTCAGTTAAATCACCTTCCAAAAAAAACTAAATCAAAATCGCTTCGCCAGACGGATATGGTTTTGGTTAAAATGTTCAGTACAGTTTATTAAATAAGAATTTAGATCACCGAACGAATCCAAGGCAGGCTAAAGTTAAAATATTTTTTCCGTTAAAATACATAGAACTTGGCGCTTACACCTTTTCCAAAAACATAAATTTACATAGGATTTACGCTTACAAATATTTTTCAATATCAAGGGACTTTTATCCTAATATCAGTTTGTTCAGTTATAAATAGGACGGGTTACCCTTTCGGTACAATAAGTTGCAAATCGAACGACACCCTTCGTTAATGGTGTCAATCTTTTTATACCATTACCTTGTGGTGGCGGAAAACCCCCTTATTAGGGTAACAAATGGGGTGAAAAGCTGTCTATATAGCTGTTGCTTGGCGAATCGGAGAATTGGGGGGACTTGAACAAATCGTATTCGTATTGTTTAGGTTTAAATATCTATAAAAGTTTAACATCTCATTGTCGGATACTGCAAAAGTATAGGTAGGTACTTTACTTTCAACTTTTTAATTTATTTGCAAAAGTTTTATCTATAAAATTAGTTAAACACTAACAAATATAATATAACAGAAGGTCTTACCAAATTGTCGTTGAAAAGTCACCTATTGAATCCAAAAACAAAAAATAAACCGTTTCACCTCACTATCGGACAGAAAAAAACTTAACCAACTGATAAATCGCAATAAAACCTTTAATTAAATTGTTCACGTAGCCGATCACGGTCACTAATAAAACACGTAAAAAACAAAGTCCCTGATAGTCCTAATAACTTTTTTCGCGGCACAAATAAGATAATGTTCTCAATTTAAATTTTAAAAACGCATTTCGTTCGAAACGTGTTCCGAGTTTCGAAATTTGATTGGGCGCATGGCGCAGGCTCGTTCGAAAACGCCACGAGCGTCGAGCAGACTGGCCCCGCGGCCGGCGTTACGTTCCGCGCATGTGCACAGAACCTCTTATAATTTGATATCTCACCGAACTGTGACATTTCGTGGTAAAACCTACTCGTAAATTATTCAATTTTATTTACTTATCCGTACGCTTTTGTGTGATATTATGACGTGGGTCGGTGATTCTTTATTGACGGTGAATTTGCGATCGTGCACAGCATACTTACGGGGAAGTTATCTTTTTCTTGAGTAAGATTAAAAGTTATAAGTGACATTAAAAAGGAAACATAAAAAAGGAATAATATGATTGAAATTCAAGTATTTAAGAGTTTTAACTGGGGAAGGATTAATGCAGTAATGATTAAAATCGCTTCCTAAATAAGCCATTACTTTTAGTTGAAAGTAAAAGATAAATATGATTTTTGTGGGTTATCCCTAAGAGACATACCATCGCGGACGTTTTTGTTGACCTTTTTAAGGTGTGCAAAACTGTATGTAGTACATTATTTTGATATATATATCTCGTAGGGTTTAGCCAGCGCTTGCAATGTAGGTATGCGCAAAAAATGCGATCATTTACGACATCACAATCGACTTTCTCTGCTTTATTGTGCATGTATTATACACATTATGGGTATATTCTTCTCCACATGTTTGGCGTTTGCCCCAAGTGGCGACCAAACAACAGGAGAGGCCTATAGCAGGGCTGATGATGATGATGGTTATACACATAAACCGTCCTCTTAAATCAATCTATCTGATGAAAAAACCTTGAAGTTATAAACTTAGTGTCACCGTACCCATGCTATGTGAAATGGACTATAGAACTTCTTCTTTGCGTGTCGATGGCAAATAAAAAAAAACACCTGCTGTGCCCAGTACTCCGCCACTCCAATTGCACCTTCAGTCGCGGACATAAGCTCCGCTAGTGAGCAAGTTTCACCACACGCCGAACAGCAGATCATATGGGACATGCTTTGGAGAGGAGCACCACAGTTGCAGGCCAGGTCCGACCCATCAGTGTAACCCCTGAATGGATTGGATTTGTGCACGCACAAAAAGAATTTTGGATATGTCCATATATAATGTTTTATTGTCTCATATTCCCATGTATATTGCTATTTATCGTCATAAATAGCAATATACATGGGAATATGAGACAATAAAACATTATACGCTTATATCGTCATATATTATGTTTGCTATTTATACACGTACTTTCACGGCCCAAATTTATAATTGAAGCTTAAATTTAAATTGGAAAATTGAATATCACGAGTAATCTATACTTATAATAAATCTGTAGAGAAGTCAATTCTGTACATGGAATATATTTTAAAAATAACTATCAGGGGGTGATTAGTGATCGATACTGATGCCAAAAATGCAATCAGTAAAATTTTTGTCTGTCTGTCTGTCTGTCTGTCTGGATGTTAATAATAATAATATTAATAATAATATTATGACATCAAAATGAAACTTGGTACGATTATTCTTCATACTCCTGGGCAGGTTATAGGATACTTTTCATCACGCTACAATTAATAGGAGCAGAGCAGTGACGGGAAGTGTTGGGAAAATGGGAGAAATTTTTATCTGCATGTTTGAGAACTACTGCATGGAATTGAATGCGGTTTTCACCAATGTAGTGATAGAAGTCTAACTTAAAATGTAGGTACCATATTATAGAAGTCCGTTTTTTAAACCCGATATCCACGCGTGGGACGCCGCCGGCACAGCTAGTCATTATTAAAACTGCTAACTAGAACTGAAAACTAACATTACAGAACTAATTGGATAGTTTGTTCATGCACGAAAAGTATTTTGGATAATATGTTATTAATATTTGATCGTAACTAAAACAAAGTTGTGCATTGCAAAATGGTGTTTGGCTATCAATGAATTTTTAACATAAATACGGATTATTATGAATACACAATGAACATTAACAGCTGTAAAACAGTCCTAGACTATCACAACTGTAAACGATTATTTTTTTAGTAGTGACCTCTGGCTTCTGAACCAAGGGTCGTGAGTTCGATCCCCGCACAGTTAAAGACAGAGCGCGTTCAATCGTAGGCTGCAATATCGCTTACCATCAGGCAAATAACAATAAAGCACCATTTAAATTTTTAAAAAATCGAACGAGGTAATCATCTACATACTTTGAAAAGTCAGAGTGTTCGCCAACCAGGCGAGTAAGTAACTATACCATGAAAACTCAAACCAATGTGGAAAAGTTCATGTAACCAATTGAGCTTTTGAGGAATCGAACCCAGAACATCCAAGAGAGGTAGGGCATAGCGAATCTTCGCTCGAATTGAGCCGCCCGTCCGGGGAAGGACCTCCACCCTATAGAATACCGCAGTCAAATGACCTCTGGGTCGTGTTTCTGCCGGTGAGTAGGGTTTCCGGAGCTCGTGGGGGGTTAGGGTTGGGCCGGCATGGCGGTGGCAACTGACAAGTAACTGACCAGTTACTTGCCCGTTGTCACAGCGACTTGGGCTTCTCTTTCGCTTTCCATCAGGCGTAGGGAAGCCATTATGTCGAGCCACTATAAAAAAAAAAAAAATCCAAACACTACTAACAATTTGCTATCATTTAACAAACATCAGTCTTCGGTTCGGTCGAATACCGTAGTAATTGAATACACTAAATAATTATTTCTAGATAATTTACTGCAAACATTACGATCTATCATAATAAAGTCTAGCTCGTTGGGTGATGGATTGTATTGTTTCTTATTATTATAGTACAATAACGTGTACTGTGAGTCGGGAAAGACGATTTTCTCATAATATATATTATTTCTTCTTCTGCTATTTACAATGTTAAAGTTAGCCATACTTACATAAAGATTACCAATTCGATTTTATTAAGGTTTAGGCATGACGACGACGTTAGACGAAGTTATATTGACGTACGTTAAGTTAGACGATCTTATCACTTTGAGTGATCCCTTCCAGACAACCTTTGGGTAGAGGATCTAAGCAAAAAAAAAATGTTAAGGAAGCTTCCTAAAATAAAAAGTTGCAAACATAAAACCAAACGCTTACTAGTTTGACACAACTCAGAATCAGTCTTGAATTGTAATTTCTTGTACTTGTGTGTAAAAAAAGTAAACTTTTTGAAGCAGTGGAGATAAATCTCCACTGCTTCTTTGTTTACACAATTCCCCATACAAAAAAAAACTGAGTACAGGCAGAAACAAATGAGGAAACCGCGTCAAATGCTCCGCAAATGCTTGTCAAATGCTCCGCAAATGCCTGTCAAATGCTCCGCAAATGCTGGTCAAATGCTTAGGTATACTTGTGACATGAAACATTGTTGTTGGTGTGAATGCAATGCGGCGCTCGCATTAAGCCTGCAAATAAAGAGTCGCGGTCGCGATCGGTTCTGGCAGCGCGCCCGATCCCCAGTCGTTCCGTTTATTCCCGCGGGATGTGACCTCATCGTTTCCAAACTGTAACGTTTCCTTGTTTCAAGCTGGGAATTATTATTAGCGTAATTACTTTTACTAAGTTTCTTCTACTTACGTTAGTAACCGAAGATTCGTGTAGGGCTTCGCCGATAAAAATATCATGTACGGACATGCGGACACGGACATCATGTATGGGATGTAAGGGAGCGACCCATCATTTTTTCGCTCCAAGCCAACCTCACCTGCACGTGGTGCATCCTGCCGAAGAACAAACGAGGCGCTGGCAACCGACTGGTGGGGGTATAACCATCACAATTGAAGGCGTAGCTAAATACCACAGACCGATGACGGGCAGCAGCGTCACCGGAGCGAGAAGCTACGCCCTGCGATCGCCAACCCGCCTGCCCAGCGTGGCGATTATGGGTATATTTTATTTTATTTATTTATTTGACACACACAACAGACATACAGTAGTTACAATATTAGTGATACAAGCTAATACGACACAAGTTAGGCTGCATCTCCACCAACATGTGTGAACAGCATGTTTGACTACGTCGAGCATAGATGACAATTTTTAATAAAAGACAAATATATATATATATATATAACACCTATAAATGCATATAATATCCATAAAATACCCATAACCAGTTGGTTGCATTAGACAATATCTAATGCAACCAATTGGACAGGCATACACTAAAATAAAAAAAAAACAAGAAATTTAATGAAAAACAGCACTATTTGATGTCAGACAAAATGTATTTCCATTTTCCGATGGATGAACTGTAGACGTCGAGCTTGTCTCCCACTTGACTCACCAAGCAGTTGTATTCGCGACATATTCTTATAATGGGATATTCTCCAGATGTTTGCCCTAAGTGGCGAACAACTGGAGAGGCCTATATCCAGCAGTGGACTGCAATAGGCTGATGATGATGATGATGATGTACGGACATGCACATGTCCGTATATAATATTTTTAAAATCTTAACGCTTGTTGAGGTTACAAATAAAACATACTGCGGTCACCAACCCGTCTGCCAAGCGTACTGGCTAAGGCAACACCCCGTAGATGATAATCCCCGCTCAGCACTTTTCGCCTCTACTTTCATAGTACGAACGGCCAAACTATGGAACACTTTGCTAGGCTCCTTGTTCCCCAAGACGTACAATCTTCTGACGTTCAGGGTTCTTCCGACGTTGTAGGTACGGTTTTTGATGGGTGAGCACGCTCCATCGTAGATTATGATGTCGCTCACCTTTATGTGAATTGAAGTCAAGCGCAAACTCAAATTTAATTTTTAAAAAATCATTTGAGTTATATTGAGAGATATGAATTGGCATTTGAAAGTTTTTCAACTTGGAATATGAGAGTAAAAATAAAAATATATAAATACATCTCCAAAGACATAAGTAAATATGTAGGTAAGTACGGGCTTTAAAAGTCAGAATGTCAATAGGTCTTCCCAGAACACTTAATACTTGAAACAACTCGTAAAGTTTGCTTTCAAATTTTACTTTCACGTAGATAATAAATAATATTTGATTTGTTCAACTAGCTTATTCAGGATCGTTTAAAATTAAAACTAGAATATTACAGTGCTGAATTAGCATTATTAATAGATCTGTTCCCGAGGGAAGCGTTAAAACCTAAAGCTCTGTATCACAAAATAGATAAACATTTGCTATAATGAACACATTTAAATGTGAGTTAATCTATGCGTTTTGCTGGCAAATAATTATATGAGTAGAAAACAAATGAACATTGAATGTAGCCGTAGATTAGAGTGAATAATATTTTAATGTGGTTAAACCAGTTTTACCCCAAAGAGTCTTAATTATATTTCGTTGTATTTTGTCACCTGTCGACAACCGTGATGAATGATCTATGTAATTGTGGCCAAGTCGTGACCTCGCTTGCAAGTAATTCGGTCCGCCACAAAATGTTTTTATCGCCATTATACGATTGTGCTGAAGCCGAAAATGTATAGTGCAATGGGTATTTATCGATACAATGTTGTTATTTCTAGCTAAATTGATTCTGACAATGAAGCACACAGTGAGAATTATTGTAAGTAATGGAAGCGTCCGGGTTTTGTTTTGGACATTTTACCGAGTCTCTCGCGCAAACTATTCAGTTTAGAAAAAATGATAGAAACCTCAACATCATTTTAAAACGCCTATCCATTGATACCTTACACGTATAGGTTTGACATTTTTGAGTTTCAGTTCTATGTATGGGGAACCCCAAAACTTTTGGATCAGATCTGATTTTATCTTAAAATCTTAATGCGGTTTACAGAATACATCTACGCACCAAATTTAAATAATGTAGCTCTTATAGTTTCGGAATAAACTGGCTGTGACATACGGACGGACAGACAGACATGACGAATCTATAAGGGTCCCGTTTTGGTAGGTATATTTTCATAAGGCGCTTTATTTTTAGGCTACGGAACCCTAAAAATAAAGCGCCTTATGAAAATATACCTAGTCGAAAAAATATTCGAATATTGAATTGTGCGGGGTTTCCATTGAAAATTATTTTTATAGGTAGGTAGACGCGTTTATTTATTTTAGAAAATACAATAGGTACAATAAGAAGGACTTCATTGCTGGTAGTCTGACTAAGGTATATCTCGATCTTCCCTACAACCTTCAGGTAGCGTTGTCATATTAGCAATTGTTTTATTGAAGTTATGAATTGGAAAGCATTTAAAAAGATAGCTCTGGTTTTAGGAACAGTCGTCTCTCTGTTGAGGCAAATTTTTCTCGGATCTCCATCTACACAACAATTGGACGGTGGGTTTCAGAAAAATAATTGCTGCCAATATAACAACTTCATTCTTTATTTTAAGTACATTAATTTTTATTAGCTTTGGCCCTCTCTCGATAAAATCGCGAGGGATTCGGCCTATAAATGATAAATCAGTTTTCTATCTGTAATGTAATTCGCAGAGTGTTTCCGACCGCAACAGGCATTTAATTTTGTTCAGCCACGTCAGCCTCGCTGCAGGACAATGGGACACAATATTGACAGTACGTATTTATAGATACAGACAGAAATAGTGACAATAGGCATTTGTTGTCATTGATATTTCGTGCCGACAGTACCTACCTACCTGCTATTACTAAAGTTACAATAAATATGGCGCTTAATATGACTATTATACTTTTAGAATGTTTCCTTATTAGATGCTTATAAAATGGAGATCCGTTTACGTGTAGTAGGTCAATTTAGGTCCATTATTTATTTTGTAACATGTAAAAAGTTTTGTTTTCCAATAAGTTCCGTGCGCCAAACTGATGACGCTTGATATTTCTCCAATTGTAACACGCTGACGTTCCATTGTTTGAGAATTAAGTAATAAAGAATTCACGTTTTCTTATTATTATAATGAACTTATTTAATCTCCTCATAATATTGCCTACACTAGCCGTTCACAGTACAGAAAATATAAATATTTTTGAGGTAAATCACCTAATTTAATAACATTCGTGACAGTGACTGTTCCATGGCAGATACTGCTATATAGATACTGTATGAACCTCTTCTTTCTTCGCTATTCGGCGCGGTCCCTTGTCACGTAGCCATTGTTATAAGAATGATTAATTGTAATTACAACTAAAAGTAATATAAAAAACTCACTGCATATTAATTACAGGTTTATTCATGAAACATATTGTGATGAACGAGGATTAATTAATAAGACAAAAGGTTGGAGCCTTGAGGTAGATCTGAGTTTAAGAAAATATTTAAAAAAGAAGCATTGTGTATGGTCCGTGAGAAAATGCTGAAAAAGCATGCTTCATTAAACTAATTATTTTTTGAAGCATGCATTATGTAGGTAGATGCCTACCTACATAATAAATAATATGATAGAAATAAGTAAGGGAGCGACCTATTCGCTCCAAGCTTTCCTCACCTGCCCTTGGTGCATCCTGCCGAACAACAAACGAGACTCTGGCAAACCGACTGGTGGCGTTAGAACCAGCGCGATCGAAGGCGTAGCTAAATACCACAGGCCGATGACCGGCAGCAGCGTCACCGGAGCAACAAGCTACGCCCTGCGATCGCCAACCCGCCTGCCCAGCGTGGCGATTATGGGTATATCCTCCAGAAGTTTGTCCTAGGTGGCGGACAAGTGGAGAGGCCTATGTCCAGCAGTGGACTGCAATAGGCTGATGATTATTATGAAGGAAGTATACTTTTTAATTGGCCAAAGTAAAAGCGACTTATGTACTAAAATGTTATAAAAATTTAAATATCCGGTAAGTTACCTACTAAATGTGTCGTAGAAAGAAACCAGATTCTATGAAAATTTCTTTTTAATTAAGTAATTACAACGATTAGATTAAATTGCTACTCACAGATTCCTTTTTAATAACATAATTATTGCCACTAATGTTATTAAGAAAGTAAAAAATGTGAAAGTATTTGGTCGACTTTTTATACTCATACCAGTTTCGTGTTTTTCAAAATGAAGACGCCTATAAAAGTTGACTTGTCTCTATGCATATCCATGAATATAAAAACGTTAAAAGCTTTTCAAGTGTGGTTTTTCATACCGCATTCTAGAAAGTGTTACAAATTCTGGCTGATAGCAATATCTCGAGCCATCATGGGAATTTTGATTTTTGTGATTCCGCCTATTGCACAATTTTGGTTCGTGGTCAAATTATTACAGTCGGATAAACCGCAAATTCAAGAAATAGCATCAGTGTAAGTATAAATGCCAAAATTGCCAAATTTAAATTTAATACCAAAATGGATTTATAAATGGAATTCCATTTTGATATTTTAAATAACCGTTTAACTTAAAAACATTTTTTCAACAATTTTTTAATCAATATTTACAACCCTTTCAAATGACAATGTTAACTCTACGGAAATTATTGTAGCAGATAAATTTTATTAATTAAATTTTATTTGTACTTTTTCTCGGTCTATTCTACGTATCCGTCGGTGAAATATGGTCACTAAATGCAAGTCCTTATAAATCTTTTAACCTCAGCAGTGATGGCTGATTCACGTCTATTTATACGTAGTGAAATTTGTCATTGGGGGAGGCCTGCAGATATTCAGCTGTGCAACCACGTCAGCAGACTGATGATGAGACAATACGTTGTTTAATAAACTTTACCAATGAAAAAATCTTTGCAATTTTTTGCGATTCCTTTTATTTGCCTAACATATCAGCCAACAGCGAGCTGTCAGCCCGCAGACTATGCAGCCTCTGATTGCTGACAAACGCTAAAATTTGCCAACGCAAAAGTTCTCACTTCACCAACTTTTTCCTTGTTACAAAATTCCACCCGCTTCTCGTTTGTACGTAGGTGCTGGAACACCCTGCCCTATTATCTTAATGGCGCAAAAAGTTGTAATGAACCATTATAGTCTAGGTGGCGGCAACGGATTTGATGACGTCACGAAAACGGCTGAATTTACTTAGCATGAGAATAATTGTTGTATTTCGTTATAATTTTCATCCTATTTATATTTAAAATTAAAGTTATTGTTGTTACTAAAAAAATGTATCACACCCACTGCTTGAAAAAAGAAGTAAAGTTTAAAAGTAATATTTATTGAAGATTTTAAAATTTATCTTATATTAATTATGTATTATTATTCTTCTTCAATTCACCAAAGCCAACGGCTGTGGCAAGTGACTAGATTGGTACTTAGGTTTTTTTATAGGGTACTTGTTTCTTTTTATCTATTCATAAAGTTTATCACTGCTTCCATCACTGTGTTATGCGAATGTATAAAAAAATATAAATACGAAAAATACTATGTCACGAATTGTACAGATATTCATTTACTTAAAAAATCTATAGGTGCCACGTTACTATTTTGTGACTAGATTTTCTTTTGTTTTAGCATAAATTTGATTCTCACTGAAACGCTGTCTTCATTCAAACTCCTGGATATGACATTACGCCGTCACGAATTGAAAAACCTGATGGGTCAGCTAGACAGTGAAGAGTTCTACTGTTTCAACAATACTCATAAGAGGATGTTAGAGAACGGCGTCAAGCTCTCTAGAAGACTTTTTATCTGCTTGTTGTTTAGCGCGTCAGTGGACGTTTTGAGTAAGTAGATTTCAGAAGAGGGATTTATGGGCCTATCTTCTTATTCTGGCACACGAGTCTGGCAGACGTATTCGTCTGCTATTGTTATTACAAACGAGGCGCTGGCAACCGACTGGTGGCGGTATAACCATCACAATTGAAGGCGCAGGTAAATACCACAGACCGATGACGGGCAGCAGCGTCACCGGAGCTAGAACCTACGCCCTGCGAACGCCAACCCGTCAGCCCAGCGTGGTGATTATGGGTATATCCTCCAGATGTTCCAGATGTTTGTCCTAAGTGGCGAACAACTGGAGAGGCCTATGTCTAGCAGTGGACTGCAAAAGGCTGATGATGATCAGAAAATCATTGTAGGCCTTATAACACAGTTCAGAGATAAACTGTTTGGGCGGACTTGGGCTTCTCTCTTCCTTTCTAGCAGGCAAATGCAAGGCAGGATAATGCATTGCCACTAAACCTACAAAAAAGGTTAATGTCTTTTTTAACACGTTCGCTGACAGTATGTTCGCAGGCGAAAAAGTTTATTGTTTCGATATAATGTGTTATTCTATTTAAAATGACATTTATAGTGAGTCCTTTGACTTTGACGTGTCACGCTAATATGGACCTTTAATTCTACAGCTACATACAAGTAAATACGCCAGTAGACGTGTATCCTAGTAGTTACGGACAATAGGGATGTTTCCAGGGTCAAAATAATTACATTTTATTTAGTCCGTATTTTAGATTATAAAAATACTAGCTGCTGCCCGCGGCTTTGCCTGCGTGAACATCGGTTTGTCATTAAGAGCTTACTCTGTCATTATATCATGTACGTACGCGTCTTTGTCTCTTATTTTATCACACGCGCTTACGAATGGATGCTCAAAAGATTATGAAGATATAGGTATTCGATTTGAGTGCTGAGAAATCTGAACATAGGTTGACACAGGACAAACACAATGTAGGTAGGTACATCATGTTGGCCTCTGGTTGGCCATTGGAAGCCGCGGCCCATTGTTCAGGAATCACCTAGTCTTAAGCTATGGTTCTCTTAACTGTAAGTTCCGGTGATGACTTATCCAGAGCGACGTCTTCCTGAATTATTCGAGTTATCTAAAAAAGTTCGTTTTCTACATTGAATCCTACCGGGAACCGATATAATGCGCCACTGCGGTCAGCAGTCATCAGATTGTTATGTCTCGTCCGCACTTTTTTTGAGTCAATTAGTCTTTTT
This sequence comes from Conogethes punctiferalis, assembly GCA_031163375.1. NCBI lineage: Eukaryota > Metazoa > Arthropoda > Insecta > Lepidoptera > Crambidae > Conogethes > Conogethes punctiferalis. The sequence continues at coordinate 8,205,074 of CM062092.1, read as the reverse complement.
AAGGTATCAAAAATGGTGCTTACCTACGTACCTAGTTACTACTATGAATTCTCATTATTTCAAACAGAGCAACCGCACGTAATGCACTTGTGTATGGGCATAGACATGTACACTTCAATATCTCGTGCATACTTGCCCGGTCTGCTTGGAGAATGGTCATTGTGGCCGATTTTCGGCCAGGAGAGGGATGGCGTCGGCGCGATACGTTTGAAATTGATTAATATAGAAATCATCATCATCATCAGCCTATTACAGTCCACTGCTGGACACAGGCCTTTTCAGTTGCTCGCCACCTAGGGCAAACATCTGGAGGATATTATGGGTATAAGCACCACCTGGGCAGGCGGGTTGGCGATCGCAGGGCGTAGCTTCTCGCTCCGGTCACGCTGCTGCCCGTCATAGGCCTGTGATATCTAGCTACGCCTTCCATCGTTATGGTTTTACCACCACCAGTCGGTTTGCCAGAGCCTCGTTTGTTGGTCGGCAGGATGCACCACGGGCAGGTGTGGAAGGCTTGGAGTGAAAAGGTGATAGGTCACTCCCATACAATATAGAAATACGGATACTTATTTTGTACTTTTTGGAAAATAAGTGCGTTTAATAATCTTATATCTATACAACTAAAACAAAATCTGGATATCCTGTGTATGGACATATTTTGAGAAGCCACGCTAAAAATACTAAGTATCTTTTATTTCGATTTTTCTTTATGTCATACTGAGCATCCCTAAGAATATAATGTGAAAATTATTTACCGATAAAATTAAGATTTTTTAATTATAGGTGGTACCTAACTATGTACAATAATTGTACATGTTAGTACACAGGTTTTAAGTATCACGCCGACCAAAAAGCGACCACTTGGCCGGTGTTTGAATCTTAACTTACTTCAAAGCGTTATTTTCTTCCGACATGCGTATTTAAAACGATTTTATTAGGCTGAAATGTTATAATATTAGTATATTGAGGACAGAAATTACAATTTGGATTAGAAAAATATTTATTAAGTATACACTGATCGCAGTTTCGTCGCATCCGAGCTAGACATGTGGCCCGTTGTGAGCCTTCTGAGATTGCAGTAAGGTTTTTGGTTCTTGGTCACTGTGATTCATTATCAGATGCAGGCCGCCTTGTTTACGGGTTATGCTAGATTTGTTTTGACTGTACACAATTTTATTCCTAAAGTTTGTTCCAATTTGTTGCTGAATGAGGTGCCTCTGAAACTGAGCAATATTCTAGTAGACAACGCCGGTGGTTATCCCTTTACGTTGGTCGTCTTTTCAGTTATAGCAGTTTGCATATAGTATTTTCCGAAGAATTTCATTCCGAAAATAAGCCGCACAATTTTAATTCACAATTATTTGTACTTATTGGTGGCGAATTTCCGTATTTGCCTACCTCGATATCAGTACCTGTCATGTCAAATTGATAATTTCGCTGACAAAGTCAAGAAATGACAGTATCTATGGTGTATTCAAAAAGTTTTTAATCATTTCGTAACATAATTTCCCGAAATTCTAAATGAAAAAATTAATGAATCGTTGTAATTTATAGCCTATATGTTAATCTGATGCATAAACAATATTCGTGTAAAGTTTCACTAAAATCTGTTCAGTAGTTTTTGCGTGAAAAGGGAACAAACATCCATCTATCCATCCATCTATCCATCCAAACAAACTTTCGCGTTTATAATATTATATATATATATATATATATATATAGTGGGATAGTGGGATCGGACACGTATTTTTCCATTTAAACAAAGAATAACGAAGATACAAGTTCACTTGTGTTGTGTGTTCAAGGCACACCTTGATGACACCAAGGACCAAATTTATGGTTATTACAAAATATCAAAATACTACACCTCTGAACTAATAAATGCCACAGAAATGGGACACCCACCACCTGATCCTAAACTATGGTTTTTCCTTGTACTAAGATGATTATGACTGATGGGCGTTTCGCAGAAGGCACACACTATTAGCACTTTATTGAGGATAGAAAGAGCCCACGTCTTCCAAAGAAGCCAATGTGTTTCCTAGTATTTCTTAATTACTTTTACAGAGCATTCACCATTTTTAGGGTTCCGTAGCCAAATTGGCAAAAACGGGACCCTTATAGATTCGTCATGTCTGTCTGTCCGTATGTCACAGCCAGTTTATTCCGAAACTATAAGAGCTACATTATTAAAATTTGGTACGTAGATGTATTCTGTTAACCGCATTAAGATTTTAAAGTAAAATCAGAAAAAAATCCAAAATTTTTGGGGTTCCCCATACATGGATCTGAAACTCAAAAATTTTTTTGTCATCAAACCCATACGTGTGGGGTATCTATCGATAGGTATTTGAAAATGATGTTGAGGTTTCTAACATCATTTATTTCTCAGATGAATAGTTTGCGCGAGAGACTCTTCCAAAGTGGTAAAATGTGTGTGTCCCCCCCTAACTTCTAAAATATGGGCACCATAAAACTGAAAAAAATATATGATGTGTATTACTATGTAAACTACTAACCAAATTAGTTTCAATGAAATCTAGACAGTAGTTTTTTTTAAACATCATAAATCAAATTACCTAATTTTTTCATTCAATCAGTGGTACGGAACCCTACGTGCGCGAGTCCGACTCGCACTTGGCCGGTTTTTAATTTTACCGACCCGCTTGAATTGCTCTTCTAGGAGTAAATGCTATGTTTCCTAAATGTATCTTGCCAATGTTTCTACTTTATATAGCATGTTTTAGCGCACATGGTGATATTTCCTGCAACTCATCGTTTCGCTACACTACCGGTGAAAATGGATATGATATTCTTTGATGTAAACGACCCTGCGTACTTCGACATTATTTGCGCGTATCAGGTTTGTAAACTCGTATTAATTACATACATTATTATGGGTAAATTTTGATTTATGGCTCATCTGGGATCATACCTCGGCTATACATTTAATTAACATTCTTGGAACAATTTCAATGTAATCACGAGTCGATCAATGTACCTAGATTATCTTCTTTAGTTCGAATAGTGGACCCAAAATAATGTTGACTTAATATCCTGTGTACTCTGATAGATGACACAGGATATTAAGCTCCAAGTCATTCCTACGAGTATCACCTTTCGTTTCTACAGTGATCATTCGCTTCCAGGATTGCTTGAGACGGCTATGTTTACGTACAAAATAATAACTATGGACAAATCGGCTGCGCAATTTCAAAACCTAGTAAGGGACATGACACAAAATGTTCAGGAGAGCGAAAAAACGTCTCCGCTACTTTGAGAGCGTGCCGTAACTAAACTATGCAACTTACGTTGACGATAGTTAGCTTGAAATGTGTGGCATATCCTTGGCTTTCAAGTAAATATAATATCCAGCATTAATACTTAATAGTACACGTTAGAAAGCACTTACTAATGATTAAATTGTTTTTTACGAGTAAAAGATGACCAAAAAACCATTTTAAAACCTAGTAAAGGCACTTACTAGGTTTTGTTCTGGTTTTGATGAGCTACAAATTTTCAATATGACAAGTTATAAACCTAGTAAGTCAGCAAAACAAATTTAAAATACAAGTTAATTAACGGAAAAACATAATTTAAATGAGATACTCGTATATAGGAAATCTCAACAAACATGAAACATTTAAATCTATACCTAAAAAAAAAGATCTGTAGAGAGGGCAATTCTGTACATGAAATTTTTTTTCAAAATAACTATCAGGGGGTGATCAGTGATCGATACTGATGCCAAAAATGCAATCAGTAAAATTTTTGTCTGTCTGTCTGTATGTTCTGTATATTCGTTTATGTGTCGTATGTAAAAAGCTACTGGACAGATTTTAACGAAACTTGGTACGAATATTCTTCATACTCCTGGGCAGGTTATAGTATACTTTTTATTACGCTACAATAAATAGGAGCCGAGCAGTGACAAGAAGTGTGTGGGAAACGGGAGAATTTTTTATCTGCATGTTGGATCGCGCATCACGCGAAAACTAATGCATGGAACTAAATGCGGTTTTCACCAATGTATTGCTAGAGGTCTAATTTAAAATTTAGGTGCAATTTGAAACCCGATATCCACTCGTGCGACGCCGCCGGCACAGCTAGTTACATAGTAAAAGTATTAGGTAAGTCAAACGTTTCATGTTTTCTGGTAAGGAAAAATTTGATTTCATCAACACAATGTTAGATCAAAGCATTTTTGTACTTATCGAAGCATATTATTGTTCTTTAGGGCACTAAAAATTAATCTCGATCTATAAAATTGTCTTCGAGACATTATAATCAGCAGTAATTTAAGTTGAACCACACAATGCAGCGCACACGCTCGCTATCTATGAGTTACTAAAACGTAGGCGCCTAATTCAGTTTGAATTGACAATTTCAAAACATAGTAAGGCACAATGACAATTTCAAAACCTAGTAAGGGACAGTCCCTTACTAGGTTTTAAAGTTGTCGTTGTGCCTTGCTAGGTTTTGAAATGGTTTTTACAGCCGGTTTTGGTCACTGAAAACCAGATCAGTGGACATGCTAGGTAGGTATTTTCGTTTCTAAACCTAAAATTCAGAATCTGAATATGCAAACTCGTGCGTAATCACATTATAAACAGCACTCAGCAAAAACCCGATTTTTTCAAAAAATGTCTCTTACTGTGTTTTAAAATTGCGCAGCCGAAATATGATCGCTTTTAAAAAAAAATACGCATATTATTGTAGCCCTCGCTTCGCTTCGCTTTGGGTGTTTGAGATAAACATTTTTAAACTAAATATAGCCTATGTTACTCAGTGATAATGTAGCATTCTAATAAAAAAATAATTATTGAAATCCGTCCAGTACCTTTTGAGTTTATTCGTTACATACAAATACAAATCTTTCTTCTTTATAATATTAGTCTAGAAGTGTAGATTATGGTTTTTATATGGACTTGCTGAAGTAAACAACGTTTACTGCAAGAATTTTATAACAAGTTTAAGTATTGTTAATTTTCAGATTTTATATAAACCAACAATTGTGACATCATTCGTGAGTGTACACACTATGCTTTGGGCCTTTATGTCTTGTGCAAGTAAGTACAATGTTTTGCTATTCATTTCAATGGCAATAGCAAGTTATAGCACATCTCTTAACTCCTGATCCCTCTCCAGTCGTATTAATAATTCCCTCTCGAAGCCCTCCATAGTACGAAACGTCGTCCCCGTCACATCCTCCAGGACGCTGACAATCCACATAGTAACACTGCACCTCGTCGTTCCGTCCCCGCCGGCGGGGACCTGCTGCGCCGCTTTGCCCCCTTGTTTCCTCGTCCCGCCCGCGAAACCGGCCCGCATCCAGTCGTCCCTCTCCTCAAAACATCGTCCGTAGGGTGTACGTATTACACGTAACACGCATTTACGGTACGCGTTACTACTAGCTTTGTACACACCTCTCCGCACCGCGAACTCGAATCGATTAAAACACTTTCAAAACAAACATCAGTGTGACAAGGCCCTAAGTGACTCACGTGGAAGCACTAATTGTTTGCATACCGTATGTGTACTGAACTTACAAGTAACCAGAAAGTTTTAATCACTATACGCGTGATTAAAACTTTCTGGTGTAGCGAAGTATGAGACTAATGTCCAAGAGTTTATGAACAAAATTACATGTACCTAAACATTTGGAAATTTATAGCACAAGCTTTACTCATATCATAACCATGTGAGTCTGGTTCGCTGGCCAATATGATGGTGACCCCTGCCTTCTAAACCAAGGGCCGTGGGTACGATGTGGTGAACATTTGGGTTTGTTTTATGTCTGGGTATTTGTGTTTGTATTTAATATTATATTTGTTAGGTAGGGCATAGCGAGTCTTCGCTCGAATTGAGCCGCCTGTCCGGAGATGGACCTCAAACCTATAGAATTCCACAGCTAAATTACCTCCGGGTCGTGTTTCTGCGAACGATAAGGGTTTGTGGAGCTCGTAGGGTGAGTGCTGCAGGGTTAAAAGCCAGCCGCTTCCATGCTACTACAAAAAAAAATGTGGTACGTCCTTTGTTCTGATAGTCATAACAAAGTGCTGAAGCAATTTACTATGGCGCCAGATACATAATATGTGATGTTGCCTAACATTTTTATGCCAGCGTAACTCCGATAGCGCCCTACTTTTGAGCTTTGGAATATGGGGTCTCATACCACTATAATATCTACGAGGTCTTCTTTATTACAACCGAGATGAGAACTGAAGGTAACCAAACAGCTTTTAGAATGGTAACGAGTCCAAATTGTATGACTTGTTTTAAAAATTTTATTGTGCCGGATTTGAACCAACTATCTCCCGGGAGGCTCGGTCATCTTTATTAAGTGATGAATGAACTAGGTACCAACACGAAATAAATGAGTTAGTTGCAATTTTTATAAATTCCAAAGTATGTAGTGGATTGATGAAGATTTTTTGTGTCTCATTTCACGGAGGTCAAAGGATTAAAAATATTAGAAGCAGCTTCTTTTTGACTTTGATTACTTTGTCAAATTTACTAGCAAATAAAAATTTCATCAAAGCCGTCTTTATTTCTTACTCTAAAACAAATGACACCGATTAAGTTCCCACTTTTCCTCATCTATCAAACAGAATGAAAATTAATAAGCAAAAATGGCGCCAGTTTTTCTAATTCCACGATTTATTTACGTTCCAGATAGCCAATTGGACGTTTTAATTAACAAATTAGAAAATATGAAAGAGCTCGTTAAAATCACCAAAGAGGAAAAGAGCTGCGATGAAAATGAGGCTTACGAAGTAATCTTTAGGAGCTGCGTACTTCATCATTCCGCTATTTTACGGTAAGTAATAAGATATTGAAATATGCTCAGACATGGCAACGAAAACGGTTTAATCACAAAGCCAGCGTTGGAACGCTGATTTATCTTTTACATAAGGAGTATAAATTGTGTTGTTAAATCATATTCTTCTTTGTAGTCTGTTATACCCTCCAAACTGAATGCGTTAAAATATGGGCTAACGTGCTTCATGAAACAAGAGTTAGAAAATAAACCGACCCATTTCCTCCATTGGTTCTTTGTGGTGACGAAAAAGTATACAAACACACGAGAAACCGCGGGTAACACCGCGGGGCACAGCTAGTATATTAATAAAAGTGGATCTTTGAAATGTATATGACCATAACCTTCGAACAATGGCACCAATTTCTTAGTTTTATGTATTTATTATTGTTATGACAAGGTTTGGGTAACATACAAATTATAAACATAGATAATTAGTTAAAAAAACATGCCGGATTAGGTACTTTAACGGAAAAACAGAGACAATATTTTAACAAACGCGATGTGGCTAAAATGGCTACACTCAGGTTTTGCAATGACAGGAAATTTTATGGCTCTCACGCTGGTTTGCGCTAATAATTAATAGCACTAATACCCATACTGCTGCTGCTTTTTGACAAGAAATAATGTAGGTAAACAAAAGAGAAATGTGCTTTTATAATAATTCATCATCCTCTTAGCGTTGTCCCGGTTTGTGCCACTAAGCCCAGGGTCCGCTTTGACCATGATCCTAGATTTAGCGAGTCTGGTTATTACATTGAAGCGACTGCCATCTCAGCTTTGTAACCCTCAGAAAGGGGAACCAGACAAATTTGGATCACTAAATGGCATGTAGTACCTACCTAAGCTAAAATGCTTCTATCGTATCTATTTGTAATTCAGTTACATAAATAATACTATAATGGACCATTGCGTGAATTTTTTTTTTAGAAATAAATACTTTAAAAGGGGTTTATGCAAAAAACCTTTCAAAACATGAAATTCATACAAAATAGATATTCTTTATTGCATAAAAAATTAAGCAATTGTAGGAAAAAGTAATACAGACATAAATGTAGTACAATGTAGGCTATTTCTTGCTGAGAGCAATCTTTTCTAGACAACCTTTAGGTTGAGGTCTATTGCATAACTGTTGCAAAATCAAATGCGTCGCAGCCAAATTAGGCCTTACGTTGCTTTAGACGAAATCTCAATGGTTTGTGACAATTTTGTAACACCGAACTTTATTGTGCTAGGAGACAGTCTCAATCATAATCTGGTACTCATCGTAGTTTTTTTTTATACCACTGGGTGGCATACAAGCCTACGGCCCGCCTGATGTTAAGCGGTTACCACAGCCTATGGACGCCTGCGACACCGGGGGTATCACACGCGCGTTGCCTACCCTTTAAAAACCTCTTCACAACCTTTTTGAAGGACCCCATACTGTAGTCGCGGGGGAGAGCCTCGAGTTCAAGAAAAAACCTTAATTTGAGAGAAGACCATTTTGATTGGTGAGAAGTTGTCCCTATTATCACTTGGTATTCATAAAACAAAAGAAAAGTGTTTTCTTCATTTGGCATGGATGTGAATCAGCACATTATTTTATTCAATGGCAGGTTAAGGGGGGTAAAAAAGGAAAAACAGCCCATCAAAACGCTTACCCAGGTATTATTGTCCAACTGCCTGTTCTCTTTTTAACGTTGTTCTTACAGCTCCATTCAATTTGTGCCGTAAGTTCATTAAAAATGTCCTGAGCTCGCATTTCTAAGGAAAGTCATGATTTTTCTGACAAAGCGTGCTCATTAGCTCCCAGCAACGTTTCGTATCGTTTTATTTACTCAATTGAGTTTCTCGCTAATATGGAGTAGTCGGGTGTTGGGTTCTCGCTTCAGAACATTTTCGCCACTCTCTAGAGATGTCGGTCTTAAGACCTAGCGGAGTGTCTTTCAGGCTAATTGAAAGAGACAAAGTTCTCCTCACTTTTAAGTGAGGAATTTTCTTTTGTTGTGCATTTATGTAATAGCAAATTAGTTGGTAAATATCAGAATGTTTTATTCAGCTACATAGATGAAATGATAATATCTCAAAGTCGTTTTAAAAAGTGTATGAAAATAAGATTCTTTAGTGAAATTGGTTGCCTGTACTTGAAGGTTGTCTGGAAGAGATCGCTACAAGCGATAAGACCGCCTAAATTGTACTATGTTTTCCTGTTATGTTTGTGTTTTGTGCAATAAAGAATATCTATCTATTTAAGATCTGATGGCCATTGGAATTAATTCAAATAGACTTCATACTTTTCTATAGTTATACCAGTAGAATCCTAAGCTCTCCCTTCCAACCAGCCAGCCCACTGTTATAGCGATAATCAGGAATACTGGCTGGATATTATAATGGAGCGATTACGATCTGATCTCTGCAACCCGAGAAGGGAGCCAGATGGCTGAACGGAACGTTCTAACAAATTTGGAGTCATTTACATTTGAATTTAAAATTATCGTCATAATAGGTTTTCTCTGATAAAACCTTCACTGGGTAACTTCAATAGGGGCTGATGATGATGATGATGATAGGTAACGTAAAGTAAACGTAAAGGACCGCAGTTTTTTTTTATATATATAACTAGCTTTTGCCCGCGACTTCGTCCGCGTGTTTAAATTTATACATACAAAAGTTTTTTCCCGCTAACTCCCGTTCCCGTGGGAATTTCTCAAAATACAGCCATAACTAAACTTTATATTTACTAAGGTACCTGCATGCCAAATTTCAAGCGTCTAACTTAAGCGGTTTAGATTTTTCATACAAAAGGATTTTCCCGCTAATTCCCGTTCCCGTGGGAATTTCGGGAATTCCTTTCTTAGTGCACCCCTACGGTACTTAAGCTACGTCCCTTCCAAATTTCAAGTGCCTACGTTTAGCCGTTTGGGCTGTGCGTTGATATGTCAGTCAGTCAGTCAGTCAGTCAGTTTCTCCTTTTATATATATATAGAAAAGAGCGTGCAGGTTAACATTACTCCACTCAATGGGAAGCAGACCCTACGTTACCACAATTTGTAAACCTCCTACAAATTAATTTCGTCTCATTAATATTATAATCTAGCTATAATTTTCCGTTTTTGTCGATAGCGGATACATAAGAATGTGTCAGTAAGGTAATTCTTAAATGTATTTGACCATTGAAATGTGAAACGTGTTTGTCTTTAATCCATTTAGGTAAATACAAATATTTTCATATTGATGAAACAAAGAGACGTACGTACTGTGTATAAAAATATCTAACCTATGTTTGTATTTCCAGATTCTCGAAGACTTTGCAAAAGGCTTTCGGGGGACAACTATCGATGACTCTATTCATGAGTTCCTGCATCATCGGCACCACGGCTGTTCAGATATTCTCAGTACGAATACGTCCCTATATATCTTTTCTAAAATATTTTCCTCCGTACAACCATTTGGCGTTCACTGAAGTGAACGGACAGATTCAGCTCAGACTTTATCTATTCAACCTTTGACCTGGCTTTTGCGTACAAAGATGATGTGCAAGTATTTCCAAATAGTTGTTTCGTGACGTCCTATAATGTAATGTGCTTTGGATTTTATTCAAATCCGCTCAGGTAGTTTAACTTTGGCTATTATGGGCTTCCTTTAGCTTTGAACTTTGATGAAAAGCTGAATAAAGTTTCCTGTGAATTGCCTTGCCCAGTGGCAAGGCAAGTGGCAAGGTGTTGAAGAGGTGGCAAGTTGCAAACCTCCTCAACACTGGCCCGTAAGATGCCTCTTCACGCTTGTCTATAAGAATGCCGGGAATTACTTACCTACACTTTTTATTAGCACAGATACATGGAAGTGTACGTAGTACTTAATACTTCCATGCACAGATAGGGTAGCTAAAGTTTTTAGTACCCGAAAGAAGTATTAATTGAATTATAAATAAAGTACTTTCTAATGTCAGAGTGACGTTTGCTGTTTCAAATTGGTTAATTTATAATTAGGTTTACATTTTGAATAAAAAATATATGGCGTTGACGCCTTATTACACAGAAAAAGAAAAATCTAGCTCAATTTCTAGGAAAAGTATCAATCTTATACAGAAATTGTCGTTTTATTCGTTACATCAATAACGACAAGCAAACTCTCACAAATTCACCAAAATTTATTATTCTTACACCTTATCTCACCATCAATCAAGTATACATTATGTATACATTCGTCCTTTAAGCCGGCCGAAATCAGGTTTTCCCACATAATTTTGTTTTGATTACAGATTGAGTCGCCACGGAAAAATATAACTGAGGTGATTTGGGTTTTAGGGTATTTGTCCGTCTTCATAGGAAACCTTTTTGTTGACTGCTATTTGGGGAACGCTATAACACACAAGGTAAGTCGAAGGTGGCGGAATAACCATCACAACTGAAGGCGTATCTAAATACTACAGGTAAGGGATATGTGAATGTTTTAATAAAATTAAAACGGCAATCACGTTTAATTTTTAAAGACTTACAAGCGTACTACACACAGTTCTCACAAAAATCGGTTCTTTGTAATCAGCTGCGACTTTCTTGAATGGATACGACGAGCAAACAAACAAATAATAAAAATGTACTGTAGTTAACTCACCCAAAGCGATTTGCATCTACTTTCATAGTGCAAACGACTAAGACTTCCAAACTCTTTCCTTAAGTCCGTGTTATCCAATAGATATAAATCTTCAGGTTATCAAGGAGAGAGTGAATTGGGTTTTTTTTTTGGGTGAGCGCGCTCTTTCTTATGCTCTAACGTCGCTAAACATCAAGCAAGTTGGGGTAAAGCACTACCCATTTCATCATCATCATCAGCTTTTAGACGTCTACTGCTGGACATTGGCCTCCCCCAATTACCAATTAATCAGGTAGTTAGTCCATCTTATAGGGGTACCCATTATTTATAATAAAACCTAGACTGCCACATCAACAATCATGCACCGTTGTGCAGAACTATAACTGAGACATACATCTCTGTGGTTTTAGTCGTAACAATATAAGTTTTACACATGGTTAAGTCATTGGCGCACTGGTGTGGTATATATGAAACTAGCAGGCGAACTTTGAGATATTTGGATGTTGAATAGCTTAACTAAATAAAGGATGTTCAAATTATGTCCGTTGAAACTAGGAAGCATTCAAATTAATTATTCTGGTAATATCATTCGTCGGATGGTCATGTTGAATTTAGTGGAAGTAATTTCGAGCTGGTAGCGTTACTTTCAGGTATTGTTATAACAGCATAGTTGATGGGAATAGGTTTGTATAAATAGGTATGCATGGATTCTCCATTATACGAGTACATCGATACTTTTTAATGGTTGTTTTTCCATAGGGAAACTGTTGTGTTTTTATAGAAAAATTAAAAATGGTTTTTATAACACCACAACAATTTTAGAACAGGTTGTAAGTACGGCCGGCGCGCGGTAAGAGAGGTCATTGCCCTGCAGCTATAATCAATCTATATTTTTTAAGGAATGACATATTAACCTAACAAGTTACGCCTAACTATTCCTATACCATTATTTCAGTACCATTTGATGTTAAAAGTTTTTTTTTCAATTCTGAAAAAGAAATGTTGATGCTATACGTAGATTAGTATTACTGATAGCAAGTCGTAGCGGAAAACAACCTATAAAAAATTTGTGACGGCTTATAAAAGTTTATAAATCCTGCAAATTTTGAACAAGTAGCTATGTGATATTTGATTTACCAATAATTTTTAAACGTTTGATAAATATATTACATAGTACTTAAACATACAAGTACATTATTTGTTTCAGAGCGTGCACATTCCAACCCTTCTCTTTGGCAGCCCTTGGCTGGACTTACCAACAAAGATGAAACGAAATCTAGTAATATTCCTAGCCAAAACTCAGCAACCGATCGTTCTGACAGCGGCTAAGCTCGCTCCTATCTCCATGGAGACTTTTACTAAGGTAAACGATCTTATACATATATTACTAATATCCTGCATTTTATTGCATTTAGAAAAATACTTTCGCGTTTATAATATTATAGTGGGAGGAAGTGGGATGGGATGGGAAGTGAGATGGGGTGGGAAGGGATTAGTGGGAAGTGGGATCGGTTTACTTCTAGTATTATACGAAGTCACCCTGTCTGCCACTGATCATTACTGTCATATTGACATTTTTTTCAAAAAGCCCGTAAACATTTCGTAACGTAGGTACTTTCCCGAAACTATACGAGTAAATTAAAAAATTGATAAATCCTAGTGTTAATATGATGTACAAACTATATCCTGTAATGTTTCATAAAAATCCGTTCAGTAGTTTTTGCGTGAAAGTGGAACAAACATCCATCCATCTATCAATTTATCCAAACAAACTTTCGCGTTTATGATATTAGTGGGATGGGATGGGATAGTGGGAAGTGGGATGTGATGGGGTGGGATGGGATTAGTGGGATTTAATTCATAAAAAAATTATAGGTATAAAATTTACCAAATAATTTGTATATTATATACTACTTTAAAATTTAATAGGGAAAGAACCCCTATTTATTAATAGGAAGCAACAGATATTCCACTTGTAAAATGAGACCGTCATAATTAAAATCGTGTCGATGAATGATTAAAATCAGAACGATACTTGTATTGAGTGTGGCATCATTTAGATGCTTTAACTATTAAATTAATGCTGATGAATGGATTTTTCATTTTAATTGGAACCAAATTATAAGTGTCGATCTATACCTATTTATTCTATAGACCAATGTTTTGGTCTAGTGAGCGCAAGTTCCTTTTAAGAACCGTAAGTTTGATACCCGGGTAAGGGGTGTAAAGGAGCGGCCTTTTCGCTCCAAGCCAGCCTCTCCAGCCTGTGGTGCATCCTGCCGAATGGCAAACGAGGCGCTGGCAACTGACTGGGGCGGTATAACCATTACAACTGAAGGTGTGGGTAAATGCCACAGGCCGATGACGGGCAGCAGCGTTGCTACAGCGAGAAGCAACGCCCTGCGATCACCAACCCGCCTGACCAGCGTGGCGATTATGGGTATATCCTCCAGAAGTTCGCTCTAACTGGCGAACAACTGGAGAGGCCTGTGTCCAGCAGTGGACTGCAAAAGGCTGCATCTAGGAAAGTATTATATGTAATAGAAAAATGTGTTTACTTTTTTTTGTAGAAGAAGAAGAAGACGAAGTATCTTTCCACCTAGTTATCTTCTCAGTAAAAATTTAGGTCTGATTGGATTCTCCTGGAATAATGTTTGAATCGACTTTTTAAATTATACTGTACGTAATATAATAGTGTAAATGTTGGTAATGGATGTAAATTAATAGGAGCGCTTAAAGCATTTACTGTATTCCCCGTTATAATTACACAAATACCTTCACATTTAGGCAGTATAGGTATCTACGGCTCAGAGGCCATTCCCACAATGTTATTATAAGATTCCGTTAACAAAGCCAGTCCGTTTGAACTAGATAGCTTTGAGATCATTTATCATCTTTCTTGTCGACAATTGTGTACTTGACATCATTTTCCCAGAAACGACACCAACATTGAATGAGAAACTTCGAGGAAAATGCGCCAAAAAGGCATCGATTTATGGTAATCTCCGTCGCAGCACTCACATACGGAATTATGATTAATTAGTGCGGAAAGTTAATTAAAGTTGAGTAGGTATTGCGAAATTACGAAAGCCTTAAATACTTAATTAATCAATGTGGGCGGTGTCGTCGCAGAAATATTTCATCTAATTTAATATTTTGATTTGCTGTTAAATTTTAAGTGTCATTTTAAAAATTATGGTTAGTATATTATATTCTCCAGATGTTTGCCCTAAGTGGCGAACAACTGGAGAGGCATATGTCCAGCGGTGGACTTCAATAGGCTGATGCTAATTAAAATCCCTTAGTTTCCTTCCACGACGCGAGATGAGATCACGAGATGATCTTTTTCTGAGTCCGGAAACCACACGGACGCCTAAGTTGACTAAAGGAATATGAGGAAACGGGCAGCAATAAAACTAGCTGCGGTAACGAACCCGCTTGCCAGGCGTGGTCATCATCAGCCTATTGCAGTCCACTGCTGGACATAGGCCTCTTCAGTTGTTCGCTACTTAGGGCCAACATCTGGGAGGATATACCCATAATCGCCACGCTGGGCAGGCGAGTTGCCGATCGCAGGACGTAGCTTCTCGCTCCGGTGACACTGCTGCCCAACATCGGTCTGAGGTATTTACCTACGCCTTCAATTGTGATGGTTATACCGCTACCAGTCGGTTGTCAGCACCTCGTGGCTTGGAGCGAAAAGATAATGGGTCGTTCCCTTACATCCCAAGCGTGGTAAGCAAAGCTTCCCCCCAAGTGATAATTGTTTAGGGAGGCCTATGTCCAGAATTGGACGTTTGCAGACTTACGAGGATGATTAAAAAGTATTGGAATATTCCAATTGGTATTCATATTGGTATAGGCGACTCATTAAGGTATTACTTATCAAGAACCCTTATGGCATACTCTTCACTAGTTAAGTGGTTCAAAGTAGGAGAAATGGTTCCGAAATAAATCCAGGCTGTTTCTAAAAAAAAACATCCGGTAGCAACCGGCATGGGAAACCACGTAAACCTATAATATTATCTTCTACTCATGTCAACCTATTTTATTATCAGGGTATGAGTGTAAAAGTACACTCAAGTAGCTCCTTTGACCTTGAATCTTCATCATGGCTGTTATCAGGATAATTTCCTAATTAAATTGAAGTAAACTCGTGGCAATCTTTATAATTGCTCTTAAGCATTTGTAACGTTTTATTAAAACACTGGACCGATGTCAAGGGCCTGAAAGCATAAAGTCATCAGCATAGTTAATTCATCCCGGGAGATAATAAAATTTGCTACCGTCATTTATTTTTGTTTCGACCACTCTCTTGCATTATCTCGTCTCATCTTAATATCTTAATTTATCTTTGCGTTTCTCAAGAGTGGTTTGTTTATTTCGTTTCAAATTTAAGTCATCGAGCTTAATTTTTAATGGGCAGGAATTAAACATGGCTCTTTGATTAATTTTTTATCAATCATCATCATCAGCCTATTGCAGTCCACTGCTGGACATAAGCCTCTTCAGTTGCTTGCCTCTTAGGGCAAACTTCTGGAGAATATACCCATAATCGCCACGCTGCAGCGCTGGGCAGACGTAGCTTCTTGCTCCGGTGACGCTGCTGCCCGTCATCGGCCTATGGTATTTAGCTACGCCTTCTATCGTGATGGATTTACCGCCACCAGTCGGCTTGCCAGAGCCTCGTTTGTTGTTCGGCAGGATGCACCACGGGCAGGTTAGGATGGCTTCAAGCGAAAAGGTGATAGGTTACATCCCTACAACCTATATAGACTCCTTTCTAAAGCAGATAAGCCTTGCTATGTTACTTTGCAATTCAACAAGTATTAAATTATTCTAAAAGCATTTGCGTGATCAAGCCGAAACTTGATCTGTTGCTGCCTTATGGGAGCCTCACGCCGGTAGATTAATCTGAGCCAATTAAGAGCGCGCATACAGAATTCGACGTATTTGCGGCGAAACTGGTATTTTCGGGCGAGCTATTATCATAGAAAACGATTTTTTTAAAATAAGAAATATAGTTTTTTATATAGATAAAGTCTTCAAGCAGTGCGTAGGCTAGATAAAATACAACATTTACTAGTATATTTTTGTTTATCAAAGATCTCCCGTAAGCCGATTCGCAAAAATGCGAGTCAGAGTCAATTTCGAAAGTCTTAATATCAATTGCATTACATACATATGTTTTAAATATATGTTTATACAATAGTTTATATGGTCTATTAGTGCACTAGACAAAAAAACTTTCAAAAATGTGTTATTAAATTGCCCAAAATAATTTTTCAAAATAAGCTCAATTCACACTTTTCAACAGTGTTTTTCTAGTAGAAAACACTGTTTCTTTTAGTTGAAATTTTGTGTAAATGTAAAAGAAGTCTTTCTTAAGTGCACTTAATTATTATTTTATTAATATTCTATGCCTGTTATTTTATACGATTTTTTTAAAAGTGACTATAAAGCCACGCGCGCGACGCTTGCCGATTCAGTCCAAATCGGGTCATCCCAGAGGGAGGACGTGCCGCTCGCTGCTCCGCTCACACACACATACGCACAACCACTTTTATGAGCGTATACCGCTCTGCGCGCGTGCAACTCCACGAGTTTGATACTTTGTAATATTATTTTTGTATGGAAAATTTATTAAGTTAAAATAATATACTAAATTAATGAAATGATTTAATGTTTAGTCATGAGTATCAAATACAAACATCAGGATTATTATAATTATTATTATCTACAACCACATATGCTAAATATTTCAAAAAATTAATGTGATGTTTATTTATTAGTTCACTAATGAAGTTACAAAGTGAGGCTATTCCAATGATTATTATTATGCTCGTTAACATCAATGGTCAGAAACAACTTCCATGAAGAAACTGATAATGAGATTCATTTGAGTTGGGAGCATTTAAGGAATCTACGTCACATGTTCACGACTATAAATAAAGGCATACAATGAAGCTGAAAGTCCTAGAAATCCCATAGTCGAGTTATTATTAGTAAAATTATATGTGTAAAGATGGATGATAAAATGTTTGATAGTATGCACGAAATTGATCTATTTAGATTTAGATAAATCGATCTTCGAATCCAATTTTGAAATTGTCGCTTAATTGTTTAGTGTGGAATAAGTGAATCTTTGTGTCACAATAATAACAAGTATGTAAAATTAAAATGAAATCGATCAAAGTGGTCAACAATGGGAGAGGCCAATGTCCAGCAGTGGCCTGTGAGAGGCGGATAACAATATGAGATTACTACTTTCATTCGGATAGTATTAGAAAGAAGTAAAAATTATATTTTATAGTTTCAAAATGTAAAACCAAAATGCAATATGATAGTTGTGAAATGTATGGCCATTACGGTTACTAGGGGTGATTTTAGCGAAAAGGCTGGTAAGATACGGATATGTTACGGTAACTTATTTACGTTAAAATTACCGGCTACGTATGCTGAATGGTAGTATGGCGACGAGCAGGGCGAGCATGTAACTTGCAGTATGCAAGTCGCAAGGTGCAACGTTGCCAATGAGGGTTACCGTTTTTGTAATCACCAGAGGGCGCCATTGTATAGTGAGGTCTTCGGGCATAGCTGTTAAGGTTTGTTTTATGCATGTGATGACTGTTTGTTCGTTATAAGAAAGAGGACATAAGTTTCCAAAAGGCAAAACTGTTTGTTAACGGTTAATAAACAAACCAGTGAACTAGCTTTTCTTTCAGACCGCTAATTTTTACACCTCATTTTCTCGGCTCCGCTTTTAAAGCGCAGATAATCACTGAGCCGTGTCTCATATTTTCGAAAATTAATGCCAGCTATGCCAAAATTGCACAAAATTATTTAATTTTCCGAAATAAACTCGTTTAACCCACAAAAGTTCTGTGACAGAACCTATGTAATTTGACATTTCGGATACCTCACTCTATACTAGCACCTCTGGTGGCGAATTCACACGCGATATGGGCGCCCTCATTAGTGCAGCAGTTTGCCATAATAGGTATTGTTATTTCTTTTATTTGCTTCGTCGCCGTCATTGGAATTATGTTAAATTCGAAATATTAATAGGTAATTAATTAATTCAGTTTAATTTCCAAAATGTCGATTTTGGGGGAAAAGGTAGGAGATAAAATTGTTCGGAAATTGACTCTCTACAATTTTGTTTCTTTTCATTCATGCCGTAAAAAGTACAACATAGGAGATAATGATACAGTTTTGAATTTTATTTCCAAAATATCGATTTTAGAGGAAAAGGAAGGAACCAAAATTGTTTGAAAATTGATTTCCTACAAGTACCGTAAAGTAGAAAATAATGAGATAATGACAACATTTTTTACTTGCTGTTGTATTTAATTTTAATTTTCAAAATACCGATCCTAGACAATTTTTGAATACATACAAGAGGACTCACCATATCTACCTATTCAGATAGCTCGTCTTTGTAACCTGTCCATTGCATCATTCATAAAATTGCGTAAAAGCAGTATTCTACGCAAGATTTGTGCCTTATACAAAAAACAGCGCTGGTCAGTCGTGATATATTCTTTCAGAATCAGGTTCAGGACACCTATTTTAGAGAATGCTGCAGTAGTCAATGACTCCTTCAATGTAACCCTTAGGATTCGGGTCACGACGAATATTCATCCCGAGAATAAGTGATGGATTGGTCAAGCTGGATAGGAACTAGATTTTAGTTGTTGTAGGCCATCTGGGGTTTCTGCTACGAAACACAAGCACAACTTTCAGCACAAGTATACATGATCTCTGTGATCAGTGCATAGGAGACTTAGGACCTTAATTCAAATTGACAAATTGTTTACAAACTAATCTTTTTTGAATGATGGCAACCAGCAGAGGCTGGTTGCCATCATTCAAAAAAGATTAGTTATTAGAAATGAATCTCACAAAGAGTTGTGAAATCCATTTCTGCCGAGTGAAAATGAACAAAGTAATTTTTACAAGTTAAAATATAAAACGGGTTAGACTTATATCGTGGCAACCACGGAGACTGCTCTTTCCTTAAATAATAATACAAACACCTAAACACAGAACAAACACAAATGTTCAGCACACGAATGTTTGTCCTGGATGGGAATCAAACTCACGACCTTTGACTCATGATCAGAAGGCAAGGAAAACACAGTAGGGATTATTGATTTTTATAAAGCAACATTAATAATGTCAATCACTCACACAATACCTTTGGATAGGTAAGTACCTGGTACATATAAAGATAGAAAGACAAAAATATTGTTATATTTTTCTTAAACCTTAATTAATAAACACTTAAGAATAATGTACTCTAAAGTGTTTAAATCAATTTAATAAGTACGCACCTATACTACACTAATAAAATATTTAGCAATAAAAGAATGTTCAAATAATTTAGATGAATAATAAATTGTTAAGTATCAAAATATGTTCGTCCGCCGGAGTTAGCGTCCGACACGCCGCTCACCCACACAGACACAAATGATGTCTATGTGTGTTTCGGAATCGGCTCCCGCGTGCGTTTCGAGTTGCTTAAAATTGTATGCGCGCTCTTAAGCCTGACACCCATCCCGAGGCGGTGTTGAGTTTAAAATTAATAACAGTTTAGTTTGTTGCAAAGACTACATCTATACTACTCTTAAGTACATTATATTAAGTGACATAATTACGTCATAAGATAACTTTGAACTTATTTTTTAGACCTTTGGAATCAACTTCCAGTTGCGACTTTTCCGAATACGACTTAGGCACCTTCAAAAAGCGTGCCTACAAAATTAGTTACACATGTAACTACTCCTTTGACCGTCAAGCTAATCCTTTGACCGTCAAGAAATGCGTCACAACAGAATATCTATTGCTATCGTCACATATAAGCGTCACTAGCGTTCCAAGGGCTTTGATTTTACGGTGTCTAGAGGGCTGAAGTGATCACTTACCATCAAATGATCAGCATTTCCGTCTACCCACTTTGCCATAAAAAATATAAACTATGAAAATATAATGATGCTGACAGGCTCGGTGGCTCAATTGGTAGTGACCCCTGCCTTCTGAACCAAGAGTCGTGGGTTCGATTCCCACCCGGGACAAACATTCGTGTGATGAACACTTGTGTTTGTTCCGTGTCTAGGTGTTAATATTTGTATTTAAGTATTTATTTGTGGTACCTTCGTTGTTCTGATACCCATAACACAAGTGCTTAAGCTACTTACTTTGGGATCGGAGCAATGTATGTGATAGATAGATAGAAACTCTTTATTGCACAAAAACACAGACATTACAGAAAAACACATTACAAACAAAAACAAAGTACAATTTAGGCGGTCTTATCGCTAGTAGCGATCTCTTCCAGACAACCTTCAGGTGATGTTAAAAAAGAAAGAAAAAGAAATGATGATCATGAATTGAAAATATCAAAACTAGATTATTAATACCTATGTGCCTTTCAAATACTTAAGGTACCTACGAACGGTTACAAAATGGTTTATTAATTCGAAATAATACCAAAATATTTCATGTAATAGGCTTTCTTACCCTTTATTAGACTGTTAAAGTTTTAAAACCCTAGTTTTCTGAATTCGCCCGTACTGCCTTTAAAGAAAATCTATGCAAAATACAGAAAGCCGATTTTATTATTTAAACTTAAAAAGAAAGAAATGTTCGGCTGTTTTTATATTACATAGATTTTTATTTTATTGCAGTCTCTCGACGCCAAAGTACACTGAGACATGATAATAAAAGATTTTATGAGCAAACCCGCGCACGCTCGGTCTAGTAAAAAAAATGAACCGCAATACAGTTCCGACAAATTCACTCACCCGGGAAATGGTGACGATGAATATTTTACCAAATTAAAAAAGTAATTGAACACTTCCTCCCATTCTTTATCGGTTTCTTTCAAGTTAAACTTTTTTTCTGTTTAATTCAAATACCTATCGTGCTCCGAATTCGGCCAGGGTTAAATAAAATTTAAGGTTGCATTACAAAAACACTTATAAGTAATTTTAGTGTGAGCTGTGTCCTGTGAAAACTGTTACATTTGTCACCTTTACATACAGTATGTGCATAGATTTTTTTAGCATTATCATTTTACAAAAATAGTAGTTAACACAATTTGTAATAGATTTGTTTTTTATTGCAGTAGTTTTGTATTTGATTTTTTTTTAGTGATGAAAGTGCAAGAAAAATATCATATAAACATAAGTGATACACTTTGACTTGTATATTTTTTCACGGGACACGCAGAATGTGAGGGTTTCAGTTGTTACAAGGAATACTAATTTCCGTATAATTTTCCAGATAATGAACTGGACCTACAAAGGCTTCGCAGTTATGAATCAAATGAAGAAGTAGATGTGCGCAGAGGAGAGTAAGCTTTTGCAGTTTAAGCAGTAACTAATAAAATTTAAAACCAAATCTATTTTTTTTCGCATCCACGGGAATGTGTTGTCATAAATAAAGGAAGTTTTATAGAGTTAACGTGTTAGTGTTTCATTGTATTTGGACTTCTACATTACGAAAATGGCTTTTGTAGAATGCGTTTATTCCTGGTTACATCAATCGTCGTCGGAACCCAAGGTCCCCTTTCCTATGTTGCTATGTTTTAGTAGTACAACACAATGGCCTACCATCACATGATAGAAAGCGAAACAAAGACCCTAAGTCACTACGGCAACGAAAATTAACTTTCTTTTCCTCCTCTTAACTTCCTTTCGTCTGATGGAAAGCTAGAAAGGAAATCCAGTTGCTCTGACATCAGACGGAAAACCTCTGTTTCCAGTCAGTCTTCTTCACGCTTCATATAAAGGATACCTTTCTATAAGAAGGTGGAAACATATGTGATGGCAGAGAAATTCCACTTTTAAATGTTACCACGTACCTACCAAAAAGTGGAAAGTAGAAGTTACCAAACGTTTTGGTACGCGGAGGAATATTATCTACCTTGAAACGGTGGCAACGAATGCCAGCCCGTGTGGTTCTATATAGGAAAGGTGAGGGAGGGATAAGAAATAGTATGTCAATCACTTATCAGTTGCCACCGTCTTTACCTACTTTATACGGTCATCGGCACCCGCTATTATGAGGCACGTACTGCTGAGGCGAAACTGTTTGTGTGCCTTACTGTCAGGGATCAGTGGAGGCTGCATGCCTCGACATTTTGTTCCAAACATAGTTTTGTGGTTCATAGAAATGTATTTTCACGGACGTTCTTTTTTATTGGTAATGGTGGCATAGCGAGCATCCAGTGTGATAATAAGCCACAGCCAGCAATGCATTGTGAACATCCAAACCGCTGTTATGTAACGTGAAGGAAATAATCTCTGTAAACGCTTGAAGACCTTGCTAAGTATTAATTAGAAAAAAAAATATTTATTTAAGTACAGTATATTTTTATCTAGTCTTAGAAGTAATCATGCCCTTAGTTAATTAAATGTTTGTCTCGGGGGATAACATTCTAATTAATATAAAGAAACTGTACCTACGTGTTCTTAAAAATCATCATTTCATTTTGTATTTCTCCTTCTTTTGAAATATAATAGAACTTATTTAATTAAGTCATGTTCCTTTTTCCCTTCTTAGGCATGAACATTTATAAAATTGTCAACCTGAACTAAATTTACCGGCATTAATAAATAATAAGCACTCGACGACATTATCAAGTCGACATATCCATTTGAGATCATGTTTCAGGGTATAAATTATTATGTGTAGATAGATAATTATATGGTTATAAAAAGCAATGAACCAGCAATCAATATTCTCAATCAAACACAAAACAAACATAAACATTAAACTTTTGTTTGTCATTGTTTATGGCGATGTGCCAAATAAATACATATAAGGTAATATCGCCTACTTAGAAAACACATTAAGAATTATTTTCACCTCTCTCTGGCCAAATCGAGCTGGTGGATTAAGACATTAAATGAGTAAGGACTGCACCAGTGTAAGTGAACGCGCTTAAACACATTAAGAGATTTAACAATAAATTGATTTATTAATTACCAATCATCGGACATCACTAGTATCGATCCATATTGATCAACCTTGAGCGATCGGTGTTGCAACTTTTATTGATCGACGGTTGCCGTTCGATCGCAGACGATC
Organism: Conogethes punctiferalis; assembly: GCA_031163375.1. Classification (NCBI taxonomy): domain Eukaryota; kingdom Metazoa; phylum Arthropoda; class Insecta; order Lepidoptera; family Crambidae; genus Conogethes; species Conogethes punctiferalis. The sequence continues at coordinate 8,181,583 of CM062092.1, read as the reverse complement.
ATTTGATAAAAATTATCGCTCGATCAATTCATTCGAGGATAATCATGCCATTGATCAACGATTAATCGTATACTTGGGTATTCTCATTGAACACTGGCAGTTGTGCACTAAAATTTGGTCAGACGAGCGAATAGAGTAGTCCATTACTACAAACAACTTTCTAAGTTAAATTGTTAAATTGCTCACAAATAATAGCACAGAAGTGTGCAAAGCCTTATCACGTCCATTTATAACCGAACAGTACGGAACTTTTAAAAATCGCTGGTATTACACAGCCATTGCGTATTTTATCTGGCTCAATGAAACCCGGGTGAAACGTAGTAGCCAGGTCACTGGGCCACCCTGGAGGCTAGTCTAGACCGCTAAGGGCTAAAACTAGCCTAGATAGCATCAAATATTAATAGGCACATGAGTGACGAAGGCGGTCTAGCTGGATAGTGAGGTCACAAAAATAAACGGGGGGAAAGTGTAAATATTTTAGTGCCATTACTACCTATTTTGGTGTTAGTTTTGTAGATTTTGTAGAAGCTTAACTTGGAATAGAAATTTGTCCGGATGAAATCTTGCTACTCAATTTTGAAGCAGATATATTCAATCGACTGAGCAGAAACTTTGTATACAAGTTCATTTTGGATGTCCATGCATGGTTAACTGTGTGACATCATTATAAATCCAATATGACAGCATATCCAAGATGGCAGACGAAACATTTTTAAAGACCAAGAGCGTTGTACGGGCTTAGTAATAATTCACAATCTTACTGTTTTGTTGAATGCCTTGATTTGTATAATTTCCCAAAATTACCAAGAAAACTTAAATAAGCTAGCAAATAAAAAGAAAATACCTGCTCTACTAAAAATAAATTAAACACAATACATAATTGTTTTAAAAACACGCTTGTTCTCAAATTAGGGCACACACGTCCAAGCTTTAAAGTTTCCAGCGCTTTAAAAGTGACACGCTGCCTGTGTGGCACCAATTCGCCATAATAGAATAGAATAGAAAACACTTTATTTGCACACATAACACAAAGAAAACAAAAAATACACTTTTGGCAAAAACAAAACAAAAAAATACAACTATTGGTAAGTAAAACATAAAAGTAAAAATGCACCTCTGCGTAATGCGACCAAAATGGCATCAACTCAGCTATTGTTACAGCAAACCTTTACTGTAACGCTGGTTTTCAGTGGAAACCATTTATAATCAACTTTCGGTAAATAGTTACAAAATACGAAATAACCAGACTAGGTGTTCACAGATAGATTTGTCACTAATTCACCTACCAGTCCAATCAAGGCCTGTCTAAACAAAATCAGCATATCACACCCGCTTATGACAACAACGCAAATGAGATAACAGATAACAGTAGCGTCGTTATAATGGATGCGTGTGTCGAAATAAGAGGAACAACCGATTCATCCATTAGTGACAAATGTTTGCTGCAATCAAACGGTCATTGTGGACGGACGAAGCAATTAATCAACTTGTACATGTATGCAGTTACACCAAATGGTCATAGGTATCGGCAAACAATGCTGTGCCGTCTTAACATCATGACTATTAATGGGAGTGTGGCCGGTTGGCTCGTGTCTCGGATGCAATTTAATGCGCTTGAGATACGGTCCGACAAAGGAATGATTCACGCATACCTTTCAAAAATCAACTTAAATTTTGCTATAACGATACTTTGAGACGATCATTGGAAGACCGCAGTTATAAACCTATCATATTAACCGTCTCGACGAATCGTTAGAGCAAATCCCCCAAATGACTGATAGTGATGATGAATAGATATATTGCCTTCTGAACCAATGGTCGTGGGTGCCATTGCTGCACAATAAAAACATTTGTATTCATGAACATGTCTGTTTATATTAGGCTGGGTATTTACTATGTACTAGCTGAGTCGGCGGCGTCACACGCGTGGATATCGGGTTTCAAAAATAACGGACTTCCATAAAATGGTGCCTATAAGTTAGACCCCAAGCAATATATTGGTGAAAACCGCATTCAAATCCATGCAGTAGTTTTTGCGTGATGCGCGTTCAAACATACAGATAAAAATTTCTCCCGTTTTCCCCACACTTCCCTTCACTGTTCTGCTCCTATTGGTTGTAGCGTGATCAAAAGTATACTGTAACCTGCCTAGGAGTATGAAGAATAATTGTACCAAGTTTCGTTAAAATCCGTTAAGTAGTTTTTGTTTCTATAACAAACATACTGACGAACAGATAGACAAAAAATTTTAATTGGCAGTTTTGCCATCAGTATCGATCACTTATCACCCCCGATAGTTATTTTGAAAAAATATTTCATGTACAGAGTTTACCTCTCTACAGATTTATTATAAGTATATAGATAATACGTATTAATTTACAAAAAAAAAAGTATCTATAGTTCATTCGCGTTAAGAAAATAGTGACTCATCACCGACTGCAGCGTTTTAATTGGCTAGGGGGTGTGGCTTGGCCGATTTGTAGCGTTTTAATTGGCTAGGAGGTGTGGCTTGGCCGGCAGTCGGTGATGAGTCACTATTTTCTTATCGCGAATGAACTATAAGTAAGTTTATCAGTTGTCTAGTACCCACAGTACAAGCTTCGGCTTAGTTTGGGTTTAGATGGCGATGTGTGGCCCAGCGTGGCATATCTTGGGTTATTTGTTGTACAACTCAACAAAAACAAGCCACAAATACAATGATTAAAAAAATGAAAGCATTCAAGACCTTAGAAAGATTTAATATAGAAGCAAAATTTTATGTACCAATTGAAAAATCAGATTCGTCTGCCAATATCTGATATGAAATGTAAATAACTTTTAGCCAAGAAGAATTTAACAAAGCGTGGGCGGCTACTTTAGAAATGTCTGAAATAAAATATTATTACTGATAAAACTGCTTCAAGAAAGTACATTTTAAAATTATTTTAGTTGAACTTTCTCGTTCACTGATATGAATTTATATCTATAAAAACATTACATTTATTAACATTATGTTCCCTGAGGTGAAGGAAATAATTTACATTCCTACCCCCATTTCTTCCCGTGGGAGAAAGAGTCGACTTCTTGAGATTGTAGCTTCTTAGCCGCTGACAGGGCTTGCCAGCCTTACTGACAGACAACTACCGTACACTCGGTTTTGTCGGTATACACCGTCATCATTATCATCAGCCTATTGCAGTCCACTGCTGGACATAGGCCTCTCCAGTTGTTCGCCACATAGGGCAAACATCTGGAGGATATACCCATAATCGCCTGGGCAGGCGGGTTGGCGATCGCAGGGCGAAGCTTCTCGCTCCGGTAATTCTGCTCGTCATGCCGCCACCAGTTGGTTGCCAGCGCCTCGTTTGTTATTCGGCAGGATGCACCACGGGCAGATAAGGGTGGGGCAAAAAGATGATGGGTCGCTTTCTTACATCCTTTAATAGCATAGCAGCTACAACAATAGCAACCTCTGGAGTACAACAAGGAAACAAAAAAGTTCATTCTTCAAATCTCAGATTTAATAGATTCACGCTTGAATGATTAATCGTATTCAAATCATTTCGGGCTGCACATTCGGTGCCAGCTGGTTTGTGGCGAATAATTTATTCACATTTGCACCAATTTGGTTAAAGACTTAAATTATCCAGTTTCGATGACTTAGTGGGGTCGCATTCAAATTGAGGTTACTGAGTCTTCGGTTTCTGCCGTTTGATTATCTAGATTTAACTAATCTATTTAGTTGATTGGGACCATAAAGAACCTAAATTACTTTTTGCGCAGTTAGCTGAAAACTGAAGTTAGTTGGCTAGTTTTGCTTCTTCCATTCAGAGGGCTTTTAGTGATTAATTTTTTCCATTCATGTTTTTTATTTTCTTTATTTTGTGTCAATTATCTAAATCCAAAATTATGGAATAAATATGTAAAAGAACATTTATTTATTAAAACGTACGAGTTGGTAAACAAACTTATACGACAGTTACAGCTACAGGATGGGGTGGGGTGGTCCTATTTTCAATCCGAAAACCACACGGACACTCTTCAAACTATGTAACCTCGAATAGGATACCCACATATAATTACGCTATAATATATATGATGCAAGATGGTGGATCATGTTTGTCACTGTTTAAAAGTAGGTAATATCAGATATACTTATTATATAAATAAAACCAAGACCTAACGTCCTAACGTCACCTACTAGAATCTTGACTCGCATTTCTCATACAATCGACAGATACTTACATTTTATTATCCTGGAATGAATAATTATAATATAACCCATTGGCTTTGAGATTTTACCTTATCATCATCATCAGCCTATCACAGTGAGTCCACTGCTGGACATGGACCTCTCCAGTCTGTTCGCCACTTTCGATAAACACCTGGAGTTTTTACCGATAATCGGCGGTTACATATACAAACAACACCTCAATTAATTGCGTCAACCAGAATAGTCAGCTGCTATTTCATTGCACGCAGAATTAAATGGAATCGCATTGAAATCATTATGGACGGTACTTCGGATCGGAGGTGGTTTGTGTCGGATAATTTATTCACATTCACACCAATTTCGTTGAGAACTCGATATTGTACAGTTTTGATGACTTGTGGGAGGGATCCATTCACAGGTACACATCATCTTTCCACTCCAAGCCACCCTGCCCGTGGTGCATCCTGCTAAATAAAAAACGAGGTTCTGGCAACTGAGTGGTGGCGGTATAACCATCACGATTGAAGGCGCAACTAATTACCACAGGCCGATGACGGGCAGCAGCGTCACGGGGGCTACGTTCTGCGATCTCCAACCCGCCCGCCCAGCGTGGCGATTATGGGTAAAGTAGAGTCAGGTGGCGAAACCCAAGTTCGTTTTAATCATCACCTTAAAATTATCAAGTTTCCTTTAATAATAGGCATTTGAGGTAGGTAAAGTAGTTCCCAAAATGTATTTATAAATTAAATATTATTTCGGGGGAAAATTGGGCAATTTTTTCAAATTTTAAATTCGGTGGAAGAAGCAACAAAATCTTTCGGGAGCAACTGGGAGTAGACCATTCAATCACTTGGCAGTTAGGATTATTATTATTTGGCTACACCCCAAATGATTCTAAATTGCGATCGAAGCCACTTCACGGGTGTGCCGAGTGTAGCTACAATGGTGCCTAGCAAGGCGGATGAACCTTACCACCAGCTCAGAAGCTGAATACCTTAGCTCATGAAGTACCTTAGTCGACTCTAATTACCAACAAAGGTGAGAAATTAGGCGGTGATTCGTTATTCTTTCCGTCACAACATGGATAATCTCCATGATGCTCTACAAGTCTGCTCTACAAGTGTAGCAAATATTTGTAAAAGTTCTTTGTAACTAGCCAAATGAATTTATTCACCGACAGAATTTAAACCATTTAATATGCTTAATATTGCGCATGCAAACAAATTCCCTTAATTGTTTTATGTACGCGCAATTATTACTGTGTGCTCGGATAATAAGAACATTACATATTTTCATCTTCAGCATCGACATTCCAATAACTACCAAACAAAGTTTTCGTATAAAAACGAATACTGCAATGGTCTGTATTACTATTCAAAGACTTTTTCGTGCAGCAAAGAAGAAAAATATTGTATTGCTGTTTACAAACTTTGCTTGCTCATTAGCAAAGGAAAATATTGTCGAAATATCTATTAATGCAGTTTCAGACATTTCACTTGACCTGGTGCGAAGTAAGAAAATTCGACTTAAGAAAAAACTTTTTTACGCTAATTTATGAGAAGAGAGAGAAATTTCAGTCTAGGGTATAATTTGCAGGACGGGGAAAGAACGGGATAGAGAATGTGGTGCGACTTAAAGGAGGCCAACGTTCAGCAGTAGATGGACCAGGGCTATTGATTGGTTGAATTAATCAGACTGGTGGAAAATGCTAGTACGGGTATTCATTTATTTACCTGTTTATATCTGGCCACCCGAGAGTTGTGACCGGAAAAGAATAGGCAACCTAACATATGCACATTTTATGGGCTTCATACTTTAGATTGGTAGAGAATTTAACCTGTAAAATGTTTAACGATGCCTTCCCCACCCGGCAAATCATGCTCTGGACTAAAATTATTAAAAACAATTACATAAAATAAGTTTCATTAAATAAACATCTCGGTGAAGTTCGTTGTATAGAGGGATCCTATACTATTAAACGAACCCACAGAACAAACACAACTGGGCTTCTTTAAAGATGTATCATAGAAGACCAAGAGAAAATTAGCTTTCAAAATAAAGATCTTAATTCAATATGACAACTATAGAATCCAGTTAAGCTCTCAGCTATTGGATTAAAGTCATTCTATTTAAGTCTACGATAGACAAATCCGATCTTTCCAATGAAAGTACCCGGGTAGAGATTATGAGATTTTACCCGTTTTGCGGGGAAACTTCACGGTTCTTGTATCTTCTTTAAACTTTACTACAGTTTTATAAGCAGTTTAAGAAAATATTATGAGCTTACTTGAGCCCACGGGTTCGCGCGATTAAGTATATTTACGGACGCTGATTTATAATCCTACAGGATTAATGACTTGGCTATTTGTCCATTGCCTCCTTCCATCTGGCTACCGGGGGCCAATTATTACTATGCTACTATAACGATATTTTATTCTCTAGTAGCTGGCCCGATGCAACTTCGTTCACGCTGTACATATCCTACCTGTTACCTACCCTCTTTTTCTTCTCTGCGTAAGAACCATCCAAGTACTTCAAGGAATAATTGTTAAAAAGCTATTCACTGGTGTCACTGAAATTCAGAGTCGCGGTGCGCCTGCGCCGCGACTTATGCTGAGAGACAGCCATTTTGGATGCATATTGTTTTACGAGTATAGAAGTTAAGTTACCTAACCATACGTTTTATACTGTATTTTGCTCCAAATAAAATTATTTCATTAGTTATGCGCTTAGCAACATATTTTGCGATTTATTGTTATAATATTGATGAACTACAATAAATATTCCCAATCAAGTGACCATAAATGCCATTTACTCTCATTGTTAACAAAAAAACTAAAAACAAAATGGTAACTAACAAACGCTTTTCATTTCACGCTTGACAGTGTTTCATTAGTCACCGCAAATTGTCGTTTTGTACCAATTACGCAACGCAATTAACTTTTAGTCGCGAGTATTGAAATCACACACATTTGTCATAAATATGTAGTAGGTGTAACAGCCACCACTGTTGATTCGCGCCACAGACTAGAAAGTCATTAGGCAGATTGCGGAATATCTGATCCTATATTACTCGTGCGTATGTAGGAATGCGTTTCACGCCGTACAAAAGACACAGTTGTTCAAGGATTGCTGACCCTTTTAAATATTTGAGTTTACTATAATTATGTTAAGTAGAGTGCGTGGCTCCGGGGGCCAGTGTTGGCGTCGTTGTGGGGAGCGACGCCTTCCACGGCCGTGCTTCGGCACACCCAGATGGGGCCTTCTGGCCTGTGGGTCTCTCCCAATGGCGGGGTATTTGCCCGATTGGTGAGAGACGTGTTGGACGCATTTTGCGTCGGTTTGTCGGCGATGGTCGCAGAGGAAGAGGAGTGCCCTTCGGGGGACCTCGCGGTGTTGTCGTTGCCGTCCTCCCTGTCTTCTGCGACCGTTGCCGCCTTACCCAAGATGGGGGCCTTTTGGCCTGTGGGTCTCTCCCAATGGCGGGGCGTTTGTCCGATTGGTGAGAGACGTGTTGTCGGGCGCATTTGCGCCGGTTTGTCGGCGATGGTCGCAGAGGAAGAGGAGTGCCCTTCGGGGGACCTCGCGGTGTTGTCGTTGCCGTCCTCCCTGTCTTCTGCGACCGTTGCCGCCTTACCAGATGAGCCGTTTGACGGCGTGGGATGGCAGTGTATCACTGCGGCGCGGCGGGTCCGATGGCCACGGTTCTCGTGGTCGTCGGATATGGTCCTTTTGGACTGGTCGCCGTGCAACCTGTTTCCCCTCGCAGGAGGGACCAGGGGGCTTGCCTTGACTGGCGAGCCCGAGTGGAGTGAGACCACAATAAAAAACCGCCTGTTATCCCGACTTCGGTCGGGACCAGGGGGCGCGAGCTCAAGTGGAGAAAACCACAATAAAAAACCACCGTGCGGCGGCGGCTGCACGCCCGACGGAGTTCCGCGAGGTCGGCACGGGGGTGTCGGCCACGTATTGCACGAACTCCGTCCTTGGAGGAGAGGGACGGCTCTTACGGGCCTGACCTCTAGGCTGCCCCAAGTGGGGGGGCCAGCCCGAGTCTGCCTAGCAGACCAGCGCTGACAGCTTCGCGGCGTTATAGTTGAGGACCCGCGTTGCTGTCGCCCAAGGCGCATTAGACGGTGCAAACCAGGGTTTTTTAGTGGGTATTCTCTGCCGACGCGGAGCGAGTCCCACATAACCCGTCTGCTCCCCCGGGCAGCGGGTATGCGTAAACTGCATTTCTCCCTGGTGAAACAAAAAAAAAAAAAAGTAGAGTAGTATAACTTTTGTCAGTGACTAGTTTATCATTGACAAAAGTTTGCACTACTAAAAAAGAAAAGGTTGCAAACACGAAAATGTCCGCAAAGCAGACACAATAGATAAATAATAACTACGTGCAGTGCACGGGACAGTCAACGTGCTAATTATACAGCTTTTGACAACTTAAAAAAGTTCATGTCAGTATTAAATTACATACTACCATAGGCTGGTTGTCATAACACGTCTGTAGAAAATGTTTCTCCATGACTCTAAAAAAGCTATACTTAGGTACGTTGTTAATGTTATACATAAAAACAAAACTAGGGCGCCTATTCTGCCCTTTTCTTGTTGGTTAAATAATAATTTAAAAGGCCCTTCAAAGGCTGCGCTACAGAACCTCATAACACTATAGTTCATTCGCGTTAAGAAAATAGTGACTGACAGGTCACTGACAGGCCACTAGCCAATTCTAGCATATGCATCGCATGTTACTTGCGATCCGCTTTAAAAATTTTAAAAATTGGCTAGTGGCCTGTCAGTGACCTGTCAGTCACTAATTTCTAGCGTTTTAATTGGCTAGTGGCCTGTCAGTGACCTGTCAGTCACTATTTTCTTAACGCGTATGAACTATAGCCAGTCCGCGTACCTACGAGTACGTCCTTCTGTCATTCAGCAAGCACTCCGCATCACGTTTGATTGATAGATGACATTTTTACAGATAAATTTATTAGTATTAAGACCATCGTAAGTTGGAGAATTGGAATTATAATTCAGGTACATTGATATAATATACAAATAACACTTTTGTAAGTACCTACTTGAGACTCCATCATTTTATTTTACGTCGACGTGTATCTATCTACTCGTGTATCTATACTTATAACACGAGACGCAAAACGCAGCGAATAAACAAACAAAATAAACTCCACGTGTATAATTCGAGTAGGTACATGTTAGCTTACTCGTAGTATGCCGTTAGGATTACGAAGTTTGTCGTCCGACCTAACCCACGGTCAGCTTGTAATCTGTGACATGTAACAAATTAGAGAGAAATGAAAAGCGCCGGCCGCTGTCGAAAGCAGGCGAAGTGGACACATGCCTACCCCCAAACCCCCCCACCGCGCCACCACCGCGCCGACAATTCAATTTGCGGCGTTCAACCCGTCACAAATACGCACTCGCGATCAGCCCGCACTAGTGTTGCGATTTTTTTATTGACTTATCGATAGTTTTTTTGTTCCTTTAGAAACAGCAGGTTTGAGTTTTATTCGATTTGCGCTCGAATCGTATACCTTGATATTGGATGCGCATAGAAAATATTTTTAAACAATAAATTTTTAAAGCGGATCGCAAGTAACATGCGATGCATATGCTAGATTTGATTTTTTTCTCTTGCCCGTATTGAAAATATATATGTAGGATACAGTATTTCGGCCAGGCTAGTACCCGAGTTAGATAAGATATGCCAAAAACATCGTCTTGCTTAAATATACGTTTTAAAAATAGTAGTTTATTGGCATAGTGTAGTAACTATAATAGACTAAATTTGCTTTGTTCACATGTTTACATTTTATTATCCTGGACTCATCATCATCAACATCAGCTCATGATGAATATCATCATCAGTCAGTCCACTGCTGGACAGAGGCCTGGAATGAATAAATATAATATACATTGTCACACACATTGTTTCTGAGACTCGACAGCATCATTAACATTATCATCAGCCTGAAGACGTCCACTGCTGGACATGGCCAATGGTCTCGGTATTACATCGGATAAGCGGCTGCATTAGAAGGAACACCGCTATCTCCATCAGGTATACGACCCATTTCGTGGGTGCCATCACATCGTTCGAAGGAGACCGTCTTCGATCGATGTGATTTCTTTAGAGAGTGGATATCGATATTTTATCGATAAGTCATTTTAACACAACACTATTTGGCAAGCACCGCCAAAATTTCAAATGTTTATTGGGCTTCACACTAATCGTGCTTTACCTCAATGTTGAAGCAATTATAGCTTTTCTAATGAGTTAATCGCAGGACTTAATTGCTTTTAATAATTAAAATTTACGTATTTAATTTACAAAGACCAAATGAGTGTGATAATAATCCAATTGAAATCATAAATGAAACTGTTTAGAAAACTCCATTAATAAATACATATTACCTACATTCATATTTACTACTCCATGTCTTAAATATTTATGTTATAGAAAGCAGTAGGTACATGAGACAGAACAAACGCAAATATAGCAAAGCCGAATTCCAACCCATAGCTCTCTGTCAGAAGACAGTTAACTTTATAATTAAATTATGGATAGAGATATTAATGCGTTACTAATTAGAGTAAATAAACAAAAAAACGCGTCAAACAATTTACACTAACCATCTGGTTTTAAACTAAAGTTTTCCCTGAGATGATGAATAATGGCAAAACAACAAAAATGTACACAACTAAATTCGAAACAATATGAAAATTGTGCGCTTTAGACTTACCGCTTTAACCATTGTGTTGGTGCCGTAATGAAGGTACGCGTAGGTCGTAGAAATGATCTTTATAATGGGTGAACACGTCATCACGAACACCAAGTGTTGGCGACGGGAAAAAGGGAAAGGGAAGAAAACTGGGCTCAAAGTCAATTATGGTTTAAGATATTTATTTTCTCAAAAAGATTACAATAATCACTTATAGAGAAAACACAATAACAATAAAATAATGTAAAACAGTGCGCGCGAAATTATTGAATTAAAATAAAATATAATATAAAAGTAAAATAACACAAAATAAAATAGACACGCACCACGAACAACGATTGGAAAAAGCACACAGTGAATTTTTTCTAAACAGAAGAAGATCGATATGCCGGCTAGAGTCCGTAACACCAAGCTTGTCTCGTCACATACCTACTATGCTTATCCATGACTAAGCAATAAACTCACATTATAACAAGACGATACTTTGAATTAGGCGACATGCCTCCAACCCGCAGTGTGATGAAACCCTCACTCTAAAAACCACATAAACGTGGAAACTTAACGGTCGACATTACGATTTAAGCCATTTCCCGTCACAAATACACCCACAATCAGCCCAGAGCGAACCACTGTCGGAATTACAAGAGCTTATTACGTTTATAACGAAGTGCTAATACACGCTGCTTTCTGCCACTGACTGGATTTGTTTGGCACACAGTGTAACACAATCTGACATTTTTGGTCAAAAAAATACCTTATCAAACAAAGCAGTATTTATTTTGTCAAAAATGTATTTTGTCCTTTGTAAAATCCCTTTCTTTCTTTGTAATTTTCAAAGCAATTGTCCTCTACCTGAAGATTGCCTGGTAGAGATCGCACCCAGCGATTAGACCGCCTACATTGTACCTACTATATCTGTATACTCTTTTCTCTAAATATTTAGTTTTGTGCAATAAAGAATCCATCCCAAAGAATCTATCCCAAAGAAATGTAATAAAGAATACAATTAAAATGTAATAAAGAATGGATCTTGGCTTTCGACACGAGATTTCGCTGCTCTGCAATCCAGCCGCAAAAATATTGGAATACTGTAAATGTTTTAAACATATTGCCATATTTCCATAACTAACAAAGGGGATAGAGGGTAGGCAAACACAATGATGACACTGAAATAGTAAAATGTCAGGGAATTCATCAAATTAACTCCCCAAAATAATGGTAGGACTTGAAACAGAAAAGAATTTGCTGGCTGCGTAGCAATTCCCTTCTCTATTTTTACAGAAGCACTAATAAGTCGTTCTCAATAAACATTTCCTAGGATGAAATTGCAACTTTAATACCCTGAAGTACTAAATCGTGTTTGTTAGACGGACACATGGCTGCCGACAATCGAGTTTGCGGTATGCTGCCCGTCACAATCAATTTGCTCGACGAGCACTGTTGAAATTTCAGATGCTTATTACGCCTCACGCGCTAAGTGTGATTTTGGACCACTGTGCAGTGTTCTGCCGAAAATGTTGACCGAATTTTGCCTTACTGAATCTGTTTAGCAGATGCGCTCGTGAAATTTCAAGGATTATATAGTCTCGGCAAATCAAACGGAGCTTTTGTTATTACGTTTATTTAATTAAGTGGCTATGATACCCTCAGTCGGGATAGGGTGGGTGTGGTTATTTTGATGATGTTATTTCATAAAGTTGCAAACCACATGACGTTGGGCTTATAGATATGTGAGAAAATGTGCATCTAAAGTGCATCTGCTTTTGTTGTTGTTGATTTATACCTATTGTCTGAATGGTGTTAATGTTGCCGCGGATCGGTGACCATGTTTTGTGGTTTCACCTAGCAGTTTTTTCATGCCACGTCCTCTGTACTTAGTTGTGTGTTATATAAATAAAGAAGCAGTGATAATAAACTTATTTTTACAACAAATTACAGTAAAGAGTGGTTTCAAGTCGTCAAACTAGCCAAGTGTCAAACTAATAAACATTTCGTTTCGTGTTTGTGCCTTATTCTTTAGGTCTTATATAGTGCACACTTTTCACGGCGATATTTTCGCTTTTTATAGCATGCATTGAGCGTTTGATAGGTATATATTATAAAAAACGCGCCACCTACATAATTAGCATAGAATGAAACCCAACATAAAAACAATTGTTACAAATAACACCCTTAGGACCGGAGATAAAATTTTACAAAGTGTCATGAAAATCTGGGATATATTCAGATCCCGGGAGACGCATCAGACCTTCAAAAGTGTGGCAATAATTTAATGGTCGGAAAACGACATAATATTTTCTGTTTTTAAACAAAGGCGACTTTGATACCTGTTTAATTTCATGTAGGTAAATCTCGAAGTTCTTTTGTATTTTATTTCACGGGCGATATGTTAGTTATGATTTTGAGCTCATATACCTATTAATTAATTTCTATTTGTTAGTCTCGCTTTTAAACTCGAGAACGGCGACTGATTGGGCTAGCTTTGGTCATACATTTATTTATGGAAGATGAAGATAAATAGAAGGAAAGGTTTAAAAGTCGATTAACGGGTGGTACAAAGCCTGCCGGGACAGTTAGTTTTTTTATGCAAGATACGGCAGACGAGCAAATGTGATGCCTGATGATATGCAGTCGACACCCACAACTCAAATCGAGTTTTGAGGTCGCTGCAGGCCTTTTAAATATGAACAAAAGCATTTAATATTAATTAATAATTATCTATACAGCATGACACAACCAACATTATTATTGGTAAGAATTTGACTATGGTCCGATTTTTCAAAGGCTTAAGATAAGATTGATCAGTCTGGTAATAAGTAAGATAAGTAGATTTAGTATTATCTTATAATTTATCCCTTTTCAGTCTGTTAAATTTTATCCGGCGATTAAAATATCAACCCTAAAATTGCAATCGGTAACGTAATTTACGCATAGCTTTAAATAAATTGTCCCTGTCATTATTAAACGTCTTTTTATACACACTTTTGTCCCATTTAGAAACCATTACCTTGAACGTCGATTTAATGATGACCATTCATTATACTCCCATAAAAGAATTTTCCTTTTTTGTTTTATGGATGACCATCCATCGTAAAAATTTGATTCATATACTCGCAGTTCGAGTGTTTACGATCCCCAATCGACCTTTTCGAGCTTTTTATGTTGGTATTCCTTTGAGTTTAACATTGATCATTTATCTATTTGTTTTTAACTTTCAATAAAAGCTTATATGGGTCTTCGTATGAGTTTGTATGAGTGTATGTTAGCGTTAAAGGCAGGCAGTGAATGGTTTTAATTTTTTTGCTAATGTTTAGCTGCTACTGACGTATATCATGGTTGTTTCCAAGTTAATCTACTTATATTTTAAAATAAAATAAATTCTATAGTATGAATAAATAGTCTATTTAATGGTTATGTTTGCTGCAATAGAGATAAGATTATTTTTTATCTCTGGCCTACCTCCTCCTGCGGTATGGGCCGTAGCTCCTACTCCTATATAATTGATATTTTTTCCTTAACAAAATGTTTGAGGACTCAAGTTAGGTAAGACTATGTGCCTAGCACGAACATTTTCGAAAAAGTATGCGTAACGTTACCGTAAACATTTGTATGAAACTTGGTACAGCGCCCCTATCGTGCGTAAGAGGTACTAAGTACGTTTACGTACGTTAACGTAGTGTAAATTATCGATAATTTTTTCTTTTAAATAAATAAATTTTTTATTTTAATAAATAAGTCAAACAATTTCATAGTTCCATCGTTCGTCCCTATACATATGTATGTATGTATCTCGAGCTACCTACATTATTATATATTTCTTCACATATTTTGCCAATAGCACCATGTAAATCTAAGTACATACTTACTTACCGCAGTTCACGATTCCGTACAACTTTTCACGCTTCACACAACCATGTGCAGTGGAAATTGTCTTCGGCTTTCGAGCAACTTTTCACTTTGACTACACTTGAAACAAGTTCAACATGACTCAGCTTCAGCTAACTTTGAGTTAGATCCTTGAATAACTTGACTAACACATGAATGCTTTAAAATGTTCTAATGTAGGTAGATTCAGATCTTTATACTCTTAGTACGTTTTAGGTATACTAGTATTTTATTATTGCTTTATTTCTGTCATATTTTATGTTCAGTGAAGTGATAAAGTTATAGAATTAATGAAATAAAAGGCATTTGAGTGTGCATCAAATGTCGAGCGAATTAACGCCTGGACAACTTGCTATGTATCCTATGACGACTTGGAATCTGCTTGCGAGGAGTTTGTTCCCCAAGGAATCCACGCTGTAACAAGCACCCGAGTATTGTGAATAAGAATAAAAAAGATTTATTAAATGTCTCCTTACAAAAAAAAGACATTAAAACGTCGACATTACAATAAAAGAAAAAGGGACAATGGGAATTGGCATAGCTTATGTTGCTGTTATAGGGAAAATCCTTGACAACCCTAGTTTTCCTCCTACTCCTGCGTCTATCGGACCTCCTGGAGACATGACTTGCCCATTTCCAGTTCAATGTTTAAATTCGGCGCGCAATGTCAGTTACCATAGTTCTTTGGCGGATTATTTGAAGAGTACCTAAGTATTGTATTATTTATTATATTGATCATACGATAAGTTGATGAAGTGCAATGCACAACGGTCCTCGTTACGCTTCCGCCGACGCGCGTAACACTGAATAGAATACGTATGTGGCTACGTGACTGAAATTCGTAGCTAAGTATAGCTTTGCGCTGGATGCTCGTAGTTTGCAGAGACGCCATAGATTAGCTTAGAGATCGTTTTACTTTTTGCCTATACTGAAATTTTATAAGCCAAGATATGCCACGCTGGGCGTTAAAGCGCAATCTAGCCCCAAACTAAGGCGAAGCTAGTACATTTTTTTTTAACGAAAAATGCTTTTGCCCCGTCCCACACTGGGGCAAGAACCCTCAAAATGTACCGATAATTCAAAATAAAAATTACCGCCTTTATACCCACATTTTATCTCACGATGAAATGACTTACTAAGGCACATTTTGACAGTGCTCTAACGATTTGTGTTGAACTCAGTAAGCTGCAGCGATTATTCAAAGTTGTTATTATTTAATTTATTGTTTTATTATCCTATAATTCAGTGGATTTCCAGTGATATTTTGACTCGATTAAAGTACTTTTGTTGTGAATTAGCCATGGAACCATCTAGTTTAGGTATGTAACTATGCTAAGAGCCGGTAATTTATATGTTTAATACTATCTATATGGACTACACAAGACTACTATCAGAGCAATGTGAAAAATCAGGGAAAATTATTAAAACGAGTTGATACACTTATGAATTAAGCCATATTAAGGTATGTTTACTATCTGAGAATTTTCGTCATAATGTAGGCTTCCAAATTTAAAAAGATATTTTTGCTACTTTTTGCTACTTTCCGTGATACCCTTGGTACAACATGCCTCCTTTACTGCATAAATATTTAATTCATGGACCAGAAATTATATCTTATGCGCTTTTACCTATTGGTCAATTAACGGACGAGTCACAAGAAGCAAGAAATAAGGATTTTAAGCGTTATAGGGAACACAATTCAAGAAAATGTAGCCGGGTAAAATCAAATAGAGATATTTTTAAATTTTTTCACCCAGTTCAGATCCAGTTATCACATGTGTACAGATACGAGTTAAGAACAAGGTTAAAAATATTCCTCAAGAAGCATTGTGTTTGTTAAAAGTACCGTGTGTAAACAATCCCAATGATAGTACATCAAATATTTGTGGTGATGATGATGGTGATGATGACGAGGGTAATGATGATGGTGCTATAATGTATCTTTAAAGTATATAATAAATTAAAGCAATTATGATATTCTAACCCCCTTAGTTTAATTGATCACACCTATAAAGGCTTCCTGCCCCAGTGTGCGTGTCCGTTCCCCCGTTGTTTGGGGGAGCGACGGGGTATGTGGGACTCACGCCGCCCTCAAAATGGGAGGGCAGCACCTACACCTACACCACCTACCTCAAGATGGAGAGGAGACAAGTAATACCACTAAAGAGTCGAGTCTCACCGGGCATCCCGACCCCAGTCTAGCTAGAGATGCTTGTAGCGGAACACCATGTTTAGTGGGTATTCTCAGCTAGATATGAGTGAGTCCCACATAACCCAGGTGTGCCGCACCCATGGCCCTGGTGTATATGTCACCGGAAAATAGCAAGAATCGTAAGTTGATCAATTTCCTAGGTAGTTGATTAACTTGCGGAAAATAATAAACGGCAGTTGAAATATATTATTTAACGTATGTATTTTAGTTAATTGATCATTTTACGGGGTCTTGCCGTAAAATCATCCGACGAAGGTGAGGTGAACGTTGATTGGTTCAATGGCTCACGTGGTGTTATCCCGGCAACCAATCAGGGAACAGTGTATTAAGTTACGGGTAAAAGTGCACCGTTAAATAGTACATTGAGCAACGATTGGCTCATTTGAGGACTATTTTACTTGTGTCAAAATCGTAAATTATTAAATGACTGTCAGGCTACCGTAAATTGATCAACTAACTGAAATCCATTGCGTTAAATAATACATTTCAACTACCGTTTGTTATTTTCAGAAAGTTAATCAACTACCTAGGAAATTGATCAACTTACGATTCTTGCTATTTTCCGGTGACATATACGCAAACAAAGGCGTTCAGGACGAAAAAATAACAAAAAAAAAGATGCCTTATCGCCCTATTTTAGAGTAAGCTCGAGCCCTTCGGTCAGGACATAAATTATATGAGCTGTCGATCATGAGTGGATGAAAGAATATGTAAGACTTATCTGTGGGAGTCAACTTTACCTTCTGTATCCTCATACTATAAGGTTGAAATTTACAACGATACGCCAAGCTGTTGTGCAGTGAGACAGCTAATTTATTAGCTTACGAAATGAGTGGCAGTGTGCAAAATTAGATATTGCACAGTTCATGTCTATTTTAAGGGAACAACGGGTGGTAGTAAGGCAAATATCTATTTCGAATACATTCATTTTGGTAATACAATAGAGTAATCCCCTGTCAAATGCAGTAATGGAGACACAAATGTTTACTTTGATTTAATTGAATTTGAAATAAACGTAGCTAATTCAAACCGTCTGTCGTTGCTTTCTATTATTCATAGATTTAGTTTAACTGGCGGAAAGTAAAGTCATTTGATTTAATTATGGAGCTACGAGTAAATGATAATATATTATTGTTAACTTTAATAATGCTAACAATTAAGATGCATTCATTGGCACTTTATGTAGGACATTGACCCTTGACGGGCGATATGGCTTTACGAAACAAACTCTTCTTAATTGTCTCATATCTGGGTCTACTCCCAGTAAAATCTTAGTTTGAAATCAGGTATTTAGTTAGTTAAGTTAGTTTGACTTCTCAGCCGGTGGTAGGATTTACACTCGGCAAAACACTGGTTGAAGTCACTGTTTTTGCTTTTTGGGATCAGTCGGTGTGTAGCTAGAGCTATTTTTAGGCTAGAATGACAGGTGAGGTGAAAACTGACAGGTGATTGATTTGTTACTTTTCTGTAAGTAGTTGAGAGAGGGCATAGCGTATCTTCGCTCGAATTGAGCCGTCCGTCCGGGGAGGACCTCCACCTTATAGAATACCGCAGCCAAATGACCTCCGCGTCGTATTTCTGACGGTGAGTAGGGTTTCCGGAGCTCGTGGGGGGCTAGGGTTGGGCCGGCATGGCAAAAACAACTGACAGAACTTTCAGTTACGCTTTCCATCAGGCGTAGGGAAGCCATTATCTCGAGGTACTATAAAAAAAAAGTCTTACGCGAGAGGAAGCCACTATGAAAAAGACTAAAGAATTTAACTAGGTGCTCTTGCTCATCGGTATTGATCGTAACAACATAAACATAAAATTAATGTTGTCCTCATAGCAATTAGGCAAGATGCTCAAAAGATTTAAACATCGCGTTTTCGTTACATTTACATATCTTGTAACTGTCGGGGTTATTTATTAACTACTAACTTACGGTACAACTAATCAGTTTAATCACTTTTTTATATTAAATAGAAATTGTGGTGCTCCAGCGTGTTTTTGCCCTTTTGCGTAGAATTTAGGGAAAATCCTGTAATTACACGCCGCAACTAGCAGTCAACACTAAAGTTTACAGCTTGAACTATTTTCAGTTTAGCCGTATTAGGTCAGCTGCGATATTTTTCGATATTAACAGCTTCGGAAAAGTTTTTAGCTCGTTTCAAATCAAACGACACAAACACTCATGTGATGACCATTTGTGCTTAAGTACCGTATCTGGGTGCTTATAATTTTATTTAAGTATCTTTATTTGTGGTAGTTTCGTTATTCTGGTACTCATTACACAAAGGCATATGTTAGCTTCTATAATGGTGATGTTGTCTGTTATTAAAAAAGATATATCAATCTTCTTATTTCTGATGATCTGTTTGGATATAGGTACCAGTCATCATCTAGTAACTATTTATAATACAATATACCTTTGTTTGAGGACGGATGGCTTGTATGCTATCTTTGTGTTTTTTTTTTAAATCCGCTTCAAAGTGGTGTTTTCCAATGGATACGAAATAGGAAATACAAAAACATCTTTAAAAAAAAGATTAAAGTCGGGCAAGGTAGGTACTAATAGGATATTCCCTATTAGTACCTACCTTGCCCGACTTTAATGATACGCACCATGATATGCACTAAAATAATATGCCTTATTGTGGCTCACCTGATGTTGCGGTGTCTATTGTTAAAGCGCTCACTTACCATCAAGTAATATTAGACCTATTTACTCCCTCTGCCATAAAAAGAACAGAATTGCTATAAGACTTGAGTAATATTCCTGAACGTTACTTCTATCGTCAATAGAGCAACCACCCACGATATAAAAGCCAACCTAAATTCACGTGCTTCGGACGAATTCCCGAATTAACGGTGGTCCGGATTTTAGTCCCGGTCAAATTTTCCACACGAACAAATTTTCTCGTACAAGTATTTCTGGACAGGTTTAACACACAATTTCCTAATATATTACTTACCGTTTATTCTATTCTTTCCCTTCAACGTTTTTCCTAGGAAATCATCCAATGTACCTAATAAATTTATACGTTCTTATAATTATGTACCAAACAAAATAAATATCAAAAAAGAAGTTGAGTTGATATTTTATTTTCACTATAAGAAGAAAATGGCGTTCTCTTGTCGTCTTCTAGATAAACATTTCTCTGAAAGCATTCCCATCTACTGCTAATAAGCTACTCCACAATCTTCAAGAATAGAAATGATGGTTTTTGTTCGGAGACACACCTCATTTACTTATTTCTTTAATTTGAATAAACACCTGGTTCTGTAGAATTTTCAAATACAATGTGTGTACTGATAGATTTCAATTAAATAAATAGGTATAGGTCATTATTATTATTTAAACTTTAATTGATGTTTTTTTTATGTTTTCAGCTTTGCCCTGTTTATTAATAATAAGCCCTATAATATGTAGTTATTAATTATGAAAGGGTGTCATTACTACATTAGAAGTAAAATTAATATCAAAAAATGTTTGAAAGAACAAAACATTTTTGAATTTGGAAGCTAGCACGCTTAAAATGATTTAAAATGGTGATTACTAAAAAATATGTATAAGCAATAATCGTGGGGTTGCAATACACATAAGTTAAATTTTATAGTAATTAAATCCACAGAATATATTAGACTCAAACATAAAGCCATCAGTTTGAAAACCTGTCCTATCATCAATACGAAATCAATTTTGAACTAAAATAGACAATAATATCACAGTTCATTTTTCAAATGTATGTTACCTGCAAGTTTATTCTAGCGCAACCTTGCCAAGTTTCAGTGGAAACAAATGTATCAACGTCAATTCGCTCATACACTCCCGGGAATGAAATATTTGGACAATGGGCAAAGATGGAAGCCGTGTCATGAGTTTAGGTCTGTACCTAGGAGTATCGAGTGCATTGACCGCAAAATTACTTAAGAACTCTTTAGTATTTACTCTTTATATAATGGGCAATATCTAATCTAGAGAATCTTACTTCTTATAAATGCGAAAGTTTTGATGGATTGATATGGATTGGCCGCGTGGCAACCAACCTTCTTGTTACATTTTTTCTTTTCTATATCTGATGATCTTATGTTTCTTTGAATTTAGTTTTCTTTTCCTATCTCGTGCGTGCTGTGTTTTTATTTGTTAATTATTTATGGTTTATTAATTTAATTTAAGCCCGTTTCTCTTTCCGTTTCTTCCCTTTCATTCTTAGCATGGATGTTGTAACTCTTTTCAACGAAAAGCAATGAATTTATTTGAATGGAAGAGTAATATATCTGATACACAATATTGATCTGATGAATGAGGTATTTTGATGTATTATTTTCATCTTAATTTCTATTGTCTTACCTTACTACTTACTATAATGTTAAATGGGATGTAAGGGAGCGACCCATCATCTTTTCGCTCCAAGCCAACCTCACCTGCCCGTGGTGCATCCTGCCGAATAACAAACGAGGCGCTGGCAACCGACTGGTGGCGGTATAACCATCACAATTAAAGGCGTAGCTAAATACCACAGACCGATGACGGGCAGCAGCGTCACCGGAGCGAGAAGTTACGCCCTGCGATCGCCAACCCGCCTGCCCAGCGTGGCGATTATGGGTATATCCTCCAGATGTTTGCCCTAAGTGGCGAACAACTGGAGAGGCCTATGTCCAGCAGTGGACTGCGATAGGCTGATGATGATGATGATGATGATAATGTTAAAAGGGTGAATAGTTGTATGAAAATATCGTCAATTTTAGATATAATATAGACGCTCAAAATATTTGCGTTTTTGTCTTAAACAATTCAAAATATCTACCCGAAGAGACTGGACAAAGTCACAAGTTATGGTAGTATAATACAAAATTATATTTACAATCCCTCGGAAAACTTGACATTCAACTTGATAAATAAAATAAATAAAAATACAAAACGTACTTTATTTCTTTTTAGTTACAACGGTACGGTCTTCACTTTTACGTTGATAGAACTTAATAAAGAAATTCACAAAATCAAAAACGGCAATTTCGACTTTCGTCCTCTTTGTTTCGTTACTATCCCATGTAAATACTGGGAGCATTTCACAGTCCAGCATCCAGACTGTATAGTTGGCAGACGAAGTTGAGAATAGGTATCAGGGTCGTTTAGTGGAATTGAGCACGGATTCCCATGAGGATTGTTTCAGGTTTGGCCGAATTGGATTAAAGTTTTCTCTGAGCTTCGCCGGTTTTTGTTAAATCGTTTCCGAAAGTTAAGTTTGCAAGTGTTGCAGTATCGACGATTGGTATTTTGTTAGTAATTTAAGATTTAAAATGAAGCTAATTAATAAACTTCGAGTTGTGAGTGAGTTGAGGTTCTCAAAAGAGATACATTGGCGATCCATTTGCTTTTTTATCATACTACATGTTTATATTACGTAATACAGATTTTGTAAATCTATAATAGTCACTATCTCTCTCTATTATAATATAGATTGTAAAACCTTAATTTTTTTTTATAGTGGCTCGACATAATGGCTTCCCTACGCCTGATGGAAAGCGAGAGAGACGCCCAAGTCGCTGTGACAACGGGCAAGTAACTGGTCAGTTACCTGTCAGTTGTCACCGCCATGCCGGCTCAACCCTAACCCCCCCACGAGCTCCGGAAACCCTACTCACCGGCAGAAACACGACCCAGAGGTCATTTAACTGCGGTATTCTATAGGGTTGAGGACCTTCCCTGGACGGGCGGCTCAATTCGAGCGAAGAGTCGCTATGCCCTACCTCTCTTAGGTTACGAAAGTATACAAAATTTCAACCTAATCTGACGAAGGAAGTGGTCCTATTTCAGCTCGCAATATTCGCCGCACACTGACATACTAACAAGGCAAGCTAAATAAATAGAAGAAAATGAAATCTGGATTGAATAAGTAGGTGACTTTTGATCTTTAGAACTTATTTGTACCCAATGATTACTTGAAGCCTATTAACCTGCTAATGACTTGCCCAAGAAATCTATAAAATAAAGGGATACAACAATAAACAATGAAGTTGTACCTATTGCTTAAAACTCTGCCACTCAATCTCTCGTCATTGACAGAAATAGATTTGAACAACCAGACATCTCTGGTAGCCATTAACAAAAATAAATCAAAGTAAAATTAAAACAAAATAATTAATGTGACAAACCAGGATCGTTTATTATAATGATTGTGGGTCAGGTGAAATTTGAAATTCCGATTTTATCACCAACGAAATCCCCATTACATACCTCAAAGGAAGGTAATAAGCGGATTATAATGATCTTGAGAATTTTCCTCAATCATGATTCCAGCGTTGTCCCGGTAACATGCTTAGAAGCTACAAGGTCGTGTATCGCTCCATATCATAATTCTGAACACAAAATGTTTTTTTTATACAGTGGCATAGTGTAGGTTTTTCCTCGCCTGATGAAAAGCGCAACAGAAAAACAAGTTGTTGCGGCAAATGTAGTAGATCACTTGTCAAGTACCACTACTAAGTATGCCTACCTATAAGACAGTTTTATACAAACACTAGCTGTGCTCGCGACTTCGTCCGCGTGGAATAGTTATTTTTTCCCCGTTTTTTTTACATTTTCCATTATTTCTTCGCTCCTAATAGTTGCAGCATGATGTTATATAGCCTAAAGCCTTCCTCGATAAATGGTCTATTCAACACAAAAAGAATTTTTCAATTCGGACCCGTAGTTCCTGAGATTAGTGCGTTCAAACAAACAAACAAACAAACTCTTCAGCTTTATAATATTAGTTAAGATTGACTGATCCCGAAACGGGGCCGGAGTAATTTTATGGATGCTTCAACGTGAATTTTTAGGTATAGGATTCGAACCCATAGTCAAGTGAGCCTCCATTAATAACCATCATTCATTTATCATAATTTTTATCCATTAACCAATGAGCGGTGACTGTCTCGGAATTTACACTCGTATTCACAAACAAAACTTATCTATAAAAGTAACAACACTATGCAAAGTAAGGTATTTACTAGTGCGACCGGCACTGTTGTGTTGTCTATTAATTGGTTTTTGGGTACCTGTGCATTCAAGCGACGCATACTCGTAGTTCCGTTTGTGAGTTCGGGTGTTAGACTGGTAGATTTTAACATGATGCTGCGCCCGGGTGCACCGCTGAGACCCATAGTACAAGCTTCGGCTTAGTTTGGGCTAGATGGCGATGCGTGGCGGGCCCAGAGTGGCATGTCTTGGGTTACTTATTTCTTTACTTAATTGGGCTATGATTTTTCATTTGCTAACAGCTGCTAGCCTTGAAAACACGCTCTCCAGAGTATAGACCAAGATCTTACGTCATGACTCTTATCTGAAGTGGAGCGTGTAGCGACATTAAATCATCAGGTAAGACTAATTCGACTACTTGATGTATAAAAATCAGATAACACAAGCTTTATTGTTGACATTACGCAAGGCCGCACGCGTAGAACGCACGCGATTTGTCAATTTTCCGGGTCATAAATTATTCGTGAAAATTTAATTCACGAAAATTCGAGCATTACTCGTAAACAGGGCAATAATTTACGGCAAAGAGGTTAACGTGAAAAGTGCCGACGAAGCCGACGACTTGGCCGCTGGCGTGACTAATCTTGAGTTTGTTGATGTTCGATTATTTACTTAATTGAGAGAAAGTGAAAGAAGTTAAATGCATGAATTGCATGAAACTTGTTTAAGGACCGATTTTCCTATCATCGGATAAAATTTTGAACGTTAGTGAACTTTTTAATATCATGACATTTGTTCATCAGTTCATCATATTCAGCCGTAGGAAGTCCACTGCTGGACATACATAGGCCTTTCCCAAGGACTTTCACCTCGGCCGGTTGTAATCAAGCAAATAATTAAAGTAATGTTACTCATCAGAAAAATTCTACATTCAACATGAAATAATACCAAATGGCAGCCTTTATGTCATGCCTTGCGTTTCACTGAGTCACATTCACTGAGTGGATACCAATTTGGCTGCACATTGTATAACATTGTAGCTTAGGCTTAAGTTACTTTTTAGATTTAAGACGCGCACAATAATGATTAAATGATTTTCTATTCTATTCTAAATAACGACTAAACCTGAAAAAATATTAGGTACACATTATATTTATACTTAATATTTATTATAATTTAATAGTTTATCAATTTAAATTCTAAAGTCCTAAACTTAACATTTTAAATTTATCGTTTCACTAGGGATGAATTATCATTAAATTTAATATCAAAGTAGTACTGAAAAATTCACAAGGTCGAAAGAGATAACTCCATTAGTCCTGTAAATGGAACAAGGCTGCAAAAATTAAAAACACGCGTTGTGCATTTTCGTCTAAGCCATACAACATTAAAAAATCCATTAGAGCACTTTTTAGTTCAATAAAATTCTTTCAGACAGTAAAATCTTGCCTAAGTACCTATTTTGAAGTTTTAATGGTCGGCCATCATCCAACCTATTAAGTGGTTTTCATTTAAACCACTTAATGAAACATCGCAAAACAGTTCAAACGGAGCGTTTGCAGCTGTTTAAAGATGTGACAAGAGATTTTTCCAACGTTGATATCAGTTACAAATTCATGAGGACTCGAGCCAAAATCGTAGCGAATCGTAGCGAAAAGTTTAACTTAAAAGCACACACGACAACGCTTGTCTCAAGTTGTTGGGAGTTAGTGAACATTTACTTTGAACGTTGCCTCGTGTACACAAAGGTCAAGCTAACGTTTGCCTATTGTACCTACGTCGCATTCTGCACACTGCAGATTTGTTTGCAGTAGTTTAAAAAGGGAATGTCGAAAAAGTTCTACTTGAAAACTGTTACTTTATACGGTAAACGATTGGGTGCCAGTTGTACTCTTGTTGTATTGGATAGAAATCATGTTCAGGTCATTGAACGGAGGATTGAATAAGTATCTATAGTAGAGTGGAAATGATCAGGTCTTATTTATCTCCAGACGCTTTGATGGATGATGAAAGGAGACTTCGCTTAGAGTTCTAAAATTGGACATTAGAATAGGATGGATGCAGTTTGTTTGAGATTAGGATGGTTAGTATTCTCTAGGGCAGGCTTCCATATAGCTGTGGACTGCATCAAACGATCAATACAATTGGAGACGAAAACTAGCAACGAGATTCTACAATCGTTTAGGAATGTAGAATCAGACAATGCTAACCGACTACGTGTATATGTTAACCGGAAATGTATGAAATCTCGGAATTGTACACAATTCCTAGGAAATGTATAAAATTCCGAAGCCGTATAAGAAATGTATGAAATATTCTTTGAAAAATGATTTAATACACACATATCCTAGGAAATGTATAAATTTCCTAGGAATTGTATATAATTCCAATATCCTGTTAGGAAATGTATGAAAAAATGCTTTCTTAGTGAAAATACGTTGTTAAAATAAGAATAATAACTTTGACCAAGACGTTTTGTTAAGAGAATCAAGACGTTTTATTAAGAGAATCAAAAATCAGGTAACAATGATTATGTAAAATACAGTACCTTCATATTATATTATCTTCCAAATTAAAGCGTTAAAAGTCAAGTACATAGGTACTTGACTTTTAACGCTTTAATCCTTAAACGAAACGAAAACGAAGACCTCCAACTATCAAGATGATGAGGATGAAATCTAGAATTGGTGCGAGATTTACGAACCCATACCCTGCCACCCCCCGAGTAGCAGAGATGCGTAAATGTTGAACAACCTTTTATATTGCTTTATTGGTTTTCAGTTTCAGGTCATCCATTTCTTAATGTATGTCATCCAGGCTAAGAAACATTTTTTTGTCTACTTATCTATAATATATTGTCTACTTAACTATATCTCAGTTGCACCGGAGTCAGAAAATGTTCGCAATGATTGACGAACGAAAGAGTACGTCAAACCTTTGTTAATGCACCTGATTTCTCTCTAACATGCCACACTGGCACAATCGAATTTGAGAGATAAGAATAAAGAAGAAAAACATTTCATATTTGGTTTGGAATACGTCGAAAGAAATCACTAGCATTAAACTAAAATCCACATAATAGTAAAATAGACATGTCAGCACTACGATGTAACGAACGTAACAACAAAACTTTTGTATGAACGGTACTTTAAACTTAAGTTGTCTGAGTCAGATACTCTACCAACAACAGGATAATCTAATTTGTACGAAAGTCGTATATTTGGAGTGCCAATTTCAGTTAATGTTCTTTTTATTGAGTCTAAAATCTTACACAGATATGTACCTAATGCTTTGGTCACTCGGGGAGTATCTATTATGGTACTGTTACATTAGCAGCAAAGTTTTGTTTCCGCGTGAGTTTTTCTCGAATACTTTGCGTTGCAACGATGTATCCGGCCATACTCATCGCGATAACATAAATATTCGCCGATGCCCGGCGAATGCACAATGTCATTATCTTTTCGCGACAGTTTTGGCACAGCTATTTTTTGGGGCCTCAGACCCATTTTAGTATCAGTTGGTGCATACCCAGAGTTATTTTGCAGGCCGTCAATTAAAAGGTGATTTGACATTGAGATTTTGTTACTTGTCCGTTGCCGTAACGATTTTCGCTTTTCTATCGCTTTTCATCAGACGAGAGAAAGCCATTTTGCTGAGTTCTAAAAGATCTTAGTCGTACATTTAATAGGTATAAGTATACCTAATTAATTTTTAAACGAAACCTCAATGAGTATTTATTTATAACAGGCATGTACAAAAGGAACATTTGGAGAGGCCTATGTCCAGCAGTGGACTGACACGCGCTGATGTTGACGATGATGATGATGATGTACAAAAGGCGGACTTAGTGCCGCTATGGTAGTCTATACTAATCAACTATTGGACTATGCATTATGCATAAACGATTATGAAAGTAGTGCTATAAAGTTGCACTCGCAGGCTAGCTACAGAAAGCAAATTGGTTGTCAGCTCGTTGTAAAACTACTTACTAATTCCAATTCAAACCATTACATAATGGAAGAACAGCGTAGTAGTATTATTGACGATCTTCTACTGGTCTGACGCTTAGAGATGAAAGTTTGATGTTTGTTTTCCAACTTGATCGACATAGAACTTAGGACTTTAGGCAAACGGTATGACCAAAGAGCGCTCTAGTAAATGTTATTTCAAACACCGTGTGCTTAGACTGACCTAACTGGTCGGTATGATTTTGCTCTAGAACTCGCATTAAAATCTGTATTAAACTAGGTTACTTTTACCTTACCTTTTTCACCATGACAGGCGGGTTGGTAATCGCAATAGGTTTTGTTTGCACCCAGGTAAACGCTGCTGCCCATCTCCTCACATTCCCTTAGACGACTAAGTGTGTGGTACCCATTGTACTACCACACACGATAAGATGAAATCCGGAAACCAATCAGACGAAGAAATCTTCTTCTATCTTCTATATCTATACTTATAATAAATCTGTAGAGAGGTCAATTCTGTATATTAAATATATTTTCAAAATAACTATCAGGGATGATTAGTGATCGATACTGATGCCAAAAATGCAATCAGTAAAATTTTTGTCTGTCTGTCTGCCTGTCTGTTTGTTCGCTATAGAAAAGAAACTACTGGGCGGATTTTAACGAAACTTGGTACGATTATTCTTCATACTCCTGGGCAGGTTATAATATACTTTTCATCACTCTACAATCAATAGGATAAATAGGAGCAGAGCAATGACGGGAAGCGTTGGGAAAACAGTTACAGTACTTAATAAGATATTGTAATTTTCTCATGTTTTTACAAAATAAATATTATCAAGGCCAAGTCGCACACCATTAATTAACTATAACAATAAAGAAATCGCAGTAAGGAACCTTAGACTTGGCACGACTTTGACATACCTAAACAAGCAGCTCCATCGAGAATTGGCTAGTTTTTTACAGAATGTTTTTGGTGGGATTATCTTATCTTGAGACTAGAGTACACAGTACTATTACTTTGATCACACTAATCATTTGGTCCCATGTCTTTCCACTAACAGAAGGTCACACGAGCGACCGTATAGGATAACTAATAGGTCTGTTAACAATGGGCTTCTCGTGTTACTCACTGATCAATTGGCTACGGTAAGATCCTTTTTTCCTTAATGAAAATTGCTCGTTAGCTCATTTATCAGCGGCAACGGTAATAGCAGGCTCCGATAAGTCTATCAAAGGGCTGCAAGAATGTATTTATAGTATCAAAATAAGTAGGACTTTAGATGAATTCTCTGTAGGTTTTAATTCATTGTTATTATGACGGATAGAGGTAATCCAGAAAGTACGTCACACATTAAAGAGAAGCGGAAAGGGCATTATATGTAACACACAAAGTAGAAGGGTATCCCACAAGGAGGGCCTTGCCTTGCTGATTCCTCTTGTGGGATTAAAATGGAGGGGTCAAAATTCATTGAATTTGTGCGACGTAATTTACAGATATCATATTAGTTTTGAGAAAAGTGTCAACTAAAGGAGGCCTACGTTCAGCAGTGAACAGACCAAGGCTGTTGATTGATTGATTGGTTGATATTCGTTGTTGCATTTGCACACATACGCGAAAAACCTATAAAACACGCCATATATTAAACATACTGGAATTATGGTACAATATTCAGCCTCTTGTGCGAAAGTCTTGTTGAAGAAAAGCATTGACAATACAAACATACTTCATGTAGGCACGAATAATACTCGTAGCAGTAATTGACGATTTTTCTGCGTATTTACAAGATAGAAGACAATGCACTATAGTTTGTCCTTGTATTGCACGTCGGTGACATTGACTTATTGGCGTTAGCGTGAAATCGAAACGTCAAAAGTGACATATTGAAAGACGTGCGGCGTTAGTTCCAATTTCGGCCGCAGATCAAATATCCTTGTCGACCTGTAGGATTGTTGAAGAAAATATGAATATTACACGTAATACTTTGTGGTCCAAAAAGGTTTAAAAATTATGAGACAACTTAAGGGTAGAAGAAGATTTGCGAACGCAGCCGTGCAAATAACGTCGAGTGATGGCGCAACGCTCGAGAGCTCGCGCAGCCAATCGCGACTATACGACCAAGTTAGTTCAAATAATATACTTCTTTAAACTTTATATAACATCCCAATTAGTCATGCAGTGTCGAGCTTTATTTTAGTTTTAGTGGGAACTAAGTTTTGTGGGCGAGCGAACATTTCAAACAAGTAAGTACCAAAGTTTACATGTCTTGAGTTCCGTGTTTTACTTTTTTTCGTGTTATTATCTTTTGTGTACGTTTGCCGATACACCGGCAGTCGACGTCAGTTGTAAACTGATTTACACACTTATTTTTTTATTTATAGGTACAATAAAATTGCAAAGCGGTCCGATTGTCACCAAGTCAGGATCTAATGATGAGATCACAAGGAAATCGTCCGCAACACACCAACAAGGCATTATGTAAGCGTTTCATATATTTCTTATCTATTTTAGTATGAGAATCTAGCAGTAGTCATATTGAGGAGCTGGTGATGGAAGGTCTCGTGGTCTAACCCCTTAACTTAAAAAAAAAATATTTCAATAATATGGGTACGTGTGAACTTCTTCTTCTTCTTTTCGTGTCAATGAACCTAACTCTAAACAAGATCACACATGTCCCGACCAAAACCTAGCAACCGATACACCACTGTCAGTTGCCTGGTAGAGATCCTCCATAGTACAGGTGGCGGGGCACAATGGGCAGGTGATTAGGTGAGACATAGTTTGAGAGGGCGAGCCGCAATCGCATCCACTCTGTGACCCCTCCTACAGCCCCCATTTGGTCATGTTATCCCGACATCGACCAACACCTGACCGAAGTCGATTCAGCGACTTCCACACTGGCCAAGGTTCCCTGTGACCTGGCGGCAGGTGCTCAGCCGGTGCGACATAATTGGTCGGCGGCGGGACTTTAGCCGACCAAAGGCTGACTCTTGCATGTGTGGGTTGCGTTCCAATAGCCTCAGTACACCTCAGGAAGCTTTTACGGCTCTTCAGTCTGCCCCTAGATAGCTGGTGGTTATAAAGGGGGTGCCTGTCGTCGGTCTCCTGCTTATGCTTCTCCACGGCGCAAGCGATTTCCCGGCGCACGTTAGGAGGCGCTATTCCTGCCAACGGGTATAGCTTGTTCAGCGGAGCCGGTTTTAAGCAGCCCGTGATGATGCGACACGTCTCATTTAGCGCAATATCCACCTCCCTTGCGTGAGCAGATCGGTGCCACACCGGGCAAGCAAACTCACCCGCCGAGAAAGACAGCGCAAGACCCGTCGTACGAAGCACATCTGGAGCCGCTCCCCATGTGGTAGAAGTGAGCCGACGAAGCAGATTATTCCGCGAGCTGACCTTGTGTTTAAGAGCTTGGCAGTGAGGTTTATAGGTAAGGGACCTATCCAACTTTAAGCCCAAGTAGCGCGGATGAGGGCAGTGCTCAATGTTAACGCCCCGCCAAGACAACTTAAGAGGCCGGTAAGATTCTCTGTTGCGAAGATGGAAAGCGCAAGACTGTGTTTTAGTGGGGTTAGGCCTAAGCGCATTAGCATCGTAGTACGAGTCCAGACTTTCCAGAGCTTCTATCAGTTGTTTTTCTACCTCCTCGAAAGTTGCAGACTGGGCAGCCAAGGCAAGGTCATCAGCGTAAAGGAAACGCCTGGTATTCCCAGTTGCAGGTTGGTCATTAGTGTACGCATTAAATAATGCTGGCGCTAGGACACTTCCTTGTGGCAGACCATTTTTTTGGCACCGCCAACGACTTTTACCATGGTTCAGATGTACTTGGAATCGACGGTTACTCAGCATAACCCTGAGGATGTTCACGAAACCACTATCCTTAGTTATGTCTCTCACTTTTTCAATTAACCTTTGGATATTGACGGTGTCGTACGCAGCAGACAAGTCTACAAATACAACACCAGTCACTTTTTGGGCTTCGTAACCATCCTCTATGTACTGGGTAAGGCTCAAGGCCTGGCTAGTGCAAGACTTACCAGGCCTGAACCCCGCCTGGTCAGAGATTAGCACGGATTCCAAGATTGGAACAAGTCGATTTAGTAACAATCTTTCGAAGAGTTTAAAAGTGTGGCAAAGAAGTGAAATCGGCCTGTAGCTTTTGGGATCTTTAGGGCATTTTCCTGGTTTAAGTAGTGCCACCACTTTTGCCTTCCTCCAGGGTTTGGGAATCTTTTGCGTCCTCAAGCAATTGTTAAATAGCCCCAATAGCCATGACACTGCTCCGGGACCCAGCCGCTTCAGCTGTTCGGTTTGGATGTCATCAACCCCAGAGGCCTTGCCGCGTTGGAGGGATCTTATAACGTGTGAACTGATAGTTGTATTATTTCACGTGCTTTGAAATACCGCTGTATCATATTAAAATAGGTTTTGTATGAAATAAACGTTATATCGTTAGTGCTGATTAAATTCCTAACGATATTAAAGGTAAACAATATATTTTTACTTTCAAGAATATGTTTACAGTAACATTAGGTAAGAATAAGAGCTTACTTCAAAATAAATGTCTTATTGGAAAAGACTTGTGTGTTTACATAAGTCCCAGCGGAAACTAGAACAAAGCTATCGGATAGAACTATTAAGAACTATAATGTTGTATAATGGAACTATTAAGAACAACCTCAATAGGTATTGCGATCGGTTATGGTAGCATAATAATTGTTAGGATCGTAGGAGGACACTTTAATGCAAATAGCGAAGAGGGCAACCGACTCTTAAATTTTTAAGATGCCATTCTGAAGAAACAGAACATTAAAACATCATAAATTAATGTTTTAATGGTGTAATTTCATTTGAGGAAAATTTGTTTCATTTTTATTTTTTGATTTCGAGGTAATTTAATCAGTAATTATCAAACCACCTATTTAATTTGCAATTACAACATGTTTGGACGCACAGCGTAGTTGAATGCTACATAATTATAACCATTCATGAACACAACAAATTGTTAAAAAAATTTGAAACTAATCTCTGAAAATTTTCTACTTACTACTATTTGAAAACTGTAGGTATGTTTAGATCAATTTGACAATATTGATATAATGTTAAAGCTTTCGGTCTGTAGATAATATTTTGGCTGTTTATATTGTGTGTGTCTATTTTAATAGCTTACCATGAGTACATAATATTTTATTCAGACTGTACAAATGATTTGATTTTAAAGATAGAAAGTGTAGAATATTTTGTACTTTTAACACCGACTATCTTCAAACTATTTTTTATTTTTTTTTTTATTTTTATTAATAGGACAACTTACAAAACAATACACCGGCAATTGTCATAAAACTAAAGCATAGACGGTACATATAACAGTGCTGTTTCAGTTACAAGCTGTCACGACATGCATAAAATGTGTACAGGAAGTAGGAGGACTATGATTGTTCTTAAATTATATTCGTTTTTTTTCTCTAGTAACAACAAAACATTAATCATTGCTCACGTTATACAACGAACTAGAACAAAACGATCAAGTTAAACGAACTGAACTATTAAGAACTAACGACGATCCCTTATCCACAGGGTGCTGTGCCATCGACATTGCGGTCATGTTATGGTGCATTGGTTTACTGCAGATTGGATGCGCTCGCACGTTTACCTGTGTCCCTGATCGCAATGCGATTATGTGCAGTCGAAGCAAGAAGAATGAACGAGGTAAGTTTCCATTTAACGTGTCTTTGCATGAGTGGTAACTTTTTATATTCGTTT
The DNA here is from genome assembly GCA_031163375.1 of Conogethes punctiferalis. Lineage (NCBI taxonomy): Eukaryota > Metazoa > Arthropoda > Insecta > Lepidoptera > Crambidae > Conogethes > Conogethes punctiferalis. Next base: position 8,147,879 of record CM062092.1, on the reverse strand, counting down.
AGTTAAGTAAAGGTACAACGAGCTAAACTACCTTTTTATGCTTAAACTGTTTATAGATCTTGAAGGTACTAATTCGAAATCGTTGAAGTTGCGTATATAATTTGTGTAGACACTTGTGTGTAGGTACCATACACTATGGTATAATGAAGCCTGACAAGCAGGCGTATTGAAAATGACCATGAATGTTTAAAATATTGTTGTTGTTGTTATTACTCGAAAGTCAAATTATGTTAAAGGTACTTCTATATTTATCGTTTTAAACGTACATATTAAGATTTTTTTTCGTTGGTTTCATTCTGATAATAGTATATAAATTCTGGGATTCACCGTCATTTTGTAACGTGTCGTGATTCTTAAACAATTTTAGTTTTTCTAGACAAGATCAAATATTTTTGCTTACTACATTTGCAGTTTCATAAGCTTATTAAGAATATTATGCTTATGGAGCATTTTATAAGTGAAATAAAAAAGCTTCATTAACTCATTAAAGGTAAACTTTATAAAGTTAATGAAGCTTTTTTATTGTTATTGATATAATATAAGGTATTCCTTATATCATTTGCCTGCCTTTTTCCCATTATTTGGGGTCGGTGCAATATGTTTTCTACTTTATCAATAACCAGTAATTTACCATTAATTTCTTTACATAACCCATTCTTATACCATACTCGTACGTTCCCATCAGTACAGTCTTTAATTAATGTTAGCGAACATAAACACACACTCAGTTAAGTCACTCAGCAACTCATTAGACTTGAGAGAATGACAGAGTGAGTCATAAATGTAATTTACAAGCAATTCAACAATTTTAATGCCTTTCTCGAGAAACGGTAGCAACATACTCACAATTGCAAGTCAGGGTAATTGCACAGTAATTTTGCCTGGTATGCAGTTATTAAGTTGAAATTCTTCAGTTTTAGCGACTAAATTATATCCCATTAAAATCCAATGTAGGTTGGAATTTTTCGCTTGAAACTTAAATTGAAGCTTAATAGTTTAAAATTTGCAAAGTAAAATTGACATTCCGTGCATTTATACTGCTCAATTTGAAACTATAGGTACCTATAGATACTCGATCTTATCTTATATATATATGTCGCAGTCATCTGGTTAAATCTTATATTCAATTGAATGGCTGGCGAGTTCATTGAATGCCGACATTTAATTGAATGACTAGACCGAACGTTGACTAAACTCGCGTTACTTAACATCCAACTAGGTAGCGGATTGAAACATAGCTCTTTGAACAGGGCGGACGTAAAAGCAGTCAGGTGATTGTAATTTAGTTAATTTTTTTCCACGTGGCGTTAGTAGTCACCTAAACAAATATGGCGTCAAACATGATCAAAAAAAATATGAACAGTGCTGATATTTTTTTGATTAGATTTACTTTAAACTGACTCGTAATAAAACAGTGTAACAGCATGATTTTACCTATTAATACACCGCCGTCGGATACTTTTAAAGAAATGTTTAAAACTAAACATTACAGAATCGGCTTTTACCCATTCAACAACTATGCTAAAATGACGTTCAGTCAAGACGTTGAACGTTTCATTCAATAACTGACGAGTTGTCTTTTAGTCATTCAATTAAATGTCGTCATTCAATGAACGCGCTAGCCATTCAATTAAAAAGGAGATTCTACCAGATAACTGCGACATATATATAAGACATACGTTTCTTCGTTCACTTTCGTTGAGTTCACTGGAAGTGACTCAGTATTAGAAATTTTATATGAAGTAGGTAAACGGGATAAAAAGGGATGTTTCGAATGTCGAAAATTTGCGGCATAAACGGCTGTATTTTTTGATTGCGTTGGCTTAGTTGTGCAAATAAAAATAAAAGCTATTATGAAGTCTCACCCCTGGACATTGAACATTGTAATAACGAGTACACGAGACTACCAAATGAGCAACCGGGCCGTTTCAATATCTTTAGTGATCTCATGATATCGTACTAATACTAATGAGCTAAGATTAGTGGCTCGCATCGACACAAAGGTCGGCAATTAATGTTTACTGCGAGGCGTGAGATATCTGGGGTATCGGGTCACGGGGGATAAAAGCCGGCATCTACCGGTACGGAGTAAATGGCTATAGTAAGTAGAACCAAGTATTGGCTGTATTGATGGAGTCGATGGCGCAAAGCGTTGAGCCCAAACAATGAGTTTAGAAAAAGTTATCGTTTTATCGTGTCCCAAGGACTCGCACGGTGCATTTTACGTCTATTTTAGCTTATTGGCTAGCTCTATGGCTCATTTGGTAGTGACCTCTGCCCTCTGACCCAAGGGTCGTGGGTTCGATTCCCGCTTAGTACAAACATTTGTGTGCATGAACATGTCTGTTTGTATTAGTCTGGGTGTTTTCTATGTATAATAGATATGTATTTATTTACAAAAAAAAGTATCTAAGTAAGTTTCAGTTGTCTAGTACTCATAGTACAAGCTTCGGCGTAGTTTGGGGCTAAATGGCGATGTGTGGCCCAGCGTGGCATGTCTTGGGTTATTTATTTATTATTTATTGACTGGCTCGGTGGCTCAATTGGTAGTGACCCCTGCCTTCTGAACCAAGGGTCGTGGGTTCGATTCCCACCCGGGACAAACATTCGTGTGATGAACACTTGTGTTTGTTCCGTGTCTGGGTGTTTAAATTTGTATTTAAGTATGTATTTGTGGTACCTTCGTTGTTCTGATACCCATAACACAAGTGCATAAGCTACTTACTTTGGGATCGGAGCAATGTATGTGATGTTGTCTGATATTTATTTATTTATTATATACCAAATGAGCAACCGGGCCGTTTCAATACCTCTAGTGATCTCGTGATATCGTACTAATGAGCTAAGATTAGTGGCTCGCATCGACACAAAGGTCGGCAATTAATGTTTACTGCGAGGCGTGAGATATCTGGGGTATCGGGTCACGGGGGATAAAAGCCGGCATCTACCGCTACCGGAGTATGTGGCCATAGTAAGTAGAACCAAGTATTGGCTGTATTGATGGAGTCGATGGCGCAAAGCGTTGAGCCCAAACAATGAGTTTAGAAAAAGTTATCGTTTTATCGTGTCCCAAGGACTCGCCCGGTGCATTTTGCGTCTATTTTAGCTTATTGACTAGCTCGATGGTTCATATGGTAGTGACCTCTGCCCTCTGAGCCAAGGGTCGTGGGTTCGATTCCCGCATAGTACAAACATTTGTGTGCATGAACATGTCTGTTTGTATTAGTCTGGGTGTTTTCTATGTATAATAGATATGTATTTATTTACAAAAAAATAGTATCTAAGTAAGTTTATCAGTTGTCTAGTACCCATAGTACAAGCTTCGGCTTAGTTTGGGGCTAAATGGCGATGTGTGGCCCAGCGTGGCATGTCTTGGGTTATTTATTATTTTCTTAATGCTAACAGTCAATTTACGGAATTCCTTGCCTGACTCTATATTCCCCGAGACATATAATCTTCAGGTGTTCAATATGAGAGTGAGGTATTTTCTGGGTAAACTAGATAGAGGGATTCAAGAGGAATCTTTATTTGTATAATATTATGCATAGTGCACCCGCGCCAAGCCGGGGCGGGTCGCTAATAAATCAATAAACTCCATCTGAAAATAAAACACTAGACACTAAGAATACGGTCTTGAGATCTTAATGATAAATATTCTTCTTAATTTACATAATACATCGTATGCAAAGGCATGTTCTGTTTGAAGTGGAATTTCACTTTGCATACACATGTTACATTTTCTTCAATGAAATAAGTGCTGATGCGTCTGAGATGGAAAATTCCGCTGAAGCTGAATTAATGTATTAATGCATGTTTGCATTCTATGTAGTTGAATAAGTTAACTTTTTTTGTCTGATATTGGAATGACAAATAGGAGAACATCTAGAATAGAAGTAGTAAGGCAAAGGGCACCGGGAACCTGAAAATTAACTGCCGTACCCCCCAATAGTTGTTTAACACTACTTTTTTGGGTTCCGTACCCTAAAGGTAAAAACAAAATCCTGTTACTAAGACTTCGCTGTCCGTCCGTCTGTCTGTCACCAGGCTGTATCTCGAGAACCGCGATAGCTAAACAGTTGAAATTTTCACAAATTATGTTTTTAAGTTGTTGCTGTAACTAAAAACAAAATAAAAGAAATATTTAAAGGGGGCTCCATACAACAAACTTGTTTTATTTGGCCTAAAAATCTAGTCGAGGAGGCGATGGTAAGGAACTCTTCGTGCGCGCACGAGTAGGATTCGCACTTGGCCAATTTTTAGAACTTTCAATAATGTATTTAATACGCATATAAGTAATTTGTTTACTTCTTGCTTGACCCAAACTTGCCTGATTTAAAGTGACGTTAGAACCTACGATGAAGCGCGTTCACCCCACAAACGATTCACTCTGGCCTTGAAAATCTGTAGATTATATATATAGGTATTAATCGGGGAACACGGATTCTGGTAAAAAGAACCATAGCTTAGCCGTTCGCACTATGAATATATAAATATTAGCTAATTTGGCTGATATGGATGATGAGTTTTGTATGGCATTACACATTATAGAAATCTGGCGTCATTGTCGAATGCACGACTTTTACAGATTTATGATGTTCTTAAAAATAAATGAAATAAACTTTTACACTTAGTGAGGTAACTTGTAAATACAGGTTACCTTACTGAATGGAAAAGCTAAATTGAAATTCATCCTTTGCTTGTTGTAGTAGGTTTTTATTTAAAAATAGTTAGGTAATATGTTGTCGAATACTCCATACATTTAGTTTCAAGTTTCTTTACTCAACAATATCAGTATTATTCGAACTTAAAAACTTTCAATGACTACCCTAAGCTTACAATAATGTCTCCATTTAACTATTGAGTTCGTTTGCATATAAATTCAAAATCTTTTGTGAAGTTTCTGTGAAAATAGTGGAATCTGGGCTTCGTCTTGCGTGACCTAATACCCTAGATATCAGAAGCCTCGAAACGAAAAGAGATGAGGAACTTTTAATTGTTGCCCTCAGAAGGCAGTAAAGGTAGGCATCGACTTCGCTATAAAATCCCCGCCCCAAGTGTTCAATATTTCATTGTCACTTATCTTACGTCCTTTGGTCAATATCTTGACAATAATCATTTTGCATTAGACATGATTACTAAACATAGTTAGTTATGAATTTACTTTGAGTGATAAATATACCTACGTTTTATCTATTTATAAAAGGAGATGAGGTTCCCTTCACATATTACTCGTAATATACTCGTGGACGTCCGCGAGAGTGAACAGGCTATGTTGCGCGATATTGCTTACCATCCGGTGAACATAATATATAATTTCACCTTAGTTATATTATCTGGGAACGAAGCTGGGTATAAAAACGATACCGGGATAGTACTTAGATTTGGGAAATAAATCTACTTACGATTGATTTCCGAGACGTTACAAGTCAATTTATAGCTTTGCATTGTATATGTTTAATTTTTCTTATTTATAAACGTTGTAATACAAAAATTGTAAGAATTTTGGCGATGAAAAAAGAGTAACTATCGAGTTACTTGCCGGTTCTTCTCTGTAGAAAACGACCTTCCGAATCCGGTGGTAGATTCATTGTTTGTACTTGCATTATTTGACGATTCATAAGTGCTCGTCATGAGCCTACTTAAATAAAGATATTTTTCATTCATTCATTCGCTGGGTTAGAGAGTTAGGTATAATACGCACAGAACATACATTTAACAAGGCACAGCTTTCAAAAAGAATACAAATTGCTTTCAATGACCAGTGTACCTAAGCTACGAGTATGTGCCATCTTATACCGTGTCTTGATACCCCGAGGGAAATTCTAAAGGATAACATCGGGGTGCGGCGTGGTTATGTCGAAGTAACGGCTAAAGGCTGTCACGGAGTGAATGGGGGTTTTGAGAGTAAGCTCTGCCTATCCCTGCACCATACAGCCCACTATGAATTGCTAGTTAATTCTGTCTATAAGATTTAAGATTTTAAAGAGTTTCATAATGAAGTGGTAATACGTAGTGTGGCCCAGCGTTGCATATCTTGTCTTATTAAGAAGAAAACTTTGTAAATTCTCTATTTGTGGTATTCATTTTGTTTGATGTGATTGTGAGTAAGCATTTTCTTAACCAAAAAGTAGGGCAATTTTCACTAGCCTCGTGCACATTGGCAAGTTACCAATTTATCAATTGGACAGTTTAAAAGAGCTGCTAAAGCCTACAAAAGCATCATGTTTTTTGGTTGGTGGGAAGTTACCAATGAAATTAAAAGCAGTTTTGAGACCAATCACTTATTAATACATTTATTAGGATTTGCTTTATGACAATTCTTCTTCATCTCGTATTAAATATGTACTTGAAAGACAATGACGGATAACATCTTAGAACCCGCACACTCAGACGATATCTAAGTATAACCAATACTCCCTTACTACAGATCTAGATAATACGAGTATCCTTATGACACTTATTATGGTGAGTACATGGAAGTATTAAGAACTACGTTACTTCCATGGGTGAGTACGAATACTTTTGGGTGTCATCGATGACTCCCATTAAAGAGTACTTAATTAATAATAAAAATGTACATTATTATTTGAAAAAGCATTCGTTCAAAATAAATATTTTGCTACTTTAAATTTTAAACAACGCGTTTTCCTTAATCATTAAAATTAAAAATTAATATTGGTGCAGTGCTAAAAAGGTCCTTCCGTATAAAAGATAAGGCTCAGCTAACTAAAAGCATATTAATTAAAGTAAAATAACATATTTTCAAAATAAATCCAAAATCAACTTTGAAGTACTATCGTAAAGAAAATACTGTGGGAACTGGAAAACTTTGAACCAACGTTTTATTCGACTTCAGACGTTCTCGATAAATACCGTAAAAAGTTATTTAATTGCATTTTTCTTAAACAAACATTAAACAAAGCGCTTTAAAACTTTGATTGCCTACGATAATTTTTATAACTCACTATGCTCTATTTAAAATTAGCATTTATCTAGAGAATCGTCTGAGATTGCCCTAGAGGTCTGAAATACTTAACAATAATTATTTTAGGACGATCCCCATCCCTAATACCATCATACCAGTATGATGACCAGTCATCGAACTGTCAATTTTCTAAGTCAATGATTATTATAATTAGTTGAATTTGTATTTTGGTGGTTTGCTTTCAATAAATAAACGAAAATACAAAATCAATGAGCGAGTTTATTTACCGCAAATTAACAAACTACTGCTACATTTTACGGATGTAAATTAACAGGAGTTTCATTCGGAACATAATTAAAAACACCACTGGATTTTGCTGAAACATAACAGTGCCTTTTGTATTACAAATACAAGCTGAACTTTGTAATAATTTTCCCGTCCTATGTAAACACGACTTATTGAGATTGAGGTAGACTACGAATTTAAGTAAACTTGACTTATATGCACGAGTGTATTATAATTGTATCTTGAACAAAGTATTAAACAGGTATGTAAACCCACCATCTTTTCCCTTCTAGCTCCGAGGTGCATCCTGCTCAATAAAAAAATAGGCTCGAGCAACCGACTGGTGGCGGTATAATCATCACAATTGATGGTGTAGCTAGGAACCACAGGCCGATGACGTGCAGCAGCGTCACCGGTGCGAGAAGCCACGCCTTGCGAGCGCCAACCCGCCTGCCCAGAGTGGCGATTATAGATAAATACACCGTAGCGGGTATGACCGGCATAAATAAGTGTTCGCTCATTAACTAAAAAGTGACTGGGCTCTTACACGTTCTACTAAGATCGTTGTTTGTCATTGGATGTCATTGTTACCTTTTAAATGAAATCGTCATCATACGTGCACCGTTTTACGTAAAACGTTTGTTTTGAACTTGAAACCTACTTACTCTCCAAGGAATTGTATTTTGCTTGTTAATTTTCACTTGATATTGGCAGAAATTGTAAGAAGTACTCTGGATATCGTAAGAAGACCGGTTGCCATTAATTAAAAAAAATAGTTTTGTAACAACCTGTTGAAGGAAAAGTGTTGCAGTTGGTTTTCTTAACATTTCAGCATCTGGCCTGAATCGTAGATTCACTTTTACAAAAGCGAGATCAATATAAAACTAGCCTTTAGGTACGCTAGCACACTAAGAGTTCTAAATCCGTAAAGCTTTGTCGCTCCAATAGAGTGCACTAGCATTGAACGTATCTGTTTGTTGCTTTATAACGATAGTTGATGGAATTTATCGTCATCCGGAAGACTTGGACAATAAACTCTTTTACTCGTACATACTATGTAGTACAATATAGCGATTGGAAAGCAATTGTAGAGAGTATGCATCAAAAATATTTTCTGACATTTACTAATTTATCGGAACAATATAATACTCATTATCATCATCATCCTATCATCATATCCCGATTGTCTCAGGGTCGGCTTCCCAAACTGAGAGATTTGGCGAGGGCTAAGCTTTTACACAGAGCGACTGCCATCAGACCTCCGCAACACTTAGGGTAAGCTATACCCGTTCCCAGTTTAGGCGTCAATATAATACTATGAACGTTAAATAAATAACTAAAGACATGCCACACCCCAGCGCGCGTACGTATTAGCTTAGTTTGGGGCTTGACGGACCCCCACAGTTCCGTTCCGTTGACCGTTCACAGTTCATCCCATTTGCAGTTCGTCACAGTTCAACCCGCTTAGAATTCGTCAAGGGTATTTAAAATAACAAGTAGAATAATAGTAATATTAAGCAAGGACCGCTTATAAAGATCTAAATCTTTCGCGCTACATTGCATAATCGTTGTTATTTTATAATAACAATACTCATAGTGTGCGTTATATATGGTCATTTGCGAGACTCATACACGCTTGTTTATGGTTGCAAGAGTGCGTTTGCACGCAACGCTATTGTGCCAAGCCACAACAAATAAATGTGTGTGTGGAAGTCGCTACTCACTCTTTCAGTAAAACATACTCATAAGTTTAAACATAGTTTTGGAGTTAGGTAAAATAGGATTCGTGCCAAATATCCGTTGTCGTACGTACTGAATCCCAGTAATAGTCATCCTATCAAATCATTAGAAAGTTTCCAACCTCGCAAGAGTGAACTACATTATACTTAAGACAGTAGCAAAAATGCTGAAGGATCTGACTATAATATAAATATTTCAATTAATTTTAAGAAAGGTAGGGCATAGCGAATCTTCGCTCGAATTGAGCTGCCCGTCCGGGGAAGGACCTCCACCCTATAGAATACCGTAGCCAAATGACCTCCGGGTCGTGTTTCTGCCGGTGAGTAGGGTTTCCGGAGCTGGTGTGGGGGGTTAGGGTTGGGCCGGCATGGCAGCGGCAACTAACAGGTAACTGACCAGCTACTTGCCAGTTGTCACAGCGACTTGGGCTTCTCTTTCGCTTTCCATCAGGCGTAGGGAAGTCATTATGTCGAGCTACTATAAAAAAAAAAAAAATCGCACGCCAAGCATACTTGCCTGTTGTACTGTTTTTGGACTTGATGATAGCTCGGAGACTTAATACTTAAGTAACTAATTTACTTTTCCTTGATGGAGTAGTCTAAAGTATTTTCATAACGAATCAACCTTATCCGAACACATTGGAAATGGAACCTGAAATAAAATCGTGACTACACATTGTCTCTGTATTTTGTGTTTTGACTGAATATGGAGACTGGTCCAGACTAGTATTATCATCTCTTATCACTATTATCAGGCTAAAGATGAAAATTGCTCCCTTGTAATACTCGTAATCAAGGCATGTTATTTAGTAGATACTATAATTCACAATCATCTAACGTGTAGACATACATATATTTATTTTGCCAAGAACCCTAAATCCACATAGTTTTACCATTCTAACAGGCGGTTTAGCTCGCTCTCCTCAATAGCTATTTGTTGTTTTAAAACGATAGTTGGAGGGGAATTTATCGTCATTCGCGAGTTCCGAATAGTCGCTTGTTTATAGCTGCATAGACCGTCCGCAACGCAACGGTTCGGTGCCAAGCCACGACAAATAGGTGTGAGGGACAACCCTACTGTTTTAATGCCAAAAGGAAAGTTATGGAACGTGCCAAATAGGTTAAGAAACAAAGATTTGTAAATAATAAAAAAAATGTCTATTGGCACAGCGGTAACCAAGTAACTGGCGGAATGCCATTTAACACAACATTAAAAAAGTGTGTAGAGTAGATAGGGACTGGTTGTGCCTTGGGTGGTAACAGCTGCTAATTATTAGCAGGGATGTAAGGGAGTTTTTGGGAGTAACCTATCATCTTTCCGCTCTAAGTCAAACTTACCTGCCCGTGGTGCATCCTGCCGAATAACGAACGAGGCGCTGGCAACCGACTGGTGGCGGTATAACCATCACAGTTGAAGGCGTAGCTAAATACCACAGACTGAAGACGGGCAGCAGCGTCACCGGAGCGAGAAGCTACGCCTTGCGATCACCAACCCGCCTACTCAGCGTGGCGATTATGGGTATATCCTCCAGATGTTTGCCCTAAGTGGCCTGGCGCACACCTGGAGAGGCCTATGTCCAGCAGTGGACTGCAATAGGCTGATGATTATGAATTATTAGCATTGTCAATGCAGACATTACCATTAGATACCAAACGCAATTGTAACGCCAATTAAGTGTTGTTACAATCAAATAAAGCTTTTCCTTCAGTAGAGAAGTGAATTGATTTTGATCCGGTGGTTCAATTAGTGCCGTGGATTCGATTCCCACTAGGAACAATAATCGTGTGTTGAACATTTCTGTTTGTTCCGTTTCTGGGTGTTTATATTTGTATTTACTCATTATATTGTGGTGCCTTTGTTGTTCGTGTATTTTCTAGCGCTCGATAATAAATGGATCGATTTTAATTCGCGATTTCATTGAAGTGAAAGAAGCGAAATGTATCCTTGTACAAAGCATGTCGGTGTGATTCTTAAACAAAAAGCTATCGCGATTCTTCAGAATAATGCTTCAGCCTGCAGTGTTGGTTTTAAAACACCGAGAAACAAGCTATCGTAGAAGAGGTATAAAATAAAACAATAGGAGCACGCCGAATAAGAAAACGAATCTCTCAAAAATATTACCATGCAGATGTAGAAGTCCGTAGGTGCAAAACATTTTTGTAGCCATTTGTTAGCTCCACGCAGACAAAGCACCACAAAAGCCAGTTCTAGCACACATATAGCTCTCGCTCCATTGCGCTCGCATTTTATTCCACCGAAAAATTCACTTTTTCAAGCGGAACGCTTCCAGAATCCTTGTAGATTTGCTGTGGAGATTTCTCTTCATTTCTTAAGAGGCGGCTTTTAGTTGGGGTGTTTACCCTGTGGGGTAACTCGTGCGTTTCATCCGTATCCGGCCGACACGCCCTTTACATTAGCACGGGTGTACAGAACAAGTTTACCATTTACAGTTTGCCCGTTCCACTATAGTTGGTACTTATGATAACGTTAAATCACTTTCTTGGGTTGCTTGTACTTCGAACTTACTAGTACTGTATTTTTTTTATTCTTTATGGGTTTACGCTTTGTTATGTGTTGTAAACTACAATGGAGCGCACTTACTCAGCAATACATTCATATCTAAAATGGTCGAACATTTTTGTCACTCGAGCCTAAACATACATACATAACATCACACCTTTCTCCAAGAGGGGTAGGCAGGGATAGGCAGAGTACAGGTACTTAGTATTTCACCATTTTAGGACACTTTCTATTTGCTTTTTGAAGGCATGGAATGTCCTTGTAAGTCTTTCCCTTCCAACAGATCTATTCACGCTCGAGTCTAAAGATGATGGTTTATAGGTATTTCTAAATCGATGGTAACCTGTTCTGTTTGCAATGAAATAGGTTGCTTTACATGACGTATCTTCGTTACAAGTCACCTAAAGAGACAGCGTAGCATGATTCGACATAACCCGCTCTCTGCCGATTTTTACTATGATTAAAGGTTTCCAATCACTTTTAATGTGACAGGTTGGGACCCCAGTTGTAGCTATTTTGATATCATGCTACCGTTTCTTATACCATTTCCATGTTACTTTTATCAATAAATCAAAAATATCTTTATTACAGTAGAACAAAATACAAATAATTTATTCAATTGAGACAAGCACTAATCTGAAAATTTACGAACTAATTTTATTTATGGTACCGTCATCGTATTTTAAAATGAAAATCTAAAACGAGTGTTGTAATTCGCTTTACAATTACGTTAATTGACGTATATTATTATATGAAATTTAAAACAGGTAAGTATGCTATAAGAACACTCCATAATAAAACTATATAAATCACACGATTTAGTCACATACATAATGCCACATAAGCGGAGCTACGGGCAGACTGCTAGTTACCAATATATCCTAGGAATTCACAATGCATTGTGACACATCACAGAGAGCTAGGGAATAAAAAACTGTAGTTCTAAAATTTAGTGCCTTTAATTTAGTTTTGCATGTTGTATAGACTGCGTCCATTGTGTATGATGTCGAAAACTATGAAAAAGCTTGTATTTTCATAAAAAAAAATATGATCGTAACTGGTTGTATTTTTCAATAAAAATAAAAACTAGTAGTGTCAGATATGCCTACATATTGTAATACATCTTTGTTTACTTTTGAAAGTCACATATATAGCTATGTTTGTAATGTTGCATACGGTATTGCTTTCTTTTTAATGAAAAAAAAAAAACGTTGTTTTAGGTTACCTAACCTAAAACAACGTTTTTTTTAGTTTCTAGATTCACTCTCAACGAGTAGTAACGTGAACTTTGTAATGTAGACGTGACCCCTGCCCTTTAATAGTTACACAGTTGCACGATCCCCTTCTCTTGCACCCCGAGAAACAAATGCACAGCTTACGACTTATTTCCCTTACATAATCGTCTTTAAACTGCGGTGAGGCTCTAATAGACCAGCAGACCAAGCTAGTAGAACTAAGAAATAAATGTAATAAATAAATAACCCAAGACATGCCACACTGAGCTACACATCGCTATCTTGCCCCAAACTAAGCCGAAGCTTGTACTATGGGTGCTAGATTGATAAACATATACCTACTTAGATACTTCTTTTTGTAAATAAATACATATTATACAAAGCAAACACCCCAACCAATAGAAACAGAGGTAGGGCATAGCGAATCTTCGCTCGAAATGAGCTGTCCGTCCGGGGAAGGATCTCCACCCTATAGAATACCGCAGCCAAATGACCGAATCTGTGTGACCGAATGAATGAATCCGGGTCGTGTTTTTGCTGGTGAGTAGGGTTTCCGGAGCTTGTGGGGGGTTAGGGTTGGGCCGTATGGCAGTGGCAACTGACAGGTAACTGACCAGTTACTTGCCTGTTATCACAGCGACTTGGGCTTCTCTTTCGCTTTTTATCAGACGTAGGAAAGCCATTATGTCGAGCTACTATAAAAAACAGACATGTTCATGCACACAAATTTTTGTACTATGCGGACATCAAATCCTTGGTTTAGAAGGCAGAGGTCACTACAAAATTATATTCACCAATGAATACAATCACATTTTACCACATGAGCTAAAGCGACTATCAAAAGTGTTTCCTTTAAATTTTATAACCTCTTCACGGTACGCTGATAAGAATATTTCGCTAAATAAAGCTTCGCGCTCAATACGTAATCGTCTCGGCTTGAGCTATGTCGCCCGCGATAGAGCCATGAACTTTGAGACGCTTAGGATTTTGTGAAAGCGGTGCTAGAACATGACGTAGCTAATCTTACGGTATTTGACTAACTTGGAACACGCGACGGCAAAGGAGTTTAAATGGGGCAACTAAACGATGCTGTGGATTATTCGAGATTGTAATAATAATATATTTAACATTTATTCTTCTTCTTAGCGTGTCGATTCGATGGCAATCTAAATAATTTCTGACCAGTATTCGCAACTCCTGTGACCAATATTGATAAAAAACTTTAAATAGGGACAAAAACTATAATCTGCGAGCGTTCCCTTCCCCTGTCCACCTTTCAGATACAGTAGAGTTCTTATGTATTAAGATGTGATACATAGGATATGGAACTTGTTAATAAAATCGCACCAATGTTTGTTTCGGGTAGGGATCGAAAACACGACCCTTGATTCAGAGAGCAGGCCAAATGAGGCAGTAGACCAATCGACGTTCAATCATTCTGATAAATTTCATAACCATTGATAACTAAAGTCAACATTTTTTCATTAAGAAAATTATCATCATCATCATTAGCCTATCGCAATCCACTGGACATAGGCCCCTCCAGTTGTTCGCTACGTAGGGCAGGCGGGTTGGCGATCGCATTTAATAATTATACTTCATTGAAATTACGTTCCGATATCGCCGAGCGTAATCTGAATATCGGCTTAATATTTTAAAAAACATACGTGTGCGTGAAATGATTATTTTAATGCGCTTCGGGCCGGCTTGATTCCTGACCTGTTTCTCGGCTCGTGTACAATAAGCTTTACATAAATGCTGCGCTTGTGTACCTACCTTTCCTACTACTGGGTTGTGGGTTGCCCTATCGCGTTGAAAATACCTAACGGAGAAGATAAAATCGGTGTTTTTCTGGATGACAAGGAAATCTAAGGTAAGTAGATAAAGGTGACTGACTCACTGACATAGTGATTTTTTGTAGATAGATCACTATTTTAGTGTGCGTTGGTACAGCCCAAACTACTGGACGGATCAGGATGAAGATTCACATGCAGGTAGATGTTACGACATAGGAAGAAAGGATTTTGATCAATTCTACTCCCAAGGGGATAAAATAGAAGTTAAACTTAAAACTATGTTCCACGAGGACGAATTCGCGGGTACATCTAGTGCTGATATAATCATGATTTATCAGGTCAGGTACTATATTTTTTTAATGGAACCAGTAGACAAATTAAAGGAATCTTTACATTTTTGAAGGAAAACAAATGAATGAAGTGATGAATGAATGCTAGATGCGAGCCCAAGATCGATCACTTGGAGAACGACGAACAATTGGAGTGGCCTATGTCCAGCAGTGGACTTCGAGAGCCTGGTGATGATGATGAAATGAGTGAGGGAATGTATTAATGTGTTTCACAGTCGAGAACGGACACAATGGTGGATTTTTCCCAATTGTTTGGCAGATAAGTGTTCGAAGCCAGCCGAAAGCAACCGGCTCCCTGGCCGAACGTTTCCGATGCTAATACGAGACTTTTATTACCCGGCATTAGAATATCGAGTATTCCCTCTTCGCTGAACTGAATACTGTCGTCATTACCATCTCATTTGTTTACGCGGGATCGTGAGACTTTTTTAAATCCCCACAGCTGGGTTTTTTGACTTGGGTTTTCAAGGAAATCGATACTTTGGCCTTTTTGGTAGCCAGTGACTCGGTCATGGAGACTATGGAAATGCATTAAATTGCTATTAATAAGGAGATAATTATTATTAAGGACGCTAGATTTCAATAACATTTTAGATGCTTGTTCATATTAATAGATAAGTAGATAGATATTGTCTAGGTACAATGGCAACTCGACGCACAAATAAGGCGGCCTTATCGCTTTCAGCGATCTCTTCCAGACAACCTTTGGGAAGTGGATTATTATGCTGCACTTTATATCTCTAGTATCTTATGGATATAAAAGGTTTACAAATCAATGTGTTACAAACATAGGTGAATAAATCACTTAGGTTGAATAGTTCTTAAATCTATATCACACTTTTGAACTTACCCAATCGACTTTGAAGGCCTATTGGTTTTTTTTTTTGACATATATTTGGACATTAAGTTCCTTTATTCATTCCTTAGTTCAGTTTTGATCATCGTTTCCAGAAATAGCATGCTAACACAAACAAAGGGAACAACCCTATTGACTCCCAACACAATAAGATCTAAATAAATTCATTGTCAATTTATACACTACGGGAAGGAGGATTTTCCCAGCTCATTTCTTCAGATTCGTTTAATTAAGCCACAGTTATGATCGCAAAGAGCATTTTTTTTCTTGTAACGACTCCATCCTTAGTTAGCGAAGTCCGTTCAAAGCTTGGACGCAGTACTGATTAAACTTTATCCACTTTCCGAACTCTACTATGAGTCGAGGAAATAAATCGGAATCTTAAAAAGTATGCCACAAAACTGTAAAGTTGGTAGAATATTTCACTGTAAATATTTGTACTTATTTACTACTTACTATGGTGGCACAGTGACGGACAATGAGTCTTGGCCTCTGATATTACACGTCGCCATCTGCTGAATTTGGTCTGTTGCTCTGGATGAACTTTGGGTAGTAGGTATTAAATTAAATCCAATACTTGTTGAACTTTGAACTTATTTATTAATTTTAATGAACTTATAAAAGCCAACGTATTAACGTAATGGAGATCTGTCACAATTGAACTGAAAAAACCTTGCAAAACCTTTGTTTGTATTTTACGTTGCTATGGCAACGGTACTCAAATTATATATTTTTAATTGTGTACAATTCGTGGTGGCCAGTACAACGACGAATTGTAAAATGAGGTTTTACTATAACTTATCTAATTAACCCATAAATAGGGTCTTAAACACCATCTCGATCTGTCGTGCCATCTCTTGCCAGTCCGTCACGCCGAACTCGCGCAGGTCCTTCTCGACCTCGTCCTCGATACCTACTTAGGACGTAAATATTTGTGTTTATCATAAAATAAGAATGGAAAAGTGAATTAAAATGTAATAAACTAAATGCGCCAAAAAATTTACACCAAACTAAAGTTCTTCACTGTAATATGAGTAATTGAACGATGCCTGGACGCTTTTCTCAGAACACCAAACACGTGACAATTGGGATAAATTAACAGGAATCAAACCTTTTTAACCGACTTCGAAAAAAGGAGGAGGTTCTCAATTCGTCTGTATGTATAATATTTTTTTTTTATATGTGTTCACCGATATTTCCGTCAATTATTAATTTATTTCAAAAAATGGATTCAACAAGGCACCGACTTCAAAAATAAGAGATAATTGTAATATTTAAATAATTATGTATTAAGGATAGATCATTTGTGTTTTTTTTTGAAGTCGGTTTAATTTTTTTTTATAACGCCAACCATTCCTCTGTGCAATCGGCTAGTCTTCTTGGAAATTGGAGCCGCTCTGTGGGCGAATATCGGTCATCATAAAACGAATTTCACTACTCTTCACTTTTCTCTCCACTCCTTTGACATAATACGTCAATCATGAACGTGTAAAATAAACAGAAACGAAATTAATTTGGCTCCCACACAGCGCACAATACTTTTCCACAAAATTACGACGTCATAATTTTTGACAGCAGTAATGGCGGCTTATTGTATGAGTATGACGTCAGAATTAAAGTCCGTTGCACACACGATATTTACTTTTAATTAGTTATTTAATTAAACTTTTAAAAAAAGTGCACTTGCTTTACCTGGAGTTGTTTAGAAGATATTGCTTAACACGTTGACCGCCATGCCGGTCACCGGTGACCGGCAAACAATAGTTTTTCTATTGTGTCTAGTTTCTCGGCAGTCAAAGACTTAATTGTACCTACCACTCAATGTCTATCTATCATTATTGTACATTTTGTTAAGGGGTAAAGGGGAAAAATTCACTAGGAATATTCTTTATTTGTCAACCTTTTAAACATCACAATTTAAATACAATTATATCCTAAATTTTGCTTTAATGATTTCACATAAACAAACTTGTACTACGTTAAACGTAACGTTTGCATATTGTATGGGCTTCATACTTTCGATTGGTATAGAATTTATCCAATAATCAAATCGATGAAATGTTTAACCATGCTTACCCCATCCATCAAATCATACCCTGGACCAAAATTTGATCGGCAACCCATTTGCATTATATTTATTGACATTTTTAATTACATATATATAAAATAAGTTTCATCCAATAAACGTCTCGGTGAAGGTCGTTGTATAGCGGGATCCTCAACTAAAATAATATCGTATTAAACTCCAAAGTGTCAGATCTAGTAACTATTCCGTAAACGGGTCCCCTACGTAGCTTCGAACGCCGTTGTTGCGAAGCTCACTGTTTCGATTTTTTTCGACTGCTTCATTGATTCGAAAGCTTATGGACTCGTATGATGTAGTCGTGAAAGACGCTGATTCGAAAAACCTCTTCACTGCCTCATGTCGAATGCTTGTGACTTTGATTTATTATTTTATTATCGACAGGCTCGGTGGCTCAATTGGTAGTGACCCCTGCCTTCTGAACCAAGGGTCGTGGGTTCGATTCCCACCCGGGACAAACATTCGTGTGATGAACACTTGTGTTTGTTCCGTGTCTGGGTGTATATATTTGTATTTAAGTATTTATCTGTGGTACCTTCGTTGTTCTGATACCCATAACACAAGTGCTTAAGCTACTTACTTTGGGATCAGAGCAATGTATGTGATGTTGCCTAATATTTACTTATTTATTTATTATTTAATTATTTATTTATAAGTTACTAGCTGTGCCTGTGCCTGCGGCGTCGCACGCGTGGATATCGGGTTTCAAAAATAACGGACTTTCATAAAATGGTACCTAAATTTTAAGTTACACTTCTAGAAATACATTGATGAAAACCGCATTCGAAGCTACTTAGGGGACCCTCCGTAAACACGGTAACACGACCACAGTAGTCAACCCGTCGGAAAATACTTTTACACGGTTTATTTATTACGCAAACGATAGCCTTATTTGTGTTTTCGCCGACAAATGCAAACAAGCCCGTGAACAAATAACGAATAACGATATTCGAGCAATTTATCTACGTCCATACGAAATGGGAGCCAGGTGTGTTCTGCTGAAAATTTCATAATAGTTTAATTTCCATGTGTGTTCGGCCGAAAAACAAGTATAAACATGTCCTATTAAAATGTTTTGTGAGTTTTCAGTTTATTTTGATAACGAGGTTAATTGAGCGCTATTAAGTCTAAAGAGACTGGCTATTTTTATGGCATTTACTGTAAAGGTTCCTGGTTCGATTCAATTACAGAAAATTAACCCATTTTGGAAATATAGTTTTCAGAAGTTGATCGGGTGGGGACTCGCTCCAAGCCATAATAGTCAACCGTTGGTATTTATAGTACAAGGAGAAACTTTACACAGAACTCCTGGTCAGTAACCATGGTGACCAAGTAAGAAGAAGAAGGTGGAAAAACTTAGTGATTGGTCTGGATCAATCACTTGTCAGTTGCTGGCTTGTAATACATATAATTCTGGCTATACACAGAATGATGCCAAAATGCAACTGAAATAACTTCATGGATATTTCATCAAGTGGTCGCCAGCTCTAAGCCCTACTATTGGCTAAGAAACTATGGTTTTGCCAATTATATGACAGTCGCCAGCTAGGCGGTAATCTTACCACTGCCTGAGATGCTGAAATCTCAATCTTCACATATATCATTCTTATGATCATCATCATCATCAGCCTATTGCAGTCCACTGCTGGACATAGGCCTCTCCAGTTGTTCGCTACTTACAGCAAAAATTTGGAGGATATACCCATAATCGCCACGCTGGGCAGGCGGGTTGGCGATCGCAGGGCGTAGCTTCTCGCTCCGGTGACGCTGCTGCCCGTCGCGACGTCGGTCTGTGGTTTTTAGCTACGCCTTCAATTGTGATGGTTATACCGCCACTAGTCGGTTGCCAGCGTCTCGTTTGTTATTCGGCAGGATGCACCACATGCAGCTGAGGTTGGCTTGGAGCGAAAAGATGATGGGTCGCTCCCTTACATCCCTTACATTCTTATGATATCTGAATGAAATGGTCGGTGATTTGTATTCTTTACGCTTATCGCACTGAGAGGTGTTGTGGCTACAAGCTAAGCTATCTAGCTTGTTAAGTAAGTTATCTAAGTCTAGAAATCATTGCTTGCTTTGTTCGACACTGGAATATCATAGTCTTAAAATATTCAAGCGGGAACAGGAAGGACGCAATTTTTCCTACCTTGCAGTTAAGTGAATTATGACAGGATGTCGATAACAAAGCGACGAGTCTCCGCAACCTTTTTTCACGTAATCAAGCTGATAAATAACGGTTCATTCAAACACACTTTCTATTCGCGGGTTAAAAATGTCAAAAAATTGAGATACCTAGCCTTTTCGCAGCTGGAAGCAGATTCCATTGAACCGTGCTAGGCAGATGGATTCCTACTAGAGATGGTCTAAAACTTACCTTATGACCCTTAAACGGCCATCGACGCTCTCAAAAAGTAAAGTAAAAGACGCTTCATCATCAGCTACGCCCTGCGATCGCCAACCCGCCTGCCCAGCGTGGCGATTATGGGTATAACCTCCGTATGTGGCGAACAGCTGGAGAGGCCTGTGTTCAGCAGTGGACTGCAAAGCTGATGAAAAGACGCTTACAAAATAAAAACTCTCTTATAGTGGAAAAAACAGTCACTATTTACATATACCTACGCTATGTAGGTACATTTGAAGCGGTACAATTTCGCCGTAAACGTTCGACACTCGCACTCTGGGGCTTCCGCGGTCCTCCCGGCGGGTTTATTGTGCCCATAGTTAAAGTTATTTCCTCCCTAGACGCTGCACTTTGTACTTTGTCACATTTATGATCTTTATTTTCTGGCTAGAATTTGCCGTTTAGTTCCCTCAGCATGCGACTTAGATTTGATAATACATGAAATATTACATAATATAGTTAAACAGAATGATATTTTATAGATTTGCTCTTGACCGCAATTCGTCTGATGGAATTTAAGTATACTGTGGAGCGCGTTCTTTCATCAGAAACCGTTCACTCTCAAACACACCATAATATGTATTTCTCGGGAAAAAATCTTTGCAAGAAGGCTGTAGATAGTTATTTAATCATTATTTTATTTCTGGAATGGCAAAAGAAATAGTAAGACTATAGGAAATAAAGTGCAAGGCCCATACGAATATTCTGAGTTACGGTCCTAGAACCAATTAACAAGATTACTTTTTAAAATCTAATAAAGCTTAGAGATGGTTATGATGAGAACCTGGGAGATCTGGGATACGTTCCCCATCAACAACATGATCATGATACTCATGTTAAGAAAACCTTAGCTTGAGACCACTTATTTGTTGAACATTGTCTGACTCATATGCAGCATTATATCACAAACCTTAGTGGTTTATCTAATGCTGTAACACTCACTATTTCTATTGTAATAATTCTTTTTTATGTTGATAAATAAATTTAAAAAAATAAATATATATTTTAATGTGCGTAAAGTCTTACTATGTAATTACTTTAGAAAGCCTATAAAGCATGCACTTATTTCCCAATATTACGTACTGGGGTGTACAAAACATTAATACCATAATAACAGTTCCCTTTTAGCGGGAGTAAGCATAGCTATTATTAGAACTCAACTACGCCTCGCCGAGTCACGTTTCAAGAGCAACGCAATTTCGCTGTAAATGTTCTAGACTCAGTTCGGAGCTCCAGCAGCCGCGTTGGTAGTCCAAGGTTCACCCTGCCTGTTCGTAGTTGAAATTATTTCTTTCTTAAGTGATTCAATTTGTACTGGTTTGACATTATTTTTAACCAAAACTTTTTCTTTACATACCTAATATTATTTCGTATTACATGATGTAGTTAGCTGTGCCGGCGGCGTCGCACACGTGGATATCGGGTTTCAAAAATAACGGACTTCTAAAAAATGGTTTGAGGTTTGAGCCTCGTTTGTTGTTCGGCAGGATGCCCCACGGGCAGGTGAGGATGGCTTGGAGCGAAAAGGCGATTGGTCGCTCCCTTACATCCCCAGTCCCTTACAGTCATTTTAGAGAAACGCAATTTCTCCGTAAATGTTCTGCACCCGCACTATGGCTTCGCGTCGGTTTATTGTGTCCGTAGTTAAAGTTATTCCCTCTCTAGACGCCGCATTTTGTACTTTTTCACATTTATGATCCCCGTTTTCTGTAGATATAACTCGTAGAATTTACTTTCGAGTTATATTTATGTACGTTGCTTGGTTGTTACCATTTTCCCGGAAAGTAAATAAGGATCTGTAATTTGAAATAGCCGTACTTTGCGAAACTGTACCGGTTTTGTTGTATTTGCACTTGGATCAGCGATAGAAATAGTAATGTTCTCCTGACAGAATGTAGGTCATAGTTACAGAAATGTATCTTATCAAGAGGGGAACAACTTTGTTTTGGCTAAAACCGTAATTCATAAGCCATCGAGAATATTGATAAAAGCCAGTTTAGTCAGCGCAACCTTTAAATTTTGAAACATTCCATCGGTACATCTAATTTATTTATTTAATAAATACTTATAGCTTACAGATTAATCCAAAACGCTTACAAGTTCAAATAAATGTCACATTGATTATGTTGAAAATCTGAGCATTGAAATTACATAATTACAAAACATTGAATATAACTAGGAAAACATGGAGATAATACAAAATGTCAAATAAGGTACAAATGTCACAATATCAGATTAGGTGCAAATGTCTATATTTTATATATGTATATCGCGGGGATCAAACATCCCGAACAACATTTGTTAGATACCACCTATAAATAAAAAAATCTTATTAATTTTACCGGTAAATAATTTTCAAGGTAATCTCATGTAGGTAGATGAAAAATTTACCATCACAGAATATTATTAGGGGCGCTCAGTATGAAATAATTAAAAATTAGAAGATAGAAAGGCGCTATTTTTTACGCATGGCTTCTTTCTAGCATCCATTTGTAAGCGCGTGTAATAAAATAAGTGACAAAGAAGCGTACATGATATTATGACAGAGGAAGCTCTTCATGACAAACCGATGTTCACGCAGGCAAAGCTAGTAAGATAATATTTCTGTAGGCATGACTCAAACCTGAAGAACTGTAGTGGTTCTAGTAGTTTCCTAAATACAATAACATCCTAGTTTTTCTTTGCCTCCTAATGTTAATTTAACGATCATAACAGGAATGAAGCTATAAATGTTATACCTGTATAATGCGTGTTTACGTATATTTGAGTTCAATCATAAAATATAATATTGGAACTTATAAGTCTCAGAGACTCAACTTTGAGAGATGACAAAATATTTACCTTTTCTGTGTGTTCAGCGATCGGAAGTCGAGTATTTATCGTTATGCTTATAAAAGTAACAGATGTGTAGGTATATAAATTTACAAGAAAAAACGTTTACTTGTATAGTTACAAAAGTTGTACAGCCATTGACTTTTGTCAATAATTATGTAGGTGATCTTCAATGTAATGCTGAGTATTAAGGTTAAAATACACTTAAATTTCTAGGTTATTCATATCTCCAGTCCACTTTTAGCTGTTTAATGGCGTTATGGTTGTAATCTTAGAAAAATAACACATCTAAGGTTGTAATAACCAGATTTGCTGGTCACAGCTACATGTGTTTAGCAAATCTGGTTTTACAACGAATCAAATAATAATATTTGAAACCGATTAATGAAAATACATACATTTTTAACTACCAGCCTTTTAAAAAGTTCAATTGCTGTCAATTCCGAGAAAATTGTTGTAATTTTATATGACAAAGTTGCAATTTTTCTAAGATTCCTTGGAGACTGGTCTTCTCACATTAGTAGGCTTCAAGTCATCATCGGATGTAAAGCAAGTTGTAAGAATATGATTTATTTGATTTTATAACTTAATTGCTTCACAGAATAGTCTACAGAACACAAAATAATACCAACTTTACTGAGCTCGTATCATTTATTTAATATCGGTTTCCAAGAGTTTGTAACCTATAAATATAAATAATACAATCATATTGTCGTCAATAAATGTTTATATCAAAAACACGTGTAGCTGTAGATATATTATGTGCATACGTGAGTATTCCGTCATTTTCTGTATTAGGCAGCTCTCTTGACGTGTTCGAGAAAATAATAAAAATCCTTCTCACGCACCTCCACTGAAGAGCGCACGTAGATTCTCACTGCTGTTATGAGCAAGCCACGACGTAATTTGAAGGAAATTGACAGGAATGTCAGACAGTACCGCATTTTCACTTCTTTGAATTAAATTAGACTATGTACTAATATTAAATTAAGCGTCCGTGTGGTATCCGGATTTATCCCGGATGGTTATCGAACCTACGACCCTTGATTCAGGAGGCCCGGGTTGGGGTGCAACAAAGAGAAGCCTCCTCGAGTGGCAAACTGCTACTAATCTCTTTCGGGGGATTGGTAGTAGTGGGTCCCGGCGCACCCTGGGCAACGGCGGGTGGTAATCTCTTAGGAGATTGCCACCCGACGGCTAATTCTCAATGAGGGAGACGAGCTTGCTCGTGAATACGAGCAAGCTGGTCGTCTCGCCTCGGGGCAGACAGAGTCTGCAGCTGCGCGACGTGGGCGCGCAGCACGGTTGGACCGCTTTGGCGGTAGTGGATGGACGCATGGTGATGCGTGGCGGTTTGTCGGCGATGGTCGCAGAGGAAGAGGAGTGCCCTTCGGGGGATCTCGCGGTGTTATCGTTGCCGTCCTCCCTGTCTTCTGCGACCCTTGCCGCCGGACCCATTGGTGGTGCTGGTTGACGGCGTCTGTCGGGTTCGCGGACGCTGTCCTAGCTAAGAGGAGGAACGCATGGTGATGCGTGGTGGTTTGTCGGCGATGGTCGCAGAGGAGGAGGAGTGCCCTTCGGGGGATCTCGCAGTGTTGTCGTTGCTGTCCTCCCTGTCTTCTGCGACCCTTGCCGCTGGACCCACTTGGTGGAGCCGGTTGACGGCGTCCGTTTGGTCTGCGGACGCTGTCCTGGCTGCGCACTTGTGCGCACTGGGGGGCCCTTGTGGCCGTGGTTACTCGGACGCGACTAGTGGGTGTTGGCCTTTGGCCGTTTTTTCCCGGACGTGTCACGATGGGCGGCGTATTTATACGCCGCGGCTTGGCGGGTCCTTCGGCCACGGTTCTCGTGGCCGTCGGATAGGTCCTTATGGATTGGTCGCCGGGCAACCTGTTTCCCCTCGCAAGAGGGACCAGGGGGCTTGCCTTAATTGGCCGGCCCGAGTGGAGTTAACCACAATAAAAAACCACCTGTTATCCCGACTTCGGTCGGGACCAGGGGGCGCAAGCTCAAGTGGAGAAAACCACACTAAAAATCCACCGTGCGGTGGCGACTGCATGCCCGACGGGGTCCAGTGAGGGTTGGTGTGGGGACATCTCCCTTGCCTTGCACGGATCCCGTCCTTGGAGGAGGGCGACGGCTTCTGCCTGAGCCCTAGGCTGCCCCAAGTGGGGGGGCCGGCCGAGTCTGCGCAAGCGGACCGCGCTGGTGGTGGCGTGGTGTTATGGTTCATACCAAGATCCCACGTCATCATCACCCAAGGCGCGTTGACGGTGTAGACCGGGGTTTTTTAGTGGGTATTCTCCGTCTCGCTAACATCTAGAGGCGGAGTGAGTCCCACATAACCTGCTGCGTCCCCGAGTAGCAGGTATGCGTAAATGCATTTTCCCCCGGTGCAACAAAAAAAAAAAAAAAAAAAAGGAGGCCCGGGTTACTATCAAATGAGTCATGGAGCCACTCAACCGCTGCAAGCCATAACTGTTCGTGTAATAATAATAATAACAGTGCAGTTTATTTTAAAACGACATGAACTATAGTTGTTTATTTTTTTTCTTGTCATCGAGTTACATCAATAAACCATTTTCTATATTTTTTACATCAGTACAATAACTAACGGATTTACTATAAGGCAATGTACAAGACGAGAAGCCGTTTTTATCGTCCACTCTATGCTCATACCCTACCTTTCATTATTTTCACTTTACTATAGATAACACTTGTCATAAAATCTGTAATGACGCTTTTAGCCCGTACCTATGGCAAGAGTGCTAATGCCTATGTGAAAGCTTAGTGGTGCTATTTTGATTATTTAAGATCGCAAAGGTTGTAGGTTCTCAGGCTAGTGCCTGAGATTGAAAGCTGGGATAGTTCCCAGCTTTCAAAAATCTATCTAAAGACATTTTAAAAGGCACTGATTTAAAGCAGTTGTAGGTAAATAGCAGTTTTGATAAGTTAAAAATTATGAATGGCACGTTTAATAACTAGTTCAGTAGTTAAAACTAAGCAATAAAGTAAACAAACTAATGGAATGGGTCAGTGAATATTTGAGCAGGAAAATATCGAACCGCTCATTCCATCATTTTACCGCACATTCAGTTATTTGACTTCTCAATTATTTTTAGAATTGACATTGTATGGAAAAAATAACCGACTACTTAATTGATTTTTTATTACAGCCCGGTCCATGTTTTGCTGTCGCAATTATTAATCGACCGCTATTAAATTGAATAATTACTCAATATATTTTTCAACTGGTCATAATAACATCTAGAATATAAACAACAGCTCATAAATTAGTTCCCCATTTAAAATAGAATCCTTCAAATTCAGATACTTTTTATGATAGATATAGATTACCATACTCATATTTTTATAGTCTGTTCAATGGTATGGTCAGAGGCTACCTGACAACGAAAAGATGATGGGTTTCCCTTACATCTCACTTGCACTTTAATACCACCAGAGAACTTGGGCTAGTCTCTTGGATTTGCTGCTGTGGCTGAAATTCATCAAGAGTAGTTACTCGTATAATTTGACTATAGATTTTTTTTGATACATTACCTAAACCTGTCTACCTTCAATAACTTTGAGTGATCACACACGACCCCACGTATAAAACCCATTTGCTTTAGCTCTAAGAGGCTCAAACTTACAAGGTTCCAGGAAATCTTTAGCAACATTCCTCTTGTTGATAGCGCGCATTATACCTAAAGGAAATTGCAAAACGTTTTGTACTTACATGATGGAATATTAACAATGTATGGATCGTTACCCAGTAGCGTTATGTACTCCACTGTAATATGATAAATTATACTACGTTAGGTTAGGGATCCTAGGTATATTATAAATGCGAAAGTTAATTACTCCGTCACGCGAAAGCTACTGAACGGATTATATTGAAAAAGAAAATTTATTTTGAAAAAATGTTTAATATACAGAATTGACAGATTTATTATAAGTACTAGCTGTGCCCGCGGCTTCGCCCGCGTTCATGTAGGTGTGTTACAGAAGTGTTTATTATGCGTGTTCCTATTCCATCCTGCTCCGTGACTCGATCTCTTCGCCGACCTACATATCCCGACTCATTCAACCAGAGAGAGGAAAAGTAATAATCGGCGGGGACTCGATGACAGCTGTCAGTGTCACCGTTACGTCAAACTTCAACTGTCAACGTTAGTGCGGTGACTCTTGAGCGTGGCGAATAGTGCCGCAACGGTTGATTATTCTCCTCTAACATTATCAAGTGCTTAAATATAAAGTTTTATGGTTTTATCTTGTAAAACTAAGAAATCCCATACAAACTTACAACCCCTTTTTTGTGGGTGGGGAATGCATTAGGCACCTTCATGCCTTCTCCGGGGGGAGGCGGCATGGTGTGTGGGACTTCGGGTATGCAAGGTTTGTGCTTCTGCCACTGACGACGGTGAAAGGCTTTGTATTTGCTTCGTGGTGAAAAGGTTATCGTCAGGTTTATCAAGTCTCGAACAAAAAGAACCTCCCACGTGTCAAAAATTGTCAAAAACAATAATTTCGTGAAGAAACGTCAACGATTGACGAATGTGGACGCATGTTTCTGGCGGCAAGACGTTTCGTTTTACATAGTCACATGAGTCACAGTTCTTGTTGATGAATACTTTTTTGGCGCGACACGCACGCAATATGTTGAATGAAACGGAACGTGCTTCACGTCAAAGATGGCGACAGCAGTTTGTTTGATTGTTGTTTGTCAGTGCCATCGGAATTTAAAAAAATTCTCTTCAATCCGAATTTTGCGGATATATGTTGTCGACTCAAAATCAATATTTTTTTATGTTTTGTTATTCGTATAAGGTTTCGATCGAGTCTACCGTACTCCTCGACGAAATTATTAATATGTTGAATGAAACGGAACGTGCTTCACGTCAAAGATGGCGACAGCGGTTTGTTTGATTGTTGTTTGTCAGTGCCATCGGTATTTAACAAAATTCTCTTCAATCCGAATTTTGCGGATATATGTTGTCGACTCAAAATCAATATTTTTTTATGTTTTGTTATTCGTATAAGGTTTCGATCGAAATTATTAATATAGATGGTTTTATCTTTTACAATTAAAAATCCCCATACAAACTTTTAACTCTTAATTCCACCCCTTCATCCCCTTTTTCGCAAAAAAAGGTAGCCTATGTCCTTCCTTATGGTCTAAAGATTGTCTGTGCCAAATTTCATCAAAATCGGTTGAGAGGTTTAAGCGTGAAAGCGTAACAGACAGACAGACAGACAGAGTTACTTTCGCATTTATAATATTAGTATGGATTCCGAAGCATGTCTCGTATATTCCAAGGATGTTGTGTAATATTGAAAATACCCAGGTGTCTAAATCCTGCTGCATACAGTATGAATACTGAATAAACCGACGGCGTCGTATCGCTTAACTGTAAACCATGCAATGCTGTACATATGAAAACACACGTAATAGTACAATGTCAGAAACTACACATACTGTTAACATTTTTGATGTAATCTGAATATACATTACGTCGGTTACTCTATTAGCTGTTAAAAGGATTCCCTCTATTTACCAGTCACATTGTATTTATTTTAAGCGCTTAATTGAATAGAGTAATTACTCTTTACTTCTTGCCAGTTTCTTCTCACTAGAATACTATTTAAAAACCGTTGAAGAACGATCGGTGTGCATCTTTGCTAAACTCTAGTTATTATTTTCTGTTCTGTTTGCTTGCTCGGGTGTTTACCTTGTTGGTTTTTCTAATGAACAAAAAAATACTTGAAGTCGAATGCTTGACTAGTTACTACAAAGTTCATGCTGTGATTATCTGGAAATAAAAATTGCCATAGGACATGATACACTTACAAGTATCTAAGTAAGTTTATCATTTGTCTAGTACCGATAGTACAAGCTTCATCTTCGTTTGGGGCTAGATGGATGTGTGGCCCAGCGTGGCATGTCTTGGGTTATTTATTAAAGTAGCGTTGACTGTTTTTTTAATAGCAGATTGGGGCAAACGGGCCTGAAGGGATGATAAGTGAACACTTAGGCCCATTCACACCGCTACTCCAGAGGAGTCACCGGTGCATTGCTGGCCCTCGAGAAAGTTGTAGGCTCACTTTCTGAAGGTCTCTAAGTTTTATCCTTTCAAAGAGCCGTTGTAAAATGGCTTGCTTCAATCATTAATATCCCAAAACTGTAATATTATTTTTGAGTAATTTAAACTCGTACTTAATGAAAATTTCTCTCTCCTCGTGTGCTCAGTTAAGAGCTCACGTGGGCCTGGATTTATTGCCGTCGCACGTCCCTGGAGGAAGGTGAGCCGAGCCGTGCTACGTGTTATTTGAGAGAATGGCGCACGCCGGAACGTAGTAGAAACTTGCCCCTAGTTGAAGAAATTAATAATAGTGAGACGTTTTCCTGTCTGAATCTGAAATACGGATTATCCTGACTGAAATTAAGTAATAGATAATCTTAAGTGGTATTATTAATGTGGAAGTGATTAATTTATACGTTTTAAGTTGATCGCCTGCGATAAAGCACGTAATTCTTGGATTTTTCTGGCAAAATCAGCAACAATCTCATGGCCAAAGGTAAATAACATATCAGATATCACATACCTACATTGCTCCGTTCTCAAAGTAAGTGCCTAGCTTGTGCACTTGTGTTTGGAGTACCAGAAAGTACTTAAAGGGGTATTAGGGAACCCCAAATATATACTTTAACACCAATACAAAAACCGAGACATGGAACAAGCACAAATATTTATTACTCAGATCTTGGTCCCGGGTGGGGTTCGAACCTCAGCCCTTCTGTCCCAGCTCATTTGATGAATGTACCGTAGTTCTGACTTATTACCAAACTAACTTAGTTCTGACTAGAACTAAAGTATAGACGCTGAATCTTTACAGCGTATGCCAAGCGGTAAAAATTCAGTTTCTTGGGTTATTTATTTATTATATCATTATTATTTAAATATCTAAGTAATTAATAAACATCGAATGGCCGTATTGATGATATTAAATTCTACATCGTTTTGCACTAAGTACTTAGGCGTTAATTTTCGAACACCTAACATAATAGTTAATGTTCCCTTAGTGTAGGTATTGATTTGACAATGTCGATTAATTAGCTCATCGTGCAAACCAAAGCCTCCCACTTGATTATGACTGACAGCATTAATTACAAATGGGATTTGATGCCTGTCGTAATAATAACTATGTAAACTAATTTTACATGTCCCAACGTCTGAAAACTTATCCATTACATTATAACAGTATCATAAATGGATCAGCTAAATACCAACTTGAGGCGTTGGAGAAAATTGAGAGACGTGCCAGGAGACTTATCGGTAATGACTCCCTCTGTATCGCAACACTTTAAAGTGTTAATCACCGTCGTAAGATTATTGGACTTTCGGCCTTCTCTCGGTTGCATTAAAAAAGAAACATTATTATAATAGGTTTATAAATTAATGGTGTTAATTATTATAATGCAAATAATGAAATACTGAGTATAATAATTTGTAATGATAGCACCTATTTGCTTGCGAGCATAGTTTATAAATTAAATTTCAACGGACATGGTATGGAAATAAAATTAAAACGATTTCATGAAACCGCAATGAAATAAATGGCGGTGATGAATGTTGGAAATAATTAATCACTTTGATGCTATTAAAGCTTCACTCGCGTTAATTCGGATCTACCTAAGAGTAGTTACTATAAAACTTTGGTGAAATTCATAGAACAGATAGTCTATAATGGTTTTTTTTTGTAAATGACTACGATGATGGCCAGGGCGGCCTTGTCATTATGAACGGACTGTTGGGGGGAGCGGAAGGCTCTCACCCCAAGGAACATAATGGTTAATAATATAATTGGTTTATAAATTCATAAAAGGTTGACTGTTAGAAATTGACACTTGAACGAGGTCTTCAACATCAGCCTTTTGCAGTCCACAGGTGGACATAGGCCTGTCCAGCAGTTCGCTACTTTCGGCAAACATTTGGAGGTTTTACCCATAATTGCTACGCAGGGCAGGTGGGATGGCAGTAGCCCCTCTGGTCTACTGCCATCCCACTGCTGGGACGCTGCTTTTTTATGCGATAGGCGGCAGACGAGCAAGTGTGAAGGCTGATGATAAGCAGTCGACACCGCCCATGGACACCCGCAACTCTAATCGAGTTTATGATGGCTGCCGGCCTTTTAAAAATATGAATACGCTCGTTTCTTGAAGGTTTCCAAGTCGTAACTGTTCGGAAAAACTGTCGCAGGAAGTTAGTTCCACAAAGGCGAGGCGCAAGACAAAAAGTCCTTAAGTCCTTCATAAAACAATCGAGGATCACTAACCATCGAGATGATGAGGATGGAATTTCAGTCCGCTACGTGTGGTGCGGTGACGAAACTCAGCTGCAGGCAGTAAACCAAAAAAATCTTCAGAACTCTTCGCAATGTCAGTGAATCGAGTCGACTAGACAGGGTCAAGTCATCGACAATACGAGCAGCCCTACGGTGGACTCGATCAAATAGAAGAAGTTGATACTGCTGCCGGTCATCAGCCTATGGTATTTTAGTTACGCGTTCAATTGTGATGGTTATACCATAATCACGAGTCGGTTGCCAACGAGGCCTTACTGATTCTTTCTACCCTGTAACAGTGTAGAGTGTTTAATCCAAATGGCGATCGCAGGGCGCAGCTTCTCGCTCCGGTGACGCTGCTGCCCGTCATCGGCCTGTGGTATTTAGCTACGCCATTAATTGTGATGGTTATACCGCCACCATTCGGTTGCTAGCGCCTCGTTTGTTATGCGGCAGGATGCACCACGGGCAGGTGAGGTTGGCTTGGAGCGTAATGATGATAGGCCGCTCCCTTACATCCCCATATTCATATATTCGTAATAAAATAATGTGACAGCATGGATTTACCTATTAATACGCCCCCGCCGGACACATTAAAAGAAAAATTAAAAACTAAACATTACACAGTCAACGTTTACCCATTCAACTACTATACTAAAATGACGTTCAGTCAAGACCTTGAACGTTTCATTCAATAACTTGACGAGTTGTCCTTTAAGCATTCAATTAAATGTCGTCATTCAATGAACGCACTAGCCATTCAATTAAATAGGAGACTCAACCAGATGACTGCGACACAATTGTTATATATATCATCTTCAATAATCTACTGTAAGAAAAAGGGGAAAAGTGACTGTGACGCAACCCGACACTCTGATTAGCAAATACCTCGAAATGAGGTTCGAAACTTTTAATTCCTTATGAACATTCTGTGGATACGGGGAACGAAGAAAAATAGAACGATTTAGTGTCGCATGGGGA
The DNA here is from genome assembly GCA_031163375.1 of Conogethes punctiferalis. Taxonomy (NCBI): domain Eukaryota; kingdom Metazoa; phylum Arthropoda; class Insecta; order Lepidoptera; family Crambidae; genus Conogethes; species Conogethes punctiferalis. The sequence continues at coordinate 8,115,529 of CM062092.1, read as the reverse complement.
ATATCGATAAATTTTCCAAAGTCATAAATGTATAGACTTTCTATTAATATGTAATTTGGCGTAGAACTCGTTATACCAACTTGGACTGAAGTTAATAAAAATATAGGACATAAATTGTCTAGTCTCAAGTGAGGACGCCTGTCGTAAAATGAACGTGGATGCAATAGAATTGTGTTATTGTTTCTTATATAAAATTAGAAATACATCAATTTCTCATTCCGCTTTGAATCATTTCACGAAGAATTTTATCAGAGTTCAAAAGGTAAAAATAAACCAGTACTAACAAATCGAATTCGCAACGATGGTTTCTGGGACTTGTTATATAGAAGCACATTTAAGTGTCTTCCCCTTGTGGCAACGGACCGGACCCAAATCGATTACTTGTCAGTTGCTACCGCCATCGCACTAGGTCAGTCTATTCCTGAGTATACACCAAGTGATCACAATACGCGACCAAAGGTACGGATGTTTCGCCAAGTAATACAGCTGAGAAGCTAAAATCTTAAAATGCCCTTTAGTTGAATCATACGACACACGTGGTCTGTCATCGCACGAGTGAAAACTTCTTTACAACTGAACTTTTTCGTAACCATATTTAATTAGATCGCACTGAACATAAGCAAATAATTATTACTCTATAATTATTATCTGCTCTCGTTAATTTAAACAAACTTTTCCTCATATCGATAAACATCCCAATTTAACAATTGCACAGCGCTACATTTGCGGGGTGAATAAATAGGAAACGGAAAGAAACTGGCTTTGTACCAAAACCCAAGACTAGCGTTTGCTCACAATTTGACATACTTTCTTGGAAGACTGCAGAGACTTCTTAAAGTAAATATTGTATGTAAGAAGTTTAAAAAATAAAATAAAATAAAAATATTTTCACTCGTCTCTTTTACGATGTTGGTGATAAAGGAAAATAATACATTATCATCGTACCTTGACATTTCTTCCTGTGACATGGGTGTCATAATATTGCTTCGTACGTCTACGTCGACTAAGGGACTTTTTAAGATTTCAGTAATGTGATAGGGTTTCCTGGTCTAGCTGTAACATCCGTTCACTTCAAAAACTTCCTTTAAGAGAGGTGCAGGGGAAGGACCTCCACCCTATATAATACCGCAGCCATATGACCTCCAGGTCGTGTTTCTGCCGGTGAGTAGGGTTTCCGGAGCTCGTGAGAGGTTAGGGTTGGGCCGGCATGGCGGTGGCAACTGACAGGTAACTGACCAGTTACTTCCCCGTTAACACAGCGTCTTGGGTTTCTCTTTCGCTTTCCATCAGTCGTAGGAAAGCCATTATGAAGAGCTACTATAAAAAAGAACACCTAGGGCGCACTTCGGTATCAGTCGGTATACGGCCAGCACCGCGATGTATAGTGAAGAGTCATTAATTTAGTTACTTGTTCATTGCCGGAGCGACTTGGGCCTCTCTTCCGCTTTACATCAGGTGACGGCAGGCCACTGTGCTGCGTATCTACTCGTATTAATTTTGGCAATCTATTAATGTAAAGTAAAATTATTGTAACTTACGAGTAATTGCTATTTCTAGTACTTTGTACATATACGTAGATAAATGTTTTAAGGTACTACGAGTATATATAAGATTTTTATATACACGTTAAATCCTAAGTAGTCGGCTAAGTTTTCGAGTGAGTCGTCACTCGACTCCGCAAGCGAAATCAACAAACGAAACATTCTAATACCATCAAAACTTTTGACATTCGTTCGCAGTAGCGATTTATAAATCAACACATATTCAGAAAACAATTACGAAACTTGGAAAGCTAACGGCCGATATTAATTTCAACTCCGTAAATGTTTGGTTCGTGAAAGTACTTGAAACTTTCTTGTTTTTGAGCCTATTTCAAGAAAGGGTTAAATCACGACGAAAGCATATCTCGATCTGAGTATTTTCTTTTGACTAATAATAGGTATAGATATTTTTTCTTTTTTCTTTTGAAAACAATCGCGTACGACTCACAAGCTATACAAAGTGACTTTTTAATCACTATCCAATTTTTTTCTGGGCATTAGGTATCGTTAATAGAGCCCATTTCTGTAAAAAAAATAATATAGATAAAATTTTTACAGCTTTTTCAATTATTAGCTTAGCCACATGCAAACACGAGCGAAATTGTTTGAAGAACATCTCCCTTACAAAATCCTTTAACACAAGATAGGTAGGTACGTTTCTTAGAAACGCAAAGTTGAGGGTTCACTATGATTACTAAAGGTAGTGTTACGAGGCTGAACTAAAATAACTAACTTGATGCTTTGTGAGATCCTGCGTTCACTGAGCATGCAATACAACCTCAAACATCACTGCGAGTTTTGAATGCCGGGAATTAATTTAATGCCAAATATTTGAAAGTTTTGCATAGAAGGATGAATCATCGCTAAATTTATATTACAACACTATATAATTAAGCCAATAACATCGGCTGAGTCACAAGTGTCACCTAAAAAAAAGTTCCAGGGTTCAAATCGGTATTTGAACCCTGGGACCCGGTGGTGGTCGGGGCCAATTAATATTGTAACGGGGTCTTCCTGCAGAAATCACTCTGATAGATTTTGCTTTATTTGGCAAATTTAAAAAGCTGCGCACTTTTATCAAGCTTATTTATTTATTTCAGGACAGCTAACAAAACAATCATTTAATACGAGTAACATGATTTCTATATAAATGCTAAAGTGACGCCTTAATTAGAGGCAGCCATAACATGCATAAATAAGAACAAATATTAATAAATTTTTTATTCTGCAGATAGATTTGTTGATGGTAGCGTCTGTAGTCGGTTATCTCAAATATCCCCTCAGTACCATCCACCTACGCTGTCATTTGTAACCCTAGGCTTAGAGATGCGACACCTACGTACTGTGTACAAATGAGGGAAAACATCGCAATCCGACGCTATTGAGTTACTTTTAAATAAATAAGGGAATTCTTAAGGTGAAGAACTTATTTCTTACTTGAAGTTTAAAATAGATAGGTAGAGACCGTGTATTGTGTATATACCTACCTACCTGCACAATTCATTTGAATGTATGTAATGTCGAAAAAGGTTCAAATAAGAATACCTTAAAAATTACTTGATAAGTATTTAACAAGCTTTTATTTCATTATATTATAGCAACCTTTTATATCGTATCCATAATTTTAAAACTTGACTTGTCCACAGGTGGACAAAGGCTTCCCACAATGATAAATGTCATGTGTGGGGGATTTGCCTTAGTAACTACGCTTGGCAGGCAGGTTGGTAGGTTTTATCAGTACCTAGATAAACGCTGCTGCCCGTTTTTGATATTCACTCAGTCGTCTTTTAAGACATTCATGAGATCTGGTGGTCCTATTTTAAATCCGGAAATCACAAAGACACACACTCGATTACGAAACATCATCCTAGCCTTTTTCCCGATTGTCTCAGGGTCGGCTTCCCAAACTGAGAGATTTGGCGAGGGCTAAGCTATTACACAGAGCGACTGCCATCAGATCTCCGCAACACTTAGGGTAAGCTATACCCATTCCCAGTTTAGGCGTCAGAGTTATCATCATCTCTAATATGATGTAACGACTGCCATCTGAGTTGGTAAAGATAGCACCCGGGACCAACAGCTTAACGTGCCTTCCGAAGCACGGAGGAAATCGGTGTCAAATTTTGGTTACCCATCATCGGATTGACCGCGCCAATGGTTGCACAACGTTGCGATCATTGTTAAGCGAACAAGACCGCGGGGCCACCGAGCTCCTCTCAGAAACAGATTACCAAAATCATAAGTACTTTAAATTTATAGGTCAGTCGTTATGATGTCAACTCGGTTATCTCCCCGTGATCCCGCGGCTCCGTGCTCCGACTGACACTGTCTGTCACGTCACTTAGACCAAACGTGCTGTATCTACTCTTATCTGACCTAAATAAATACTGTAAACGTCCACAGCTGGACATAGAGCTCCCCCATTGATAACTGTTATTTGGGAGGATTTGTCTCAGCACGACACAGTAGTTAAGTCTCCTTTGGAACCCATGGGATGAGATTGGGTGGTCCTATTTTAAACCCGGAAATCACAAAGACACACACTCTGTATAAACCATTTACGTACATTTGACATGATGTGTCAAATGGTGTAGGGCGTCCGCCATGGGATGGCGTTGCACCGTATAGCGAGCCGGCCTGTCTGTACCGCGGTATAGAGATTTTTCTCCGTCTCTATATATAGGCCACGAGTTTTGATGTCAATAAAATATTCTTACTAAGTGTCACCTAATTTGTCTTTTATTGGTAAAATAGTGATAAAGCCCCGTTAAAAGTGCATAGGTAGACAGTGGTCTATCTACACTCGATTACGAAAACCAAAATAATAAGTACCTAAAACGTAAACACGAGCATCTTCCATTTAAAGGTCAGTCCTATAAATGGTCTCAAGTCTGTTATCTGCTCAGTCGAGCGGCGTGTGTTCGTGACGTGATCCCGCGGCTCCGTGCTCCGACTGACACTGTCTGTCACGTCACTTAGACCAAACGCGCTTTATCTGGCCTAAATACAATACAACAAACCTATTATCTGTTCTGTTTTAAGTTGTTGTTGCATATTCATGTTTGTCGTGTATTTTGCTGTCATAATCCTAACACTATCTGGATACAATTGGGATGATGACTAAAAAATAATTTAATGTCCATCAGATAGATTAATGAAAAATATTGGATACGTATTTTTTATTTTGCCTCTTGTTCAAAAACTTACGAAGATACATTGATTTTAAATGTCACATGACGTCACGTTAGAGTACAAAATATACTCTAACGTGACGTAGTTAGCCCCCACTCCGTAACTTTAATGCGCTATATCTAAGTATTTTCTTGTTATTTCGACAAAACAAAAAATACGGGTCTTATATTTTTTTATTATCTAAGAGACGGACTAATTATTTTCTTCATTTTCATACCTTGTCATTATCCGTATTGAACACAACTCGAGAAGCTTAGTCGATTTATGTTATTACTTTCTATTAATTACATACATAATAAAATTTATGATTATCATCATCAGCCTATCGCAGTCCATTGCTGTACATAGGTCTCTCCAGTTTTTCGCCACTTTGGGCGAACATCTGAAGGCTTTCGATACCCATATAATGTAGAAATTTGTATTATTTTAAGGACTTTTAAGAAGAAAAATTCTGTAAAGAAATACAGTTCTAGAATGAACGAAGACATCATGGATATCTTACATAGTACACGATCTGAAATGAAATCTGCATAGCTGATTACGGAATGATTAATCTCCGATTCGCTAGTAGAGATACAATTCTTAACAATTTAGATGTATTATAACAAAGAAATATTTAGACGTGAAATGTACGACCTTTTTAGCCTTAATATTAAAATGTCTGACGTTATGACGTGTGGATGGGATATCGGGCGATTGTACTGTAGTACAAAGTTAAAAGTTATCAAAGAAATTTTTGTAAATTTTCACTTGACATTGTAAGAAATAGACCTTGTAAAGAGCCCCTTGATCATCAGTTGCTATTAATGGAAAAAAAAATTATATCTTAATCTTTCCATGGGGTATTTGGAGGTTTAGTTTCTTCTTCAAAGACCAATATCCGTTAGGTGCAACTTATAATATACCAATCCACAGTTATAAAAATTGCTCTCATAAATATAATTGTTATTGTTTTCCTTTAATTAGCTTATTAGCTCAGGAAAATACCATTTTGTTTTTCCATTTCCCCCATTCCAATGTTTCTTCGTTTCCAAGAATCATTTTGCAATGTTGCCATCTTGCTACGTAGGTATTTTAATGCCGCGTCTTCTTCGCGTGGCTACCGTAAATAAAAATTGTACTGTCAGACTTGTCCTTCTAATTATTATAATGATGTGTGTGATATAAGGATAAAACGCGATACGCGCGCGTGCTAATGTCGGCTTTGTTGCTTTTTTCTTCCACATCTCCAGTTACTTGTGCCTTGTGTCTTTTGGTCTTGCTTTCTTTGATCTTTTATTTCGTTCATCTTTTGTTTTTTCTTGACATCTTTTGTTTTCCTGGTCGGGTTTTACACGTGCCTTAGTTTTATTTGATGCAACTATATTTTTGTTTTCTTATCCATCTTAACGATAAACAATGGGTTTTATTCGGTATATTGTAATATATTTTCAAAGTTACTGCTTTGAAGATACGCCTCTATTATTCAATAATTCATATTTAGATTTAGAGGTGGGTGTATTACCAACCTTGTTATTCAGATCGAACACTATTGAAACTTTTTTACGGGACACATATGCTTTAATTGTTCGTAAGTTTTTTAATTGTAATAGACCGTGAAGACTTAAAATCTTACATGTTTAATAATTAACTAAATTGTGAACATAGGCCTCTCCAGCTGTGTGTCACTTTTGGCAAGAAAATCTGGAGGTTTGACCCATAATCGCCACCCTGGGCTGGCGGGTTGTCGATCGCAGGGCGTAGGTCCTCGCTCCGGTGACGCTGCTGCCCGTCATCGGCCTATTATATTTAGCTACGGCTTCAATTGTGATGGTTATACCGCCACCGATCGGTTGCCAGAGCCTCGTTTGTTGCTCAGCAGGATGCACCACGGGCAAGTGAGGGTGGCTTAGCGAGCGAAAAGACGATAACTAAGTCGCTCCTTTACATCTCAATAAAAAACCTACATAAACGTATATGGTACTACTCTGTGCATTATTAATTTGCAGCTATAATAAGCACATTACATTCTGGTCCAACCCTGAACCTGAAAATTATCCTCCCATTTACATTACCTTTTAGATCCAAATCGAATAAATCCACGGGCGTATGGAAATACGAGTAAGGTTCAAGTTCCCGTAGGCACTCGGCCTTCGGTTCACTTAAACGTGGCGCGAATAATTATCGAATTATTTGCACACTTATCCTATTTGATTTTATATTAATCGTGAAATATTGGTTGTTCACGATTTAATAGAGATTATGATTTTGCTGGAAATCTCGTGAAATTTTATTAGATTGAATAAAAAGATAAGTATCCTAATAAGCCAGTAAATGTTTGTGCTTATACCAACCAACTGGTCTCAAAGTAAGGTTTTCCTTATTAATGCGTACCAGATTAGGCGTCTCTCGGAACACTTTCATGTTAATAACACTTCATTCAGCAAGCATTCAGCCTTTAGGTCAAAAGAGAGCAGATTTTTTTGCGTAGAGTGTACAAAAGGAAATACAGTAAAATAAAATACACTATTTAAATAAAATAAACGAATATGTTGAATTTACTACATAAACTATAATATTATTATTTACTAGCTGTGCCAGCGGCATCGCACGCGTGGATATCTGGTTTCAAAAATAATGGACTTCCATTAAATGGTTAAATAATAAATTTTAAGTTAGACCTCCAGCAATACATTGGAAAACCGCATTCAATACCATGCAGTAGTTTACGCGTGATGCGCGATCAAACATAATAGATAAAAATTTCTCCCGTTTTCCCAACACTTCCCTTCACTTCTCTGTTTCTTATGATTGTGGCGTAATGAAAAGTATACTATAACCTGCCCACGCGTATGAAGCATGCATAATATAATTGTACCAAGTTTCGTTAAAATCCGTCGAGTAGTTTTTGTTTCTACGAACATATCTACAGACAGACAAAAATTTTGCTGATTACATTTTTGGCATCGGTATCGGTCACTAAATAATCACCCCCTGATAGTTATGTTGAGAATCTATTTCATATACAGAATTGACCTCTCTACAGATTTATTATAAGTATAGATAATATCTAGTAAAAATTAAATAATGCGCTTTTTTAACAAATATTTAGTTCTAGACAAATAAATATGCATAATGCAAATAACTGTAGTAAACCTTAAAGTTTCACCAACTCAGGACCTAAAGACATAATATAGATACGTCTATAAAAATAGTTACCCGATTTAATTTTAAAACGCTACTCGTACGATCCACAATTTTGACTTAAATAATTTAATTTAAGCCAACTTTACCCTTCGCTTTCATCGCCGGCCACGCAGCAAACCTCACTTTTGATTCGGAAGTTCTCAATTCACTTATTAATTCATGTTTAATTCATAAACTTCACAAAACTACTCGGCACCTACTTATTTCCGCAATATCCCGCCCAACATAGGGTATATAACTAAATATTCACAGTAGCTGGTTCTACCTGGTTATTTAAATCAGTAAACAAAGCTCTAAATTATACGAACTTCGAAGTAAAGTTTGACAACTGTCCCCGTAGTTATATTCGCAAATCTGTTGTACTAGAACTATTACACTTTCACTAGTTGATCAAACTTTATTGACTTTAATACTTACCTGTTAAAGTCGTAGAGATTGTTTGTCACGTTGGTTTAGTGATCGCAAGTGATCCCCTGATAAGTGGTCCCAGGGTCGAAAAACTTTACCATTTTTCTGGCGAATTATTTTTTTCATGACAAGGGGACATTTTTTTCATGACAAGGGTAGCAAACGCGCCTGACGATCACCTAAAGGCAAGTGATCACTTCAGCCCATAAACACCGTAGGTAACACTAGGGAAGATACAGGTGTGTTGAGGAATTTGTAGACTCGCTTCTTGAATGTAAGATCGTATCTATATATTTTATATCGTAATCGAAAAACACGCAGCTGGAAGCTGATTCCAAAGAAACGTACTGTTAGAGGAGAATAATCAACCGCTGCGGCACAGCACTATTCGCCACGTTCAAGAGTCACCGAACTATCGTTGACAGTTGAAGTTTGACGTAACGGTGACACTGACAGCTGTCATCGAGTTCCTGCCGATTATTACTTTTTCTCTCTCTCTGGTTGAATGAGTGTTTGTAATTGGATTGTGTAAATAAATACTTTCAAATTAAGTTAGAGTGTTCTTAATAGTACTTAGCACGAGGAAAGTGCGCGCAAAACGTACCGTTGAAGATTTCCTATCAACATGATAGGGATGAAATCTTGAATTGTTGCGAAATGTACGAAATTCACTCACGTGATATAACCGTGCATCAGACGTACCACGTTAAAACTGAGTCCGATCCGAACCCGTGAAAATATAAACCGTAGGAACCGTATAACTATTTCTAATGTAATTTACGCACTGTAAGTTGAAAAAGATAAGTATTGTTGAATTCTCATAGATAGACATGTTACAAAGACTGAAAATTCAAGCTCAGATACAAACGTAACTTGCCTACATCGATATCTAAAAGTACAGTTAGCATTAAAGTTGATGACCATCAAGAAGACTTTCAATATCTGTGTAAATGACCTAAAAACACTATACATGTATTGAAACCAAAATCATTTCATTTCGTTCAGGGACTTTAGAGATAAATTATGGTATGATTTTCGTCAAAAATTTGTTCAAAGACTTTAGGTGTTGATTTTCATTTTTGTTTAGCGATTTTTTAATCTGATGGTTATACTTTCATGATAATAATGATTAAATTTTGCGCTTGTCATGAGATGTATAGGTATATGTATTACGACATACAGCGATTAATAAAATTCTAAATGTGGATGGATACTTATAACTTTTGATGCTGACAGTACCTACAATGAACATTTCAGTTTATCGATTTATTAAGTAAGTTCGGATATCAGATAAATACCAAACTTGCTGAGCTGATTTCCGTCCATACTCCAAAGATAAATCTTAGGTTTAGCAGGAATCTGTTGATCGGCAACCGTTAGTTTCTCTTTGCACCTGAATAGGTATGTTTAAGTAAATTAAGCTTAACACTATTACTTGTGTAATATTTACCGCATAGTTATCCACAGAAATGTTTCAAAGATAGAACGCCTTATTATTTATTTATTAGGCTTACCAAAAATTGTTACAACAATACATCTTTTAGCAAAAATAGTTAAGGGGGTCTTATAGTTAATTGTACAAGTTATTTATAGGTAAACACTTTTGTTTTTCTAACATCCGCAGTATCTGGCGATTCGTTCGAAGCGTTCGAGTTTGATAAAGATACAAATATCCATTCGAGTGTTTTCCGGATTTAGAATAGGACCACCCCATCTCATCCCGTGGATATCGTAGAAGATGACTAAGGGAATATCAGGGAAAGGGCAGCAGCTTTTACCATGGTACAAAAAAAAATCTATTGCGGTCACCAATCCGTCTGCCAAGCATAGTGAGTAAGTTCACCCATGGGACGAGATGAGATGGTCCTATTCTAAATACGGATATGTTAAAGTACACAAGGCCGTTCTATCTGTGATACGTTTCGGTGGGTCACACCACTTCACATAAAAAACCTTGCATGGTGTTGAGCCATTATCCATCGATAAATGTTTCTACACCATGCAAGCCTCTTTATTAGATGTAATGGGCTTTCCCTATCGGAATGCATAGGATAGATGAAAATATTATAACCTGACCTGCAGAATCTCGGATCATGCCAAGGAATACACCAGCCTTGGAAGCTAAAACTACTCTGCTATAACAAACATCTTTTTACAATGGTTCTTTTAACCCCCAAAAACAATTGTCATTTAAGGGGGGCAGGCGAGTTGGTTACTGCTGTAGGTTTATTTTGTCCCTACCCAGGTAAATGTTTCTGAAGTGGTGTATAGGAGCGGCCTACGAATCCAAGCCAACCTCACCTGCTCGTGGTGCATCCTGCCAATTTTTGTGCAGAGCATGCCTAGAAACCGAGGAAACAGCCGCCCACATTCTGATGGAATGCTCTGGTGTGGCAGCGTACCGGTCAGAACACCTCGATCAGCCTGAAGCACTCCGGGACGTCTTCAGCAGGCTGAGGGGTATCTTGGACGGGGCTTGGGGGCTTCTTGGACGAGCTGGGCTGGCAATAAATAACATCTTCAACGATAGCATAGGCAGCCCACCTCACGCAAAATAGGCGCATATTCGTCGAATTGTGGAAAACGGCCCATTCAAACTAACTAACACATAATAACTATGATTATTAAGCTTTTTACAATATCACAGATTGAAATAGTCGCAAGTTAGATGCAAAGCCTTGAATTAGTACCTACGGACTAGTAACATTATGTCCCGGTGGCATGTTTATTGACTTGAGGGGGGCATGAGCAAGAGTAACGGCATATTAGATCGCAATTCCGGACGGAAAACGGAATTTCCTGCGCACTTTAAGTCTCCTCCTATAATTAATGGGCCTTTATGATAGAGATACTAGTCATAACACATAAAGTACAGTATAAGTATAGTCTGTATTCGAAATTATTAGGTATAATATTACATTGCATAAAATGTAGGCAAGTGCAGGAACGCCATTATGCTGTATTACTATAAAGCTATGGAAAAAGCTATGCTCGGCGTTTCTCTGCAGGATCCAAGTCAAGATGACTGGTAAACGTGGCGAAAACAAAAAAACCAGAATCGAGCAAAGTGACGAACAATTGTAGAGGCCTTTGTCCAGCAGTGAACTGCTGATAATGATTAATTATTTAAAATGCTTATAATCATAGAAAATCAGTTATGCAGCTAATATGGCCAGCCCACTAGCGTGAGCTATGGCAATGATCTTGATTCTGTGTCGGATCACCTCATTACGGATTTGATACTGCGAATAAATCCGCTCCTACAATTAGTTATGACATACGGAGCCGAAACGTGGACACTTACCGCATGCCTAGTCTTATCTGTGGAAAGCCACTGGACTAAGGTCCACAAGTTAAAAGTTTTTACCAATAATAATTACTAATTCGAAATTCGACATTCAAACTAATGCATACAGTCGTAAATACCACGATGTAGTCAGAAGCTGACATGTATTGTCCCCGAGAAGGTCACAAACAAGATGTACGGCATATTAGATCGTAATTCCGACGTCCGACGGGAACCGAATTTCACGCGAGCGTCAAATCGTCTCGCGTAATTAATGCTCTCGCATTCATACAGCGCCCGACTCGGAATACACCAACCAATAAGAAATTACCGAACTGAAATTGATTGGTATTAGACTTAACTCCGTTCGACCCAGTTTAGATTTGATTGGTTTTTCACGAATAGGTAAGGCTGTTGCGCTATTTAAAATTGATTTTGACTTAGAAAAGTAATAAACACACATAAAATACGTTATGTAAACACACATAAAATACGTTAAACGGATCTCAAAGGAAACAGCTTAAGCTCTTGTATTCAAGGAAATCAAAATTAAGGATAGCACAAAGTTGCAAAAATTTAGTACATATTATTATTATCATTATTTTAAACATAACAATAAAAAATTTGAAAAAAATATAAATAAGCATGCACGGACATGTTCATCACTTGAATATTTGTCTCGGGCAAGGATTTAATCCACCACTGCTTTAGACGGCAGGCCCGAAATATGCTAACTGGGTACAGTAATTTATTTCTTTAACATTAAAATATGAGAACACAGTGCTTTTCATTGAAATATCGGCCATAAAAATAAAAATGGCGCTTAAAGACTTCCATAAAACATGTAGGTACTTACTTTATAAATATTTCACTGCTTTTCGATATTGAATGCTGGGATCTGAACTAAAATACTACAGGATATTTTGTCTAGAAATAATCCGAAGCATCCCAGCGGAAAGTGATCAGTGAATGCAGTAATAAACTCTTGTGCCCCTACATAAATGCAGGTTTAATCTCTTTTCAATTGGTCCTGTGGCATAATCTCTCACCAATTGCACCGTACTGGCCGTCCCATCGGATTATGAGAGTAAATTAACAAAGCATGCAAACTATGTTCGCATATTACACTTATTTTATGCATAGTAAGAAAATTATTACGTAAGATAGGTACGTATAGAAATTAAGACGCAAACTCCTGCCTCATCTCAGTGTCACTTTACATCATTACATGTGATATTTCGAATGACTTACGGGTCAAGACTCACTTTGGGTTGCCATCATAGTAAGTAAGTCTTGAAACATCAGTTCTGCGGTTGATTTGGCCAGCCCATGAACGAAACTATTCAAAGGAACAGACACTGCAAAATATTTTATCATCATCAGCCCACATCAATCCACTGCTGGACATAGGCCTCTTCCAAGGTTCGCCACTGTGTTCTATTTTTGGCTTCTCGCATCCAGCACTTGCCAGCCGTCATGCACAAATCGTCACTCCACTTGGCCTGAAGGCGTCCTACACTACGTTTACTGAGACTCTCCACTCTAGAACTCCTTCGTTTACTCCAACGGTTATCGGTTCTGCGGCTGAGTACCGTTTTTGTTGAGGTGCAAAAAAAATGCATTCACGCATCTACTCCACGAAGAAACAAACATTGCGCTAGCAGAACGTCTCTTGTACTTGTTTCTTTCATTTCAATTCAAAGAAATTTCAATTCACAGACCCCACGGCTAGAAGATGTGGTAAAGCTAATTTGTCAAATAAATCCCGTCTCTTTGCTGTAAACAATAACAGATACAAAAAGGCCGTGAAAATCGGCCCGTGTCCGACACACGGGGGCTTTGAAACTGTAATTGTGCAGTGGTCCTAATACAGACGTGCGGCCACAAAGGGAAATCCGATAAACGTCACGTCTGGCAAACCGTGGTGGAGTTTTGTGGCCCGCATAACGCGCTCAATCTGGACGCTAGGGATGTTTGGGCGCATATCGATTAGCGATTCGATTTGTAATCGATTAACCATCAGTTCAATTCGATTGATCGATTACCGAAAGTCCGACTTTTCGGGAAATTTTTGCAAAAACATAATTTATAACCAAAGATTATAAAATTTCCGTTTGATATTGTAAGCATTTCTCAGTTATGATTTTATTTTTCTTATTAGCTTTAATATTAAATTCTTTATAAAAAAAAGAACTTGTTCAGACATTCACACTTCAATGCACTCTATCATTAAAAAAATCTATTCATTGAGCTCAATATAGAAAATATTTATTAAAAGATGGTCAATGGTAATGTTATGTTACAAAAAATCCTCGCTCAACTATATTTAAAAAATATATATTCGATGAAGCTTGACAACGATACTACTGCCGGTGAATAGGAATCCATGCACGTTAATTTTAATAGATTCTACTTCGACTACAAAGAAACTTGTCTAGTAAGTTTTGTTAAATACGCGTAGTTGTAGTATACTCACTTAGTTAAACTATTAAGAATCGTGACTTTCCTAGTAAATCTTTGATTATTACTCACGTCAATAAACTCATTTCTTTACAATTTTCATTTTATCAATTTCCCAAAATGCACATAATATCTGCAAGTATGTATCGACGAATCCGCTTGCTCAACAATCTATAGAGGAAATTTTACAAATTCCTACTAAGGCTTCCAGTCGATTTGATATTAAACGCATACGTTAGACCGTGATATTGGCCCGAAAGTTTATGCCAATGCCCCTTTGTCTGATAGAATTTGCTTCGATTAGTTCCAAGAACGGTCTCGTAATAAGACTGTCGGGTATTTTCCTACATTACAACAACCTTGCCCTAGTTTGGTTCTTGCTCCAAATAGTAAATGCTACTTTTCTATTTGTAACAGGATAGTTGCGAACGCATTTAGAAAAAACAATGCGGTTCCCGTTTTAGTTTTATCAAAAATCGATGAAATATCTACCTGTGTTTTTCATTCATCATCATCATAACCCTATAGCAGTCCACTGCTGGACATTATAAGCCTCTCCATTTCTTCGCCACTTTGGACAAGGCGCTCGCTCCGGTGACGCTGCTGCCCGTTCGGTCTGTAGTATTTAGCTACGCCTTCAATCGTGCTGGCTCTACCGCCACAAGTCGGTGCCAGAGCCTCGTTTAACTTAGTTTTACCAATTATAATGTTTGAGCTTACTTTATTATTATTTAAAAAAAGATATTATTTTGTACGCTCCTACTACTTATACCTTAGACTTAAATCATTATTACCAAGAATGTAGTAAGTGAATAAGCATTAGTGGACCGGAAGGCAGTCAGCGTGAGTACGCGGGAGTGTCTAATTGTATTAGCTTAAATGGATACAAGTCTGCTACGCATCTTATATGGAGCTTATTTAAATTAATGCAAGAACCATATGGACGGATATATACGTAACGTATCACACATAAAAAACACCCAGACCAATACAAACAGATATGTTCATGAACACAAATGTTGGTACTGTGCGGGAATCGAACCCACAACCCTTGGCTCAAAAGGCAGAGGTCACTACCAAATGAGCCATCGAGCCAATCAGTTAGCAATAGATTCTCATTTCGAGTTTTCCACTACAATTCTGTGACCTTTGTACCCGTCTTGTTTCTAATTTGACGTTGTTTAAATATAATATCCGCTCTCAATTTTCTTCAAAGATTAGTGCTTAGTTAATAGGAATTATATTGTAGGCATTTAAGACGTTTTAAGTGGAAATAGACCCTACGTCCCACGGATTACGAAGATATTTACCGTTATAACGTCTTGTGCATGTTTAATACAAACCCACCACTGTATTCAGAGCTAAATTTTAAGGAAAACCGATCACGATGAGGGTTGAAATATTCTGGTCGGTCGTAAATTCCATATAGAGTTGTAAATTAATTATCTTCAAACTTACTTACTTGAAATATTAAAAAGTTTAGCATTATATTAATATATATTTGCGTAGTTAGCGAGCAATCCCCTACAGGCATATCGGCTTTAATAAAATCTAGCTAAACGTATGTACTGAAGCTGAGTAATTATTATTTACTTCACTAATGGAGATAGCTCAAAGCTTAATTTGGATGTGTTAAGGCTTGACTTGAGTGTTTAACGGTCGGAAAATAGTCTCAAACTTTTGGGCGTAGACACTTCAACTCTGGTTTGAGACCGGCCCGGCTAGTAAATTGACCGTTAGTTTAAGGATAAATCGCTGTGTCGAACAATCGATGGGTGTCAATATTAAACAGTACCTCAAATATATGCGCTTTGACTAGTATGATATGACTAGGGTAGACTATGTAGTCTAAAACATATAAAAATCGACAGTAATTCGTACTGTCGATTTGCATATATACTCGTAAAATACGTTTGGTAAACCCAATAGGTGGCTGAATATGTTGATAGAGATTGAAGTAGGGATCAACGATTGTGGTAGAGGAATGAGGAGTGAGAGTGGAGCAGAGGCTTTCTCAGTTTTGAAAATCCCTACCTGAAAGCTTAATAAAGTATTAGTTATAAAATATTATACCGGAGATAATTATGTCCAGCAGAAGAGTGATAGGAGGCTGATAATGATGATGATTAGAGTTCTGTGGATTTAACGGCAAGATGATGCAAACGGTGCCATCCGGCCTTTTCGATTAATCAAACCACGATTTAAAACTCCAAACCAATAAAATTAACAATTGAAAAACTGTAAAACAACTTCTCTACTAGACAAATGCAAGAGGTTATTTCCAATCCATTAAACTTAAAGGTATCTAGGTATAAAGCAAATCTATCCTGAAATGTATATTCAGCGAAAACGGATGCCTTCTACGTGAGGGATTTCAACGGAATACCGAGAGCGGTGTGAGCATTTGTTATACCAATAAAAGTCCGTATTAAAACGAGCCGGGACATAACGGCTATGGGGGACTTACAGAAAATTACAATTGCATTGGAATATTGCTCTGGCGGCTTGCTATGTACTCGCGGTATTGAATAAGGTATGAAAGTAACTGTTAAAGTGGGGATGTTAGCAGGTACTTCATTTTATTTTTGTGTTGAGAGCGAGACTTCAACGTCTTGAACACCGTCGTAAGGTTGCTGGACTTTGTCTGATGTCGTTAGCATTTTGGACAGGGTGCAATTTGATATAGTCAATTCTCCCTGCCCCGTTTTACCATCGGACGAGCAGGTAAAGAAATACCGATTTATGGTGCAGGTTCCATGGACGTCCGCTTAAAATAGCTTTAGTTCTTAATATCTTAATCAACTTATAGATATTCAAAATGAACCTAACAAAATTCGCTTTTTTGGGGTGGTCCTCCCTGTGACCACGGCCGTTGCAACAAATTTTTGGTAGATACAATGCACATTGCACATACCTTTTTTTAGCCCGACCTTTTTGGCCGTGTTGTAACGGCTGAATCGTCGGACTATAATAGGTTTGTGCGCGTTAAATCCCAAACATTTTATATTTTGACGGGACATGAAAGTTTAAACGTTATTATGTCATTAAGTAAACAAATGTTTATTTATTAGGACAACCAAGAAGACTAGTTAACACCATTTTATATACACGATACATGAAAGACAAACTTTGTTGATGAATCAATAAATAAATAAACACATAAAAGACTGTTCATGTACCGTACACTGAGATCAGTGT
This sequence comes from Conogethes punctiferalis, assembly GCA_031163375.1. Lineage (NCBI taxonomy): Eukaryota > Metazoa > Arthropoda > Insecta > Lepidoptera > Crambidae > Conogethes > Conogethes punctiferalis. The sequence continues at coordinate 8,098,258 of CM062092.1, read as the reverse complement.
ACGGACTTTAAGTAAATCTCGGCTGAGAAGAAGTGACAACAATTCGATACGGTTCACATCCAATATCTACCTGGTTCTCACGTTCCGTACCTCCGCGACACGCCTCACGCCTCGACAGTCCCGACCCCGTACATACGACCCGACCTTAACTTACCCAAATCATTCAAACTTCAACGGTAAATGAACTCTATGTCGGGGCCATTTGGTTGGAAATCTATTAAGGACATTTGACACAAGGGCGTCGATGCATCGTGCCTATACATAAAAACCACGCTCACGCACCCAGACGCTACGGGTGACTTTCCTTAAGCATTTTTCCGCAATTTGTATGCCAAGTTACGTGGCAAAGAAAAGAGTTATTACCGCAACACAATAATATCGACGCAGCTAAATGCGTTGCTAATGGCACACATTTACCGGGCGATTAGTCAGCTTCTAGAAAAAGCTAATGTTCTTTCCAACGAATTGGCTTAATATGGCGAAGTCGTTTTGTTCGCGGTGTTAATGCTACTTGAATTGACGGAACGCGTACTATTTAATCCAAATTAAATTAATTTTCATTAAACTTAATCAATTAGGGATGTAAGGGAGCGGCCTATCATTTTTTGCTTCAAGCCAACCTTACCTGCTCGTGGTGCAACCTGCCGAATAACAAACGAGGCGCTGGCAACCGACTGGTGATATCACAATTAAATTCGTAGCTAAATACCACAGACCGGTGACGGGCAGCAGCGTCACCCTGCGCCCTGCGTTCGCCAACCCGCCTGCCCAGCTTGGCGATTATGGGAAAGGCCTCCAGATGCTGGACCAAAGTGACGAACAATTGCAGAGACCTATGTCTAGCAGTGGACTGCGATATCCTATGAATGTGATGAAGCAAAATTTCGTACGTATGATTGCGAAAATTACTTTTTTTTTGTGTTACCGGGGAAAATGCATTTAGGCATTCCCGCTGCTTGGGGGAGCAGCGGGGTATGTGGGATTCACCCCGCCTCGAAGATGGAAGTGAGGCAGGAAATACCCACTTAAAACCCCGGCCCCTTCGTCATGCGCGTTTAAGGTTTCGAAAATTACTTGAGAGTTCTGAATTTGATTGGTTAAATGATCAATAGATTCGTCTGACTGACATTTAGAGTACAAAAGCCAAGATACGTATATCATAAAACAGCCACATGAATCCACCATTATCTCTTCGTTCATTTATATCACCGTCCTTTTCCGACTTTGTAGAACAGACCAATTAAAATAATATCACAAAAGCCACCTCACGTGAGTGCTAGCCTTTGTTCCAGTAACACATTAGGCCACGGTGTCGTGACGTACCAATATCACCTTTATCGCAACGATTTAAGGTGCACCAGCTCGATAGCTTCCCTTTCTAGATTGCGAATTGTCATGAATTGTGGTACATACTAATGCGTTGTTCAGAGAGATTCATTGAAACCTTGTTACCAGCATGAGCGCGGTAATTATGTGGAGTTGGGATTTAATGTGTAATATGCACCGCTCCTAACGACATCATTGTTCAAACGGATTCTCGAATTTGGAATGTTCACCAAAAATTATCTGGTAATAACCGAAATATCTTTCGTGAATTTGAATTTGTTACGTTCAAAAGTGGGGCTAGACAGGTGTCTGTGGTATTTACCTACAACTTCAATCGTGATATCGCCAGTCGGTTGCCAAAGCTTCGATGGTACGATGCACCACGGGCAGGCGAGGGTGACTTGGAGTCTCATACATCCCTAACATCTTTACATCAAAAATGTTGCTTGAACGATCCTATATTAGCATTTGGATTTCATTGTGGAGTTGGTCACAAGTGGCACTTATGAATGCATTTAGGACCAAAAGTAGATAGTGCTTACTAAAACTTCTGGAAAGTATGATATTTAACCAAATCTATTGATAAGTTTTTCTCTTGATGAGTTTACTTTTAACAGTCGTTATGTTAGGTAGATTCTTAGAACAAGTACGCCCCTATCTGAAGGGACAGCCTAGGTATAACTTGAACTCAAAATTTTGTACTTGTTGTATCGTTATAAGAAGCAAACAAATAATGTATTAATTTATCTGTTAAGTAATCTAGCGATAAAAAGAGTTTACACATTTTCTTTAATTTTAACTTTATGGTCACGTGGGAATTCCGCATGTTCTTGTCCAAAATATACAATCATAAATTCTGTAAAAAAATAAAGGGGAGGTGGAAAGTTATTAATAATTTTTTTATTAAATACCTACTGTTCTAATTCCTGCAAGATGTAAGAACAGTTTCTCAGAAAATAAGATTAAAGTTACGTAAGTAGCAAACAAAATCTTTAGTCGCAAAAAATGGTGGAGCTTTTAGAGAAAAAATATTCATGAAATCGCGACTGGTCGCAAATTTACCTAATACCGTGCCAGACAACATAGTTCAAGATCTTGGTGCCTCCGAGGCTATTGTTATGAGAACAAATGAACCCTTAGTGAGTTTACTTTTACAGAAAATGAAATATATTTATGAATTTGAAAGGATTCCTTCTGTAAGCATTGTAAGTACTTGACATCGCGTGACAAAAGTTGCTTTTTGTGTTGGTTTTGTTGGAGTTTCGGTCAGTTCTGTAATCTCTTTAATGAGTAAAATGACGTTGATTAAGAAGGAGTAGTGTTTTTTGAACTGTAACAATAATTTATTCTAATATTTAACACACAAGCGACCTGCCCTCGCTTCGCTTCGGATATTTAAGATTATTGTGACATAACTATATAGGTACTTAAAAATAACATAAATATAAATTACATTTCCTGTAAAAGAGAATAGATAGGTACACATTTACCTTACATGCTTCTGTTTTTGAATACTAAATTGGGATGATGACTAAAAATAATTTAATGTCCATCAGATAGATTAATGAAAAATATTGGATACGTATTTTTTATTTTGCCTCTTGTTCAAAAACTTACGAAGATACATTGATTTTAAATGTCACATGACGTCACGTTAGAGTACAAAATATACTCTAACGTGACCTAGTTACAGTTAGCCCCCACTCCGTAACTTTAATGCGCTATATCTAAGTATTTTCTTGTTATTTCGACAAAACAAAAAATACGGGTCTTATATTTTTTTATTATCTAAGAGACGGACTAATTATTTTCTTCATTTTCATACCTTGTCATCATCCGTATTGTGCCGTTTGTGTCAGACACCCTAAATATAACACAGCCAAAATAAATCTTTACTCACATAAATTTTCTCATACAAACCAGCATTCCGGATTCGGATTTCCACATCGAACACTTACACAAGCAAAACAAACGAATTGAATTTATGCGAAATGTTACATTACCTTTCGGACTCAATCTTGTTGGTGCGTTTGGAGACTTGCGGAATGGCAACTGACGCGACGAGGCGATACGTCCGCGACAATGTTCTTTAGAGATGTTACAAAATAGGGAAAAGTGTCCCTAAAATGGAATGCCATTTGCGGGTAATGGGACCGCGTAATAGAATAGGTCGTAAGATCTAATCTTTGAATATGGTGACTACTATCCTCATTTAGGATTGACTTCTTTAAATAAATATAAACATCAGACAACATCGCTTACTATTACGTTACTTCAATCCCAAAATAAGTAGCTTATGCAATTGTGTTATGGGTATCAGAACAACGAAGACCCCAGAGAAGAAATATACTTAAATACAAATTAAAATACCCAGACACGGAACAAACACAAATGTTCATCACACGAATGTTTGTCCCGAGGATCAAGTCACTACCAATGGAGCCACCGAGACAGACTTAGATATACAAATCAGACAACATTAACATTGCTCCTATACCCAAGTAAGCAGCTTGAGCATTTGGTTATAGGTATCGGAACAACGAAAGTACCACAAATAAGAGTATGTATACTATATATGTACAAATATAAACGCGCGAAGAAACGAGCCTAGTACTGTGATGAGTATAGTGCCCAAGTGTACGTACATACAGAACTCTTTGATACTTCACTCTCAAAACATGGCGGAAACTTAGTAAGTACAGGATCAACGGCTTAACCTGTTTTCCGATTTTATGATGATTTCCAATGCACTGTGATGTGTCAACTTCCTGACTGTGGTTGCTACTCAATAACTCCTGGACAAAAAAAAACATAAAAATCTTTGGTTCAACCCGGGTCTTATTGGTCCTTAGGTTACAAAAGAACTCTTAGTTGTTGAATCACTCCTGTACGTTGATTGTTGAATTCAGTTCAAAATTAAATAAAATAGTAAAAAAAATTGTAATGAAAAGTGCAAAAAATACCAAGAATCATTCCTTTTGTAGCTCCCTTAGGAAATTATTTTAGGAACTCGTTAAGACTCGGATAAGAATGGTTTTCTACTTTTGTACTCAGAAGATTTATTACATCAAAGACAAATCCTAGACACGTCAATCTTAACTAATATTATAAAGCTGAAGAGTTTGTTTGTTTGTTTGTTTGAACGCGCTAATCTCAGGAACTACTGGTCCGAATTAAAAAATTATTTTTGTGTTGAATAGACCATTTATCGAGGAAGGCTTTAGGCTATATAAAATCACGCTGCAACTATTAGGAGCGAAGAAATAATGGAAAATGTAAAAAAAAAACGGGGAAAAAATAACTATTCCACGCAGACGAAGTCGCGAGCACAGCTAGTATAATATAATAATAATAACGAAAATAATACGATGGTTTATAATACTAATGAAAGATAATGAAACTCAAATTGGATGCTATTTGGAACATAAGTATCACACAGTCCTTACAAGCTAAGTTAATTAAAAGTTAGCCTTAGGGTGCTGATAGACTTGAACAAGCATTTGTAACAAAACAATGATTCCGTAACGGGACTGAAGTCACTACAAGGTTGTTATGCCCCACTCCGCCGGCTCGAAAGTTGAAATCTTGAAATAAGTTCCACAAGTTAATACGTTCCGACCCGACTGGGGGTGTAAGGAAGTGGCCTATCTTTTCGCTCCAAGCCAACCTCACCTGCCCGTGGTGCATCCTGCCGAATAGCAGACGATACGATGGCAACCGACTGGTGGCGGTATAACCATCGCAATTGAAGGCGTAGTTACATAGCACATACTGCGATTGCCAACCCGCCTGCCCCGCGTGGTGATTATTGGTATATCCTCCAGATGTTTGCCTTAGGTGGCGATTTGGTAAAAAGCCATACAAATTAAATAAAACTCTCGCAAAATAGAAAATATATATTTTCAACTAAACTTTATTATTTCCATTACATACGTGTGTAATATAGGTATGAAATTTTCACTCGCGGCGTGGTTTTCAATATAAAATATGTCTAATATGGAGATCGCGACGACAGCGGATAGAATGCCATTTCAACTGAGCTTTAAACTCTGAGAAGTCAAGTCAAAGTCAAAGTCAAAGTCAAAATACCTTTATTCACATAGACTTAAAATAAGCACTTATGAATCGTCAAGTAAAAAATAATGTAGAAATACAAAAAGTAAAGTAAGAATGTGAATAAAAGCAATTTAAAAGAAGCTACCGCCGTGTTCGGAAAGTAGATTTCTACCGAGAAGAAACGGCAAGAAACTCGGTAGTTACTCTTTTTAAATCGCCAATTGTTACATGTTTAGGTATTACAACATTTTTTAATATTTTAAAGTTAAACAATGTAAAATAAAAGTTGAGTCTATACAATGCAAAGTTTACTACGAAGCAGCAGTCCAAGAGATGTCGTCGTTGAGGAAATCTTCTACTCTATAATAGCCACCTTTTATAAGTAAGGACTTCATGTATGATTTGAATTTGTGAATGGGCAGTTCAACAATATGTTCCGGTAACCTGTTGAACATTTTGATACCCAATCCTACAAACGACCCACTCACCTTACTCAGCCTCAGACGTGGAACGGCAAGCTTGTGCTTATTTCTAGTGTTTAAATTATGATTATCTGAATTTTTATTGAATTGATTTAAATGTTTACGTACATAAACAACACAGTCAAAGATATACTGTGATGCTACCGTCATTATGTTAATTTCTTTAAAAAGTTCTCTAAGTGATTCGCGTGTCTTTAACCCATATATAGCGCGGATGGCCCGCTTCTGCAGTACAAAGATTGTTTGTATGTCAGCAGCTGACCCCCATAATAGAATACCGTATGACATAATGCTATGGAAATAACTGAAATAAACAACCCTTGCCGTTTCAACGTCAGTCAAAAGCCGGATTTTCCTTACCGCATATGCAGCTGAACTAAGCCTTCCAGCCAGGACAGCAATATGAGGACCCCATTGCAACTTCGAGTCTACATTGATGCCAAGAAATACTGTAGAGTTAATTAATTCAATAACTTCATTGTTCATGATAATATTAGTGTTAACCTGTTTGACATTTGGCATTGTAAATTTAACACACTTGGTTTTCCTGGCATTAAGCAGCAGGTTATTGTTTGTAAACCAGTGTACTATTTTAGCGAGAGCACAATTTACATCATCAAAGTTGGTTTTCTTTCTATTTACCTTAAAAATGAGGGAAGTATCGTCAGCAAACAATACTGTCTCACATATATTATTTGTGAAGTGCGGAAGATCGTTTATATAAATGATAAAAAGCAACGGTCCCAATATTGAGCCCTGGGGCACACCCATCAACAAAGGGGCACCAGAAGAATCTGTGCCATTGACATTAACCTTTTGAATTCTGTCACTTAAGTATGACTGTAGTAGACAAAGCGATTCATCTGCAACACCATAGTGCCGTAACTTCATCAGCAGTGTTTGGTGATCAACACAATCAAACGCCTTCGACAAGTCGCAAAAAACTCCTATGGCATCTTGCTTATTTTCCCAAGCATCAAAAACGTGTTTGATGAGTTCTACTCCTGCGTCAGTAGTGGATTTGCCTTTGGTAAATCCACATTGGTTTTTATGTAATAATTCGTTGTCATTAAAATGCGATAATAATTGAGTAAAGATAATTTTTTCAAAAATTTTACTTAGTGCAGGTAGTATTGATATGGGTCTATAGTTGGAGGGGTCGCTTTTATCACCTGATTTATATAAAGGAATGACCTTACTCAGTTTCATCAGGTTAGGAAACTGACCTCCATCAATGCATCTATTGAAAATTATCGCTAAATGAGGTGCAACAAAATGAATTATATTTTTTAAAACCTCTGTAGAGATTCCCCACAGATCTTCTGTCCTTTTCATATTTAAGCTTTTGAAGTTTTTTAAAATATCCTCTATACTAACATAAGAAAAATAAAAAGGAACTTTACACTCATCTACATGCGTTTTTATAAGGGTTTCAGCAAGATGGGGACTGGAGTTTAAGCTACTCGTCGCAGATACTGGAATTTTTGAGAAGAAAGATTGGAACGCATTAGCCACGTCTGCATTGGAATCAAAAATTTTGTCATTTACTTTAAGAGATAACTTGTGTTCTTTAATTTTATTTTTACAAGTCTCTTTATTTATAATTTTCCAGGTAGCTTTGCTTTTGTTAGGAGCAGACATAATTTTTCCTTTCAAATACCTAGATTTAGCGTACGCACATACTTTCTTAAATATCCTAGAGTAATTTCGGACATATTCTACTATTGAAGGTTCGTTGGAATGGGCTTTAGTATCGTACAGTTCGAACAATTTCCTTCTACTTTTATAAATACCCAAAGTTGCCCAGTCACTGAATTTTAATTTAGTACTATCGATTTTAAAAGATTTTTTTGTGAAAATCCCATTATATTCTTTCTCAATTATATTAAACAGCTTCTCATATTGCTGATCACTTCCAATGTCACAATTGTTTAACAAACTTAGTCTACTGCAAACTGAATCCTTAAACTTCTCTATACGAGCAGCAGTGATAGGCCTGCAAGTAATGCTTAATGAAAGGGGCACATGTTGGTGTTCGAAAACCGCCCTCTGTCCACTATGGTCCGAGTTTATAAAATGTATTAAGTTTTTATCCATAACTACACAATTACAAAAGATATTATCCAAACATGTAGCTGTAGTGGGGGTGACTCGAGTAGGTTCATTAAATAATGGAACTAAGTTAAATGACTGAAATAAATTCAAGAACCTAGTAGAATTTTGATTTTCTTCTAAAATATTAATGTTGAAATCCCCACATACTATTACCTTTTTCCTACATGAACAAATTTTCCTTAATACTTCCTCCATGACAGATTCAAATAAAATATAACTACCTGAAGGAGGTCTATAAATACATACAATTATATGGTGATCTAGTTCAGCACAAGCTATTTCAATTGTTCTTTCTACAGACAGAGACACAATATCCTTACGATTTTTACATTTAAGATAGTTTTGTAATAAAATGAGTGAACCTCCCCTGATGGCGGACAATCTTGTAAATGAACTGCCGACTACATAGTTATTAATACTAATAATTAATTCATGTTGTCTTAGCCAATGTTCAGTGACACACAACACTTGAACATTCATTTCTTGTAAAAATAGTTCTATTTCCAAGTCTTTTCCGGAAAAGCCCTGAACATTCTGATGAATGACGTTCAGACAGTTACGCTTTTCCTTATTTACAAGGTCGCTAGAGTGTTCCTCTATTGTCTCTAAATCTAATTTTTTGGAATCGAATTATTTGGAACTGCTTCCAAAGTCTGATTAAAAATAAAATTAATATTATAAGCTAACAAAGTAGCCAGTTGTAATTTAATCCTACTAGGCAAATAAAAAGTTTTGCCAGTCCACACCAATTTAAAATTAATAAATTTATTTGTGTCAAAAAACACAAAATTATCATTATGACGACATGTCAAGTTGTATAATAAAGTATTCAGTAAGTGAATACTGTTATTTTGTCCTGTTGTGTATTGGTTAGAAAAAGGAAAGGCACATAGAATTACCTTTCTAACCAAAAGTTTTGAAAGAATGGAGAAACTCCTCATAATTTCTTTTTTTGTGGTATCAAGACCATTTCCCATCATTAATACTATGATGGAATTTTCATTGTGCTTACCATCATTTATTCTCTTACATATTTCAGTAAGAGAGGCGTCAGGCATACTAAAGTTAATGACATTGGAGTTCAAATTCTTTTTTATAAGAGGTCCATAGCCAACTCCCATTTTATCAGAATAAACAAACACATTATCTGCAGAGGTACATACAGATTTCTTATTTAAACTTACTGAAATTAACTGATCACTAACTACCTGATTTTGTTCAGAAATACTAATATCCTGATGACAGCTACAGTGGGCCACAAGTTTGTTGGTAGCCAAGATATGTTCATGATTTTGAGCTTGCACAGACTTATACTTGTCTGTCATGCGGTCTAGGCATTCATGTAGCCTCTTGATATCTGTCTGTAGCTCCTGAACATCATTGTCGTACCTTAACCTACAAGTATCTAATTTTTGACTATACAATTCTACAGTATCCAGTAAATCCAAGCGCTGTTTTACTAATACTACATTTTTACGATAACATTTTTTCTGTCTAATTAACCTTTCAGTTTTCTTAATGATTTTATTAATTTTGATATATTTCTTGAGTTTACGCTTACTACTAAATCTAAATTTATCATCTACACTGTGAATATTTTTTCCTAAAACAGCATGCCCAGCTGGTGACTCGATCAACTCCTCGTACAAGCTGTGTGTGTGCAAAGACTCTTGGCATCGCAGGTCTTCTTCATACTGATGTATGGTCTTGTTGGCATCATGTAGGTCTACCTCAAGCTCATGGATTCGCACCAGGGTCCGCTCATAGGTTTCACTACATTCATCAAACTTGTTCACTGTACTGAGTAGTTGGTCCCGCTGACCAATGACATCCAGAAGTTGAGCATGCATGTCGGCTAAATCATTTTTGAGCTGGGTGTTATGGCCTATGATTTTTATTAGTTCCTCTTCATGTTCTTCGCGTTCATGGATGAGCTGCCTATTGACCTCCTTTATTTTCTGTACTTCCTCTAACGCCCGTTTCAACTTTAACTCCAGATCATGAGCGGCAGCCTTCCGGGTCATCATTTTTCTATAGGTGGTACTACCACTCATATCTGAAATAATATGAATAAGTGTATAGCAACCGATAAGAAAGTAAAGAAAGAAAGCGACTTTTGTGCAGGAATTAACTACTGAACTTTTAACAAGTAATTAACTATTCTTTCCTAAATGGTTATGACTTATTACACACAACTATTTGAAATTAAAAGAAAATGTAAGAGAGACAGCAAGGAATCAACAAAAAGAATAAATGGAAAAATAAACAACAAAGATTTTAACACAGAAAATGGAAAAAGAAAAAAAAAAAAAAAAAAAAAAGAAAGAAAAGGGGCAATGGATAAGTAAAAGGGAAATTAAAAAAAGGGAAATACGAGACTAAATTTTCCAACAAACAGTATTCACACTAATTAAGTAAGAATGGAGGGTAGAATAGATGTACCTACTAAATTTAGTTTTACAAAATTATATTTAAATTGTTCTGTAATTATATATTATACGATTAGTATTACTAAGAAAAAAAACATTAGAATCTATTCATAACATTTTCTAAGATTGCATTTCATTCTTTTTGACAGATGATATTCAAAATTATGTTTAGGTTGTTTGTTATTTTTGTTACACGAAAAAATGGAATTATGATTATCTAGGTTTTAACTAATGATCTGATCATGTGTGAGAGAAGCTTGTCTGAGGCCGAGTGTTGCCTATCATCAACTTTACTTCCACAATACGTCAAGTAAAGAGAGGCGCAACTGACCTTGTTTTGATGTTGGACGAGTCTCACAAAAGCGAGGTTTTGTTAAGTATTATGTTCGTGTTGTGTGTTTATTTGTATATGTACACTTAATAAAGTAATAAAACGAATACTCCCCCGGTTTATGTGTGTAGATTCCGCAGATGAAAATGCCGGTTAGTCGTTGAAGATTTAAACTTAAACGTAGACGTCGAAATCCAAGTGACAAATTGTTGCAAACACTTTCACTTATTTATCAACATAAGATGAAACAATTTAACTGATTATTACCACTAAATACTATGATTAAACAATTAATATTAAATAATTTAAATCAGCTGTGTCATTTGACAGCTAACTCGGGCGCGTTCCGTTCCACGTTATATACGAGACATGATCGTACTTACGTAGACCGAGGATTATGCGAATATAGAAACTTTAAAAATGGTTCCACTAGATGAAAAGCATTTCGCTACCATCGTGTTTGCTCATATATTTGTATTGAAGGCGTGGCTACATACCACAGGCTGATGACAGGTAGCAGCGTCACTGGAGCGGGGAGCTATGCCCTGCGATCATCAGCCCGCCTGCCCAGCGTGGCGATTATGGGTATATCCTCCAGATGTTTGCCCTAAGTGGCGAAGAACTGGAGAAGTCTATGTCTAGCCGTGAACTGCAATAGGCTGATGATGATGATTGGTCTTTATATAACATGTATGTACTATAAAAATCTTTTAGTACCTATACAAATAAACATTGCAACTACTTGTACCTAATACAAACCCACGCCAAACTGCTTAAATAGTCCATCTACTGCAATTTAATTTAACTGCCAAAACGTTGCAATTAATTTAGTCGTGCTCATACCGCGGTTGCATAATATTAGCTCAAGCATATGGATTCTTATATATATGTAACGTTTATAACTAATTTTCAAGCTACATATGAGTTGGGTAGTATAATTGAATGCTGATAGCTTAATCTACACCAATATTCTAAAGAGGAAAGATTTGTCTTTTTGTATGTAACGAATAAACTCAAAAAGTAATGGACTGATTTTAATCATTCTTTTTTTATTAGAAAGCTACATTATCACTTAGTAACATAGGCTATATTTAGCTAAAGGTTTAACCTTTATCTGAAACAACCGAAGCGAAGCGACGGTAGCTAATTACTAATATTACTAGTTTCTAGTTAGAAAATATGGAACTAACTATTTTTTTAGCTTAGTCGATATCCATATTTATAAAATGCGCCAGGCAACTGGCAAGAGATTGATTTGGTTACTTACCACAGCGACTTGGGCCTCCCTTTCGCCTTACCTACATCAGGCGAACGCAATACAGATAATAACTTATCTGACACGGGTCTTTGTAGCTGATTCTTTTTATTTATTTTTTTTTTTTATATAGTGGCTCGACATAATGGCTTCCCTACACCTGATGGAAAGCGAAAGAGAAGCCCAAGTCGCTGTGACAACGGGCAAGTAACTGGTCAGTTACCTGTCAGTTGCCACCGCCATGCCGGCCCAACCCTAACCCCCCACGAGATTCTGTTTGATTCAGGCTTCGGTGGCTCAATGGTCTGACCTTTAGTCCTAAAGCGCGGACAATCTGAAGGGTCCGGGGTCAACTTCCGATCGGGCAATTTAGATAGATAGATAGATACTCTTTATTGCACAAACATTACAGGAAAACATATCACAAACAAAACATAGTACAACTTAGGCGGTCTTATCGCTTGTAGCGATCTCTTCCAGACAACCTTCAGGTAGAGGAAACCAAGTTCACAAGGGATTTAGATATTAAAATCTTCAAAATATTCTTAGGCTTGATCAATCTAAGAGAGGTACCCCTTATATTATGTACCTTAGTTTGAGACCAAAAGCTTGTTGTGAATCGACTGGAGCATTTATTTACCTTACTTCGTGACTAACATCGTATCGCCGCTCTCAACACGACACACGACTTAAAAGCCTTAAGTCCTCCACAGGCACACACTATTTTTAAACTATCAAGTGCACACATATCGCATCCAATAGGATTCTGTGTCTACTGGACCGTTGACTGCAGCGGCCGTAAGCTTTTGCGAGAATTTATCTCTTGTAATGCTCTTCTTACCTAATTTCGACAAACGATCAATAGATACCTAGATACATACTCTTTATTGCACCCAGAAAAGAGATATTATACAGATATATAGCTAGTAGTACAATGTAGCCGGTCTTATCGTCGAAAGCGATCTCTACCAGCCAACCTTTAGGTAGAGGATATATCGTCGCTGCGCGTGCAATACCGCGAAAGAGCAGTTTGTAAAAACCGCGTATCTGCGTTTTCGCGAATTTTCAGGAGACAGAAAAAACATAATATTATCTGTCATTTACCTACATTTTGCGCGATATTTCAATTTTGTCCCTTTTGCTGTTACGCGGTATTAACAAAGTGCTCTTCCGCGGTATTGCACGCGCAGCGACGATATGCTGAAGAGAGGGGTAAAGTAAATTTATACCTACATTTTAAGTTAGACTTCATCAGTTTACCTATAATTACGTACCTATTACACGCCTCTGGTATAAAAAATCTTTCTTTACTCTCAATATTAAGACCGGAGCACACAGGCGTGACAAATACAGCTCATTGCACGCCCTCAAAACGGACAAGACAGCGCGGCCAGCGTAGGCGGGTCAACACAAGCGCCTGTATTTTCCAACTGTCATACCCACACGTGTATTGGACTTAAGCTCCACTAGACCATTCGCTGCCGTAAGCTGTTGCGATAAATATTTCCTGCGCTATCTATATATCTGGCGTTAACATTTCTTTTTACTATCGTACTTTTGTAATCACGGAAATCATGAACTTAAGACTATAACTAGACTAAGAGGGTGGTCAGCCTCTTGCACCATTATATCTGCACTTTTATAATAATGAGGAATCGTTAAAAATATTTCACCATTGGGAATCTACATTCACCCTGAGTAACACAAGCTATAGTTATTGTTAGAAAAGATTAGCGATCCACATTAAAATGCCAATAATGTAGTCTAATTAAATGTTTATTTGAAATACCCGACTCGAAGTAAAAGCGGTTCGCTAGTTATAAAATAAAATAGTAAATAAACAATGTACCCCTAATATTGCTCAAAGGTACAGTATCTCAAATATAAAGGCAGGGACACCAAAGGCGTGACAAATACAGCTCATTGCGTTGCCCTCAAAGCGGACAAGACTGCCGGTGCAAGAGCTTGTATTTTCCAACTGTCATGCCCACACGTATATTGGATTTGAGCTCCGCCGGACCGTTCGCTGCCGTAGGCTATTGCGATAAATATTATATTGCTCACACATCTCTGGTGTAAACATGCCTGTTAACTCATGTATTTTCGAAGTCGCTGGACTGTAAAATAAGATACTTTTGAAATGCAATGCGTTGAATAGGATCAAAGCGTCAAAGTCAAATAATCGGTGTTTGTTTAGATATGATTGTAAATATTCGAAGAATAGAGCACAAAGAAATAGAGCATAATATACTCGTGGTTATTATGCTCTATATATAAAGATACTCGTGGTTAGGGGGAGTGCAGGAGACTCGCTCAGGTAGGAGAGATGAACCACCTTTCAAAAATCTTCAAGCGTTATAGTTCTATAACCGCGGTCTACGGGTCTACCAACGACCGCCTTGACGTATCGTTAGAGCAAAATATATGTTGACTTTTGGATGGTGGTTTATCTCCCCCACCTAAGCAAGTCTCCCGTCTCCCCCTACTCTTTACAGTCCTAAGATCGATCAATAGTAAGTTGCACTTTCAGACTTTTCTTCTATTCGGTACTATACTATACCTGATACACCAACTGTTCTGTTTTGCCACATTAAAAATGATACCTACTCGTATTCGCATTTACTTTATACAATATAAACGAAATATTTATCGCATCAATACTAGCCGCGAGTGGGATTTAAACCCACGCTATTGGTTCAGTACGCGCATATTTAGCCTGATGAGCCATCGGGTAAGTCAAACTAATACGAAATATTCATCCATCTTTCAATCCGCCCACTTCCATCCACAGCTGTACGTAGGTAGTAGGTACCCTCCCCTCGGGAACACCAACCATCCCGGTCCAGGACAATAGGCCTGTGCCGTAAAAAATGTAATTAGTCCGTCTTTTAGATCGTTCAAAAATAAAAGACACGTATTTTTTCATTTGTAAATTAGACCAAAAATGACAAAGACACCTATAGCCCGTTAAAATTACGCGTGACGTCAAAGAGTGGGAGTTGTTTCGCCACTGAGTGACGTCAAAGAACCCCACTCGTACATTTTGATGTCATGTTGTTGTGTCACCTTTGTCACCATGTGTCACCTTTGTTATTTTTTCTTTAAATGAAAAAAGGAATAATATGTGTCCAATATATTTTCATAATCTAAAATACGGACTAAATATAATGGAAATATTTTGACCCTGGAAACATCCTTATTCGCATCCATTCTTTACCTGCTACTTTTCTCACTCGTCGGCTATCCATCATTACCTTGGCCAAACTATTTGTATATCGAGTTTGCTACAATAGCGCCCTACAATATGATCTTAGGCCGTGACGTCCCCGTTGAGAATACTTGGTTGTTCTTCTTTTCATTACTTACCGAGATAGTGTATGGTCAAAACAAACTTTGAGATAATGGATTACCAAGAGTAACGTATACTTAGTTTGTTTGTTATCCAGTTGATTATATGATTCCCTAGGGCCGCACTGAAGTTTCGTCCTCTTTTTAGCTAAATTAATTTCGTCAAGGCGCTTAAAGCAAATGATAGTAGCAGTTGAAAATCTTATTATTTATAACCTTATTTGTGTTGTTAGTTGAGATAAAGGTAACATAGTTAAAAAAAAAAGTCAGGTACAGCGCGGACTGGTGATATATCTATTCTATATACATATAATAAAAATGTAACGAATCGCTGTCTGTACATGGAAGATATATGTAAAAAAATATTATGTAAGGCCTTTAATTAATGCAATAGTACCCAAAACAATGATTTTTGGAATTTTTGTCTGTTTGTCGGTTTGTCTGTTTGTCTGTTTGTCTGTTTGTCTGTTTGTCTGTTTGTCGGTTTGTCTGTTTGTCTGTATGTTTGTGCACGCCAATCTCAGAAACCGCGTATCCGATTAAGATGCGGTTTTCACTAATATATTGCTGGAAGCTTCCCTTAACATTTAGTGTTTTTGTTTCATGTTAATCGGTCCATAAATAAAAAAGTTACGCCCA
Source organism: Conogethes punctiferalis (assembly GCA_031163375.1). Lineage (NCBI taxonomy): Eukaryota > Metazoa > Arthropoda > Insecta > Lepidoptera > Crambidae > Conogethes > Conogethes punctiferalis. The sequence continues at coordinate 8,082,277 of CM062092.1, read as the reverse complement.
TTTAACTAATCACGTCGAGCCTGCTGTACGTTTGCGCGGGTAGGTATATGAAGCCCGCCGAGATCTGCGCGCCACCTTAGGGGTGAGAGCCTTCCGCTCCCCCAACAGTCCGGTGATGATGACAAGGCCGGCCTGGCCATCATCGTAGTCACTTAGAAAAAAAAAAAAAAAAGCGCCGCGCCGCTGCCAGCTGCCAGGTGATTTTAATGACCCAGGGGGTCATTAAAATCACTACCCAAGAAACTATTCCACGCGGACGAAGTCGCTGGCACAGCTAGTTTATAAATATGTACTCGTATTTAAAATTTTATTACTCAGTGGATACCGTTATATTATGTGGTATACCGAATATCGATCGATGGTCCGATGGCTCATTTGGTAGTGACGTCTGCCTTCTGAGCCAAGAATTGTGGATTCGATTCCCGCACAATATGAATATTGATGCTCATGAACATATTGTCTGTTTGTGTTGGTCTAGGTGTTTACTATGTTCTCAATAATTTACTATGTATAACTATGTATTTATTTACGAAAAAAAATACCTAAGGAAGTTTATCAGTAGTCTAGTACCCATAGTAGAAGCTTTGGGGTAGGTGGCGATGTGTGGCCCAGCGTGGCATGTCTTGCATAAATTCGGTAGGGACAGAATTTCGGCTATAGTAGCCAATCTATAAGGAGAATAACCAAGTATGCAGAACATATTAATGTGCATAAGTGACAATATGAATCGTAAAATCATGCAGGTACATTACAATTAATAAAGAAAAATTACCACCGTGTTCGGAAAGTTGTTTTCTATCGCGAAGAACCAGCAAGACACTCGACAATTCCTCTTTTTCATCGCCAATGTTTTTACAATTCTTGTATTACAACGTTCATAATAAATTTAAAGTTGCAATGCAGAGCTAGAAATTGATTTTATATAAATTATAACAAAAATAAGAAAAAATATATCAATATCAAAGGTGCAGTTGGCAGTACTACCAAATGAGCTGACATGCCAATTTAATAGCGTAATAATAAATTAATATCATTATTTAATACTAAATACGTATTACGTACGTTACAATTTACACCTAATATGAAAATGTGATAGTTTGTTCTCAACACCCCAGTCGAAAACACATCTACCTATAAGTAAGTATCTAGTTTCGTGAGGGGTTCAGCGGAAATCCATTAAATAGGTTGTAACAAGACAGATCCTTTCCTCTTTGCTCGATTTAATTTGATTTGTTTCGATAAATTGATGGCATTAAGGGGTAGAGCGCCTGGCTTAATTAATGAGATCGCACTTTGAGGGTTATACCTGCTTCCTGCGTTCAAGACAGATTTTGGCTAATAAAGAGCCTTATTTTGATAGCATTTTTGGCCTAATTGTAGCAAAGGGCCATTTTCACGGAGTGAATGTTGTTGATTTATTTATCTAGCTTACTGCTTCTTTGAGATATTAGTACCTATTATGATGACAAACAATGATGTTTATAATTAAATATGTGTTACACTTAGCGCCCCAGTCATCATTTGGTGATCATAGTAATTGTACTATGTATATATAAAAATAATTGTATTTTTATAGTAGCTCAATCTACCAACTGTATCACCAGAGATCGAGTGGTCGGTATGAATTTACCGGCGCCGCATTTTATATAGGTATATACCGAAGAAGATATGCTAGCTAGTATGAGGTAATATGAAGACATATACTTTACTTATAGTCATTTCAGTACAAGCAAACAATTAATTTACATTTTGAAATCCAGGAGGAAAGATACTAATACAAATTACAAGACATAGTTATCTTTCATACCGCGATGAAGATCGTTATGAATATAATATTCTAGCTTTGATTGTTCTCAGACACAATATCTGATATAATGCGGCTTGTATGCCACCCGGAATTCATATTATCATTATTCCGAGAATACGCTATACTCTATTGTTTTAACTTACCAATAATAACACTGCGGAATGCTTTGATCAAAGGATCCAAAGTTGATGGAAAATGTAGCGAAAATAAAGTTATATAAGTGATACAACATTCATAAGGATCTTGGAAATGAGTAAAATTGCAATCCAATTCGATTGGAATATGCTACTAATATTATAATCATCATCATCAGTCTATTTCAGTCCACTGCTGGACATAGGCCTCTCCAGTTGTTCGCCATTTAGGTCAACCCTGGGCAGGCGGGCGTGGCTTTTCGCCTGGTGACGCTGCTTCTCTTCATCTGTGCTATTTACCTACGCCTTCAATTGTGATGATTATACCGCCACCAGTCGGTTGCTAGCGCCTCTTTTGTTATTCGGCAGGATGTACCACGGGCTGGTGAGATTGGCTTGGAGCGAAATGATGATAGGCCGCTCCTTTACATCCCATTGAAAAAAAAGAAAGAAAGAAGAAAAAAAAACGTTTATTGGTTTCACAACATAATAAACGACATAGTCAAGGGATAATAACATAGAATATAGCATAATGTAAATATAGCCTAGTATAATATCATTCATTATATATTACCCAATACCCATATTCACGCATGCAATGTAAAGTCGCAGACTGCAGCTATAAACCTATAATAAGAAGAGTCATACACATTCCCTAAACGGAACCTGAATATGTAATCCAAGTATTTGTGTACATTTATCAAACTGAACCAATATCGACCGGTTCAAACTTGTTTGGCTGGAGGCATCACCATTGAGAACTAATAAGTCAACGTTGATGACAGTGTGTAGACTGGCAGACGCAACTCAAACATCACTTGGTGTTTGACTCAACGTACGTGCCATTTAGAGTTTCACGAAACTTCCCGATACCAACTTAGTCGCCCGCCCTCGCTCCTTCTAAAGACATTTTTGTAAGGGACGTTTAATATTTTTTTCGAGGACTGCTTTTGTTGGTTAAGTATGGCCGAAAGTAGGGTAGAGAAAATTAAGGCGGATTTTTCCCTTTAAAACTTTTTTCCGTAGGGAAGGTTGTATTTAACTAGTCTTAAAGAAATTGCTTGTTTATACCTTAATCTGTTTCAATTGAGCAGTTTCTTTTCCTTTTATTATATTGAATAAGCTACAAATAAGGAAAAACATTGTTGAATATCGGTAATCTATTATAAGCATACGTTACTATCGATCGTCTATTCAAATCAGAGCGAGGTTTTGTCAGTTTATTTACCTCTTTTAATACATCAAAATCAGCAGGAAAAATATCGAATGCTATTTATCATTATTTATAGTTGGAATTTAGGTAAAACATACAAACAGGAAATGTTTGATTACTCAACTCGTTTCATTCATTACATAAAAGGCCTATGACAGGCGATAACACTTAGAATAATATATAATACTAGCTTTTGCCCGCGACTTCGTCCGCGTGTTTAGATTTTTACATTCAAAAGATTTTTCCCAATAACTCCCGCTCCCGTTGGAATTTTGCAATATCGCGTTGCAAGTAATCTTTACGTTCATTAAGGTACCTTGCATGCCAAATTTCAATCATCTATCTTAACGCGATTTAGATTTTTCATACAAAAGGTTTTCCCGCTAACTCCTGATCCCGTGGGAAGTTCGCAATATCCTGTTGCAACTGAAAATCCCTAAGGTACCTGCATGCCTAATTTTTTTTCCCGCTAATAGGGAATATGGATGACTTTTTTTATGAATTTAAAAGATCAAAGATCTCATCTTTTATCTTTTCGTAGATCGTAGATCGTAGAATTTTTAAACTATCTTTTCTATTAAGCGTGTTAAAAAGCGTAAAAATTATTGCTAAGACAGAGAGATCCGACGTGGCGGATGACGTCACGTACCGTGCGCGCCATACAAACTCCATAGAAAAATCTGTTTTTGTGAGAAAGACGGATATATTAATTTTCAACAACTCTATCTCGCCCATTTTTCAGCCAATATTGATTTTGTTTTCACTCTTCATAGTATATTTTTATCTCATCATCATCAGCCTATTACAGTCCACTGCTGGACATAGGCCTCTCCAGTTGCTCACCACTTAGGGCAAACATCTGGAGGATATACCCATAATCGCCACGCTGGGCAGGCGGGTTGGCGATCGCAGGGCGTAGGTTCTTGCTCCGGTGACGCTGCTGCCCGTCATCGGCCTGTGGTATTTATCTACGCCTTCTATCGTGATGGTTTTACCGCCACCAGTCGGTTTGCCAGAGCCTCGTTTGTCGTTCGATATTTTTATCTATTTTACGATAAATACATGTTACTATTTCTCATGCATTTCCCTATTCTCGTTCCCGTAGGAATTTTGGGAACCTTCTTAGTGCACCTCTACGGTACCTAAGCTACGTCCCTTCTAAATTTCAAGTGCCTAAGTTTAGCCGTTTAGACTGTGCGTTGATATGTCAGTCAGTGAGTTTCTTTTCTCCTTTTATATATTTAGATTTAATTTGACCGGTAACGCCATTTATTGAGAGGAATTAGTAGTTTTGGGCTATTTTATATCTCGGCCTTTCTTTTCCTATTTTATCACATAAAGGGTCGATTTAAAATTTTGAAATTTTATCCCTTTCGGAGTGGAATTTATCAAAACCCTTTCTTGGCAATATCTACCACGTCATGGTATAGCTTTGTGACATAAAGGGTTGATTTAAAATTTTAAAATTTTATCCCTTTCGGAGTGGAATTTATCAAAACCCTTTGTGAATGCAAAGTCTCAGCCCGAACGGCTTAAAATTGACAAAGTTTCATACAAACTTTCATCCCCTATTTTATCCCCTTGGGGCTCGAAATGATCAAAATTCTTTTAAGCGGATGCTTAAACGTCATAGCACGTCGTAGCTTTATTCATGGCAAGTTTTAGCCCAATCGGCTTAAAATTTACAAAGTTTTATACAAACTTTCATCACCTATTTTATCCCCTCGGGGGTTGAAATGATTAAAACCCTTTTTTTTAGCGGATGCCTATGTCATTGTAGCTTTATACATGCACAAATTCTTCGCCCAATCGGCTTAAAATTGACAAAGTTTTATACAAACTTTCATCCCCTATTTTATCCCCTTGGGGGTAGAAATGATCAAACCCCTTTTTTAGCGAATACTTACGTCATAGTAGCTTTACACATGCAAAGTCTTAGCCCAATCGGCTTAAAATTGACAAAGTTTTATACTAACTTTCATCCCCTATTTTATCCCTTTGGGGGTGGAATTGATCAAAATCCTTTCTTAGCGGACGCCTACGTCATTACATCTACCTGTATGCCAAATTTCAGCCCAATCGGTCCAGTAGTTTGGGCTGTGCGTTGATAGATCACTATGTCAGTCAGTCAGTCAGTCAGTCAGTCACCTTTGAGTTTTATATATTTAGATAATAAACTGCATATCCTGAAACCAGCTTTATTTTTAGGACAAACTATTAACTTCAAAAAAACTCAATAATACTTTATTAATACCAGCATTTTTACAAAATCCAACTGAATCCATAGGAAAAATCACTCCTATTCTAAAAGGTGTATTGAATAGGCAAGTTTTATGTCGGTAGATTGATCTGTCACGCCATACCTCACAGGCTTTGTGTGAATATAATATTGGCATAGAGCAAAAAAGCAAAAGGGTAAAAATGGGCTCTTTCAATGCCTGTCAAATGCACGCAGCTAATAGTTTTAGAAGCTTTGGCTATTTCTATACAGTATGTTGGCTGTTGGAAAAGTCTTAATGTTTTGTATGAGTGATTTGGCTCATAAACTAAAGTATTTGGTATGCTAATTTTATTTTTTCAAAATGAAAAACGCTAACTTCTTGTTTTTGATTGTTACCTACCCGTGTAGTGTTGTCATGACGTGATCCAATCCTAAACCCGGACATTACTCGAACACAAATTATAATATGACTAGCGACCCGACCTCGCTTCGCTTCGAGTGCATTTTAAAACTAAATATAGCCTATGTTACTCAGTGATAATGTAGCTTTCTATTAAAAAAAGATTTATTAAAATCGGTGATCCGGTATCCAGTACTTCTTGAATTTATTCGTTACATACAAAAATGCAAATCATTCCTCTTAATAATATTAGTGGTAGATTATAGTGAATATGGCCAATGAATACCTTAGCATTATGCTGAATTAGCCGAAAGTCGTTTGGTGTGCAATGAAGAATATCTATCTATCCTTAAAACTTTGCGATTGAAACATTTCAACATCGAATTTTCATATTGTGACAATTGAATTGCGAATAGAAAAATCGTTTACGAATATCGAAAGAGATTTGTGAACGAGTTGAAGAAATTCTACGAAAGCTTTGCGAATTGTGGAAACTACTCCCGGAAATTGGAAAATGATAAATGCTCTATGTTACACCCATAAACAAAGAGCAACTGGAGAGTCCTATGTCCACCTGTGGACTGCGATAGGCTGATGATAATGATGACACCTCTATATTTAACTTTATTTTTATAGTAGCATGATATGCGGGCAGCAGCGTCACCGGAGCGAGAAGCTACGCCCTGCGATCGCCAACCCGCCTGCCCAGCGTGGTGATTATGGGTATACCCTCCAGGTGTTTGCCCTAGGTGGCGAGCAACTGGAGAGGCCTGTGTCCAGCGGTGGACTGTAATAGGCTGATGATGATGATGACATAATGGCTTCCCTAAGCCTGATGGAAAGAGAAGCCCAAGTCGCTGTGACAACGGACAAATAACTAGTGAGTTACCTGTCAGTTGCCACCGCCATGCTGGCCTAACCCTAACTGCTTAAATGTTTTAAATATGTATGTAGTTCCAAATGTTACTAGAAATGTACCTATTTTAAAACTTAGTTTTAATAAGTTATAAGACTTATTCCACTTCTCGTGTATAAAAATAGTCCATTAAACGACATTGTAACACCATTGATGAAATAAAAACAAAATCGCTGAAGTGGCTGAAAGCTATAAAGTGAGGTCCATAAGTGCTTCCAAGATGGAAGCCGCGCTAGCCAGAAGTGCATTATATTTGAGAGAGATATTTTAAAGAGACCGAAAAATTTTTACAAACTTTTTTTAGTTTAGCTAGATTGTTGGCTCGGCCACGTTTAAAGAATGGAATCGGATCGGGCTGCTAAGAGAGTGCGACCTGTGACGACCAAAACCGGAAGAGGCCGGTGAGTTGCCCCTGGTATCGTTGGACAGACCAGGTTGAAAAAGATCTGTCATCTTCAACAGCTGATCTGACGGTCTTCTAACTAAGACTTGACACGTTATCTAAGGCTTGAAAAGCTTTTTTTACCCGAAAAATAAAGCTTTTACGCACCGTTCGGGAGAGCTATGGAGTATAAGAGACTCATACTACCCTCAAAACGGGAGGCCGACAAGCTGCTTCATTGAGCCCTTTAACAGTGAGGATACAGGGAACCCACTAAGAACCGGGACTAAAGAAAAAAAGCTGACCAAAAAATGCGACTAAGACTTCCGCTTGAATACATAATATCTAACCAACCATTTATCATATCCCATGCAAGTATATTAGAAGAAAAGATTTATTTTAGTTTGAAAATAGCAAGCCGAGCGATACCCCATTTACTAAATAAGCTTTTCATTAATCCCGGAGTCCTTGGCACGTAGTAGGCTTTTCTATATTCGCCGTGTAAATTGGATTGGATACACATTAACATTTGCGTTAAACCCATTAACTCTATCCGGAGTTGCCAGCTTAATAGGTTTGCCACTGTATCTAGCAGAATAGATCGACCATTAGGGATTAAAAATTGTTTTATAAATAAGGATTTTATGGCCAGATAAGGCATGAGTATTATTTAAGTGAGCGCATGGGCGTTTTTATGACTAGAAGTTATTCTTAAAGTAGTATTCATTTGTTATGAAATTGTTTCGAACTATGTGTAGTTGCTTGTAAACTGTGTCGATAAATAAGATGTCAATTGGACGGAATGGAAGACAATTGTTTTTCCACTGGTAACTTTAACGCTACGCTAATCTATACTTATAACGAATCTGTAGAGAGGTCAATTTTGTACATTAAATTTATCTTCAAAATAACTATCAGGGGATGATTAGTGATCGATACTGATACCAAAAATGCAATCAGTAAAATTTTTGTCTGTCTGCCTGTCCGTCTGTCTGTCTATAAGCTAAAGTCGATTATATACGAATACCAACACCGTTGAAATATAGCAGTCTATATTAATACAGTTATTGTGTTACGTTAAGATTGAAAATCAATAAAATTGTTATTTCATGCTATTGTGCTCATAGTCTGCTCCATGGAAGTAATGTGCTCATAGTCTGCTCCATGGAAGTATTTGTACGTAGTACTTAATACTTCCATGGTCTGCTCATAGTCAACTGTCAAGATGACGGGCACCGAATACGGCGCGAAAGCAAACGACAAAACTTCGCGCGCAATCGCGTAACATTACGATTTGCTAAGAGTTCTGCGCAGGTACGTCGGTATAACTTATTAACGTGGTAATACTGAAATATTACCACGTTAATAACAATACACTCGTAAATTCAAAATTGAAAAAACACTCTCATGATGGTACGTAATGGGATCTGAACCGCTACCTCCTGGAAGGAGGACATCAACGGTTTTAAACATTATGCCACCGACGCGTATGCGAAAAAAATATAATTTGAAAAAGTTTCACCATAATATCCGCCATGTCTCAAGTTTGATGGTGACTAGCTGATTGGAGTTTAAAAGCGCATACTCACTTTCATTTATTCAATATTTAATTAAAAGCACTTTTATAATTTTTTTTTATGGCAAAGTCTGGCTAATGTTAGAGTTCTTTTATACTTAACTGTCGTCCGGTAAGGTAAGGTAAGGGAGCGACCTATCACCTTTTCGCTCCAATCCACCCTCACCTGCCCGTGGTACATCCTGCGAAATAATGTGACAACCGAATGGTGGCCGAAGCTAAATACCACAGACCGATGACGGGCAGCTGCGTCACCGGAGCGAGGAGCCACACTGCAATAGCCAACCCGCCTGCTTACAAGCGATTATAGAGAACAACTGGAGATGCCAGCAGTGGACTGCAAATAGTGATGATGATACCGTCTGGAATTATTTAGCGTTTTAATGATATAAGAAACAAGAAATATTAATGATTCTTGGACGTTACATCATATACATTATACTAACGCTAATATACCAAGCAAAGATGAACACAATAAAACATACTTGGCTGTTGCGGCGTCTTAAATAAAAGGGCCTCACTTAGCATTTAACGGTGGCCCACGCTAGTTTTCAGTGAGTCCTAACTGAGAGAAACCAATGGACATCGCTATGGCAACACTGCACGTATCTGTGAGCTGAATTTTCCGCTTTCAACCGTTTGTGTAGTGTTGATAAAATCCCTATTAATTTAGGGTATGTTTGTTTGGAACAAATTGCTATCAACAGTGTTGATTGCACGTGATTGAATCATATACTTGTCATTTGTGTTCGTTTTGTTTTGTAATGAGTAATCTCTGACCAATACGGAATGTGCATGTTTTTTTTTATTATCGGAGTTATTTAGGTTACAAATTATAAGTTCATAAAAAAAAATTGTTCATCAGCACCACAATTTTTAAGATCACAAATACCTTTCGACGGTTCCGAAAACTCTTCATACAAATGTGACGTCATATGCTTGTGTTAAGTATGTTTTATTTTGTATCCTCTACGTAAGAAGTTTGGTAGCATACAAGATGCTTTAAATAGGTACCTGACCTGATCAACTTTGCAGGTCTATTTTTCTATCAAATTTTAATCGCTTTATCTGAAATAGGTCATATTTTAATAACCCTTCCTGGTAAACATAAAATAATGTACTGCAAAATCAATCATACTCAAATAGTCTATTCATTCCAACTGAATATTAAAACCCATATTTTCAACGTTATTTTGACGCGAATACTGAATCCAAAATTTTCATAACTTTAAAGATTGTCTCATAATACCAACAGTTTCGAAGAATACATTATTTAAAACCCTTAAGGACTTCGTTAATCCCGATTTCATTTATTTTCATATTTATGGGTATTTCGCCATTAAAACTTTATCTTTGGACCTGTTCGGTCGCTTGCAAATATTAGGATCGCTCGTTGCTAACAAGTCCATCTAGAAATTTTGATCGTAGTAATTGGTTAAATGATGGTACATGATACTTGGCCAGTGTTTACTTATTAAGCACGGTCATCCGTTGTAACTGGGAAATCCTGTGTATCCGTGTATGTATTAGTAAAGACAAAAGCATGCATCCAGGATGGCAGGAATGGCCGACGTGCGAAAAATCACAATCTTACACTATTAGTACCATTAAGTAAGACGTCAGTTCAGTTAGCACGAAAGTCAAATTTTAAGACATACGTACTAGTAGGAGAGATTTGCATGCGTTATAAAAGTGCCCGTGGTGCATCCTGCCGGATAACAAACGAGGCGCTCGCAACCGGTGGGTGGCGATATAACCAGCACAATTGAAGGCGTAGCTTATATAGTAGCAAATACCACAGACTGGTCACCAGTGAAGCAGCGTCACCGGAGCGAGAAACTACGCCCTGCGATCGCCAACCCAAGTGGAGATTGTGGGTATATTATTATTCTCCAGATGTTTGTCCAAGTGGCAACCTCAGTAGGTTTGTCCAGACTTTGTCCTGCAGTAGACTGCAATAGGAGGATGATAATGATGATCACATCAGAATCAGAATACTTTATAAATATATACTCCATGTAAATTGTTTTGATTTTGATGTAACGGTCTAAAGCTAAAGATACACAGCACATTTCACCTACTTAAAACCTACCTTATCTACATAATATGCATGTATATCATTCCTTTTATTGAAACTTTGTACGGCTCACCATTGTCAGTCGGCGAAGCATTCGTGTTATCCACTTCACACTTCATTGGGCCGACTCAATGGGAAATTCTTATTGTGGTGGATACAGCGGAGACGGTTAATTCCCCCATAACATTATGTTGAACATGTTAAATGTTACAATGGTGTTCTCCAAAATGAAAATGAAATCATTTGATTGTAAAATGACGAGATATATGAAGTTTAGTCAATTAAGGCGTTACTTATAAATAATTCGCAAGGCGATGCAAGTAGGATGTAAGGCAGCGACCCATCATCTTTCACTCGAAGCCACCCTCACCTGCCCGTGGTGCATCCTGCCGAATAACAGATGAGGTTCTGGCATCCGATTGGTGGCGGTATAACCATCACAATTGAAGGCGTAGCTAAATACCACAGAACGATGACGGGTAGCAGCGTCACCAAAGCGTGGAGCTACGCCCTACGATTACCAACCCGCCTTTCCATGATGGCGATCCCTTTGGTGTAAGAATAAGATAACAACTGGAGAGGCCTATGTCCAGCAGAGGACTGAGATAGGCTGATGATGATGATGAAGTCGACGTCTGTGGGCCTACGATTTTTATGTCATACCATGCCCAGCTTTTATCGACGTTAATGCAGGGCATAGGTCTCTTCCCCTAATTGCTATTAACTACAGTCTTGCGCTACACAGCGACAGCTATTTTTCGACTGTGTCTGAAATCCCCCATTTGGAGCTCGTGGGGGGTTAGGGTTGAGCCGGCATGGCAGTGGAAACTGACGGGTAACTGACCAGTTACTTGCCAGTTGTCACAGAGATTTGGGCTTCTGTTTCGCTTTCCATCAGGCGTAGGAAAGCCATTATGTCGAGCTACTATGAAAAAAAAGAAGCCCTAGTAAGTCTATTATATGGGCATGAGATTTAGCTTGTAAAATGATAAGAAGCCGTTTAAAAAGCCTCTAACTAATTCGTCTATAGAATTTAAATAGAATGTCTCCATTACTCAATAAATTGACTGAAACCTAGACATTTTAATTGATTTGAAGCTGTAACAAAGACCTTCTACACGTAATTCTATGCCTAGTTTGCCAGACGGCATTGAAAACATTTCATAGTTTCAAATTGACCTTTCCCCAACATCAGTAACTGTAAATAGTTCTAATAAACTGCCTTTAATTAAGGTTTATATAATTGAAAATAGGCTATTATGGCTAAAATTGTAATTAGTCCGTCTTTAAGCTTATTCAAAAATAAAAGATACGTATCTTTCCTTTTTTCATTCAAATAAACAATGGCAAAGATACAAGGCATCAAAAGTTAGAAGTAGGAGTCAGACCAGCACCAGCCTATACCTAAAAGATAAAGATAAAAACGTTCAAATTCTTTTCATATATCGGCTATTATAGAGGTGTCCAAACTTTTGTTACGCGAAGATTGCTTTCCATAGTAGGTAATACGATGATATTGCAAGTTAACCACAAAGTTTTAAGATACAAAGGGTAAGGGTCAGGGCATACTTACTTATTTTCGAATTTATCTAACTTCATCGAAGGTCGATCGTAGCTTTCATTTAAATACTTTATTTAGTAAACGGGGCGTGAAGCGGTTATTATGAAGGCCGTCATATTTTGATCGTTCTGTGGCGTACTAATTTTACTTACTAAACGTATTGTGGATTGCTTACATTATCTTGGACTTCATAATCTGTCATTTTCATAACAGGATGCAGTCATTTCCATATGCTAATGTATAAAAAATAGTATACGTAATTAGAAATCAGAACGTATTACGTATGCGAATTCAATATTGTAGTTAGTTGTAAGCAAACTGAATAATAAATATTATTATAGATACCTATTTACTGCACAACATGACACAAGAGCTGACTGGGAGCAAATACTACTAGCATTCGTCTCTTTTAGCTAACCAATAATAAAATATGTGAGTGGGTAAAATTATCTGTATCTATAATATAAGTCATCTACGTCGAGAAAAAATTTTCAATATTACAACTATTTCACAGAAAAAATTGAAGTTACACAGAAATTGATGATAACCAAACTTCGTCGACTATCCCATAAACGAGAGACATTTCTTTGAGTTGTTTAAAAACTTTTACTACCTACATCTGAAACTGTTTGTAAGTGCTCCCTTAGTTTGGAAAAGATGCTTATTTTCCGTCTGAGGTTAGCAGTCTGTTCGAACAAATGAACGTACCTACGTACGTAAACGTACTTTAATCATCATCAGCCTCTTGCACACACTGAATGGTCATAGGCCTCTAATTATTCGCTTTTTTTATCCTAGGCTTTTTTCTTCGTAGTTTAATAAATCACCAATGGTTATTTCACCATATAAAACTTGCTGACACCTTATTGTTATCTTGAGCATTTTCTGCAACGATAAGTAAGAATACATTGTTTAGATACTTCGGTGTTATTAAAGCGCGAAAATTCCCGAACCCGATATCCCAAAGGGACATTTTAGTAAAGCAAACTTTCTAACCCGCCTCCGAAGGTCCAATCAATACCTACCATATTTAATCAACCGTTCAGTTCCATAACTTTTTCACTATAAGAGGTTACATTGAGCAACAGATATGATTAATTGATAATGGAGGTAAAGTTTATTGAGGAACAGGATTATAAATAATAACAATATGATTATACCTACTAAGATAAAACAACAAAATTAGGCTCACAAATAACATGTATATCTGTCGCAGTCATCTGGTTGAATCTCCTATTCAATTGAATCGCTAGCGCGTTCATTGAATGACGACATTCAATTGAATGACTAGACCGAACGTTGACTAAACACGTGTCACTTAACGTCCAACTAGGTAGCGGATTGAAACATAGCTCTTTGAAAAGAGCGGATGTAAAAGCAGTCAGGTGATTGTAATTTAGTTCATTATTTTCCCACGCGGCGTTAGTAGTCACCAAAACCAATATGGCGTCAAACATGGTCAAAAAGACATGAACAGTTTTGATATTTTTTTGCTTAGATTCACTGTAAACTGACTCATTCGTTAGAAAATAGTGTGACAGCATGGATTTACCTATTAATACGCCGCCGCCGGATACTTTTAAAGAAAAATTATAAAATAAAGTTAACTTTTACCCATTCAACGACTATGCTAAAATGACGTTCAGTCAAGACGTTGATCGTTTCAATCAATAACTTGACGAGTTGTATTTTAGGCATTGAATTGAATGTCGTCATTCAATGAACGCGCTAGCCATTCAACTGAATAGGAGATTCAACCAGATGACTGCGACATATCCAAAACTACTGTCTAAAGGCATGAAAAAAGTTATACATAATGCCTATTTTCACCAACTTAATTGATGAATAAAAATCTGATAAACTTGGATTGTTTAGACGTACCTAATTGACATAGCAATTATTTATTAATTATACTTTTAACTTAGTTGATTTATGCAATTACATTAACTTTTAATATGCAACAGTCAATTGATAAAAAACGGTTTAACCTTGATTAAATACTTCTCAATCTCAATAATTTTAACTACACAAAGCTGTAAAGGTAATTTTACCATTATTGACCTAACCTTTTTTGTCAATACGTTTAGAAAAAGCCACCATTTTGTTTTCAAACTAAAAGACGGGGGGCTAAAACGTGCCTCTAAATTCCATCCAGTTTAAAACTTTGGTGACTTTTTCAATCAGGCCGCATGGCCACACAACAGTGTATTACAAAAAAAGAACCTTTTATTCTGCCAATACTGTTAAATTGAAATCCCCAGCTGTAACAGTATTGCCAATTACAAAACTTCGCTAAAACCTTCCGAAGAGATTGATGTACACTGAATTTGACTTTGCTCCTACATACCTAACTTCGGAGGTGTACAAGCAAATAATTACGCGGCAATTTCATAATAAACGGGCCCTTTAGAAAATCAGGCAAATCAAAATGAAACATTCATTGAAAGCGGCGTTGTATTGTATAATGTTTCGTATTGTTAGCAAGTTTTATAGCTTTGCTGAAGTAAAGGCCTATTATTGTCTTCGCGAGACTTGTTTGTTCCTTGTTACTATAGCTCATTAATTTTATAGATAGTCTCCATAAGGCAAAGTTCTTCGTACTGAACGTCCATTGAATCTGATGAACACTTAACAAAGTTCTGTGAATAACGTTTTATTATTTTGTACATAATGCTATTTTCAAGTGTTTTGTTTTAAAGTTACGGTTGAAATAATAACTGAACGTCTTCTTGGCCCAAAAATTTACTGTCATTCCATTAAAATTTTATCATGGCTTGTAATTATTAGGTATTACGAGTAATACATGATTTTTTTATGATATTTTGATCTTACCATTTATCGGAGTATCCAAAGCTTCTAGTTCTGTTTTCAATGATAACATTGTTTGACTTCTAGAAATTAGAGTATATAGACCACTTAGTGAATTTTTCCATTCTTCTTTTCATTAGTCGGCTTAATCGCTAGCTATGCTAGCACACTTTTTCTCATCATTGAAGTTCGTTTATTGAAATATTCTGAATTCTACAACAATATCATTTTTTAAGAAAACCTTTAATTCAATAGATGACCTCTGATGGAGATATTATTAATCTCATTAAAAACAGAATTAAAATTCATGAAATTGTATTATCTTTTTAACGACCTATTCATCTACCCGTTGTTTGATCTTCAAATGTGATTATCCAATCTTAGAAAATGCGTTAGCAGCACGCCACAACAATAATAACTTCTTTTAACAGGTAAATATCAAAGAATATTTGCTTTATGCAATCCCCTTTTCATTTAGATTCAAAGCAAGTCTACGTAAAACGTTTATAAGAAAAATTCGTCGGATATAATAGGCGAATGAAGATCTGAGGGAAAGTGGGTGGTTCTGTTGAAACGACCTGTGTACGTTTTCGAGACAAGACTTTTAATGTGTATTTTTCTTTTATGAAAATTCAGTGATCCTTATTAAATTATAAGTGGTTTCGTAATAAATATTGTATTTAAGTATTTGCCTTAAAAAGCTCAAAGTACAAGATTACCTAGATGATCGCCAACCCGCCTGCCCAGTGTGCCGATTATGGTAGATACCATACCATGATCTACCATAATCTTATGGTAGATCCTATGTCCAGCCCAGCAGTAGACTGCGGTATTATGATGATGATGACAAGATTAGAAAAAACTAAGGGTGCCACAGCTGATAAAAATCTACCCATGATATTGCTAAAACCACTCGTCTCCGTTTCACTCATTTTTGGTACCAACAATATTATTGGTCAACTTTTGCTAGCTAGCTCTGCGCAACCCACTTTGCTTGTGCAAAAGCGCAAGTACTTTATTCTCCTGCTGACTGAATGACTATTTATGTAAACTACTTGTTTAACCTTTAACTACCGACGTGGGGCCTGTGAGGCCGAGGCGGCTAGAGATTTTGTTAGATTAACCCCTTCCTCTAGCAGGAAAGCCCCGTACTCTTCAGTACCTGCGAATTTAGTTGCGTCAACGCCGATGAGTGTGGTAGTAATGCCGGCAAACACGATTTCAGTAAGCTATTTAGATTTAAAACTCCAACGAGGCCTCATAGGCCCAACGTCGGTAGTTACGTGACTTTTTTGTTTACGCTAAGGTCAACAAAAAGTGATTTTTTACAGGAACCTGATTGATAAGTTAAAATATAAATGTACCGGAAATGTCGGGTGGTAAACACCGTTTAGCTACAAACAATTTTTATTTATTTATTTAAACTTTATTGCACAAAATGGTACTAAAGGCGAACTTAATGCTAGGAGCATTCTCTACCAGTTAACCTTTAGGTCATGCAGAGAGCAGATTTATGTGCGGTGAGTGTTCAAAGAGAAACACAATGGAAAATATAAAAATAAACTAATATAATAAATAAATACATTATACATAAAAAAAAAATATATACTACATAAATATTATAATGTACCATAAATATTAAATAAATAAATATATACATATATACACAAGTATATTAACATAAATATAATTATACAAATATGTACTTGAAACAACATATACAATATATACTTGGCAAGCAATTAAATGGAATTTTAGAGATTCAACAATCCAAGAGACTACGATGTCATAGAAATATTTTGGATTCGAATCATGAAACTTTGATTGGAAGCTTAATTGTAAGAAAAAAACAAGAAAAATATGTGCATGTTGTCCACCTAAACTAAATAGAAAATCCTCATATTAGTAATCATGTAAAAAACACAATTAGCTTAAATTATCATGCTCTAATTTTATGTAACTTGGTACTTGGATATTTTTTTTATTTGAAACATTCCAAATGCAGTTTATAATTTTTATAGTTATTTCAACCCTAAGATTTAAGAAAAAGTAACTTTTTTAGTTTTTGAAAAGTGAAATAATTTAAAATAATTTTTTTTTCGTCTGGCATTCATTTTTAGTCAAACATAATGCATGGAAATTAAGGCATAAAAGTAATAACTTCAATAAATTTGATTATTATTTTTATCTTTTTATCATATCGTAACATACCAAATTTACAGTAGAAACCATAGTTTGAAAAATAATGACACACGTTTACCACAATATTTAATGTTATATTAGCGGCCTCTCAGGCCCTACGTCGGTACTAGTGTGACGAAAAACTGACGTCGGTAGTTGAAGGTTAAATATTTAAAAGTTATCTTAGATGCTTAGTCATAATTAACCAGAAAACTCAATTTCTCTCAGAAAATTAAATTCACTTTTGCTTACAGTAAAATTATGTGAAAACTAATAATCCCGTCCCCTTATTACATAACTTGCATTTATCGGTATTGCCTTGAACTTACCACAGATATTCACAAACTTTATACAGCTTCCAATATCGCTTTCAAGGACAACTATTGTTTGCGTACAATCTTGGTTTTGAATATCAGTGTTAGTTGTTGCTAAGTGGAAGTTGGTTATTTCTTTCAATAGGTATCTTGTCGAAATCCGTCTTTACGTGTGTAAATGTTTCTTTTTTTATTACAGAGGGGGCAAACGGGCTTGAAGGTCACCTGACGGTTAAGTGATCATCTTAGCCAATAGCAACTGCAACACCAGGGGAGTCACAGATGCGTTGCCGGCCCTGGAGAAATCTGTAAACTTAAATAAATACAAAGCTAATTATATCAGGCAAAATTCACATACATTGCTTCGATCCCAAAGTAATTAGTTAAAGCACTTGTGCCATGGATATCAAAACAACGAAGGTACCACAAACATATACCTTTATACAAATATAAACACCCAGGCACAGAATAAACACATGTGTTCATCACACGAATGTTTTTCCCAGGTCCCCTTCCGACGTTAATTAAAACCACTTGTACCACATTGAGGAGGGATGTAAGGGAGCGGCCTATCATCATTTCGCTCCAAGCCATCCTCACCTGTCCGTGGTGCATCCTACCGAATAACAAACGAGGCGCTGGCCGACTGGTGGCGGTATAACCATCACAACTGAAGACGTAGCTAAATACCACAGGACGATGACGGGCAGCAGCGTCATCGGAGCGAGAAGCTGCGCTCTGCGATCGTCAACCAGCCCAGCGTGGCGATTATGGGTATGTCCTCCAGATGTTTGCTCTAAGTGGCGAACAACTGGAGAGGCCTATGTCCAGTGGAGTGCAATAGGCTGATGATGATGATGATAGTTATGTACCACATTTAGCAAAACTGGACATAGGCCTCCCCCAAGGACAACTACCATTTGGGGAGATACATGGTGACCGCAGTAGATTTTCTTTGTACTCATATAAACTTTGCTGCCGTTTCTTCTACGAAGCCCACGTGATGAAATGGAGTCCATTTCTAAATCCGAAAACCACACGGACGCTCACTGTATTAGAAAATGTTTCAACGTAAACATTCCATTTGGTCACCGGAACATTTTCGCGACAGTAAAGTGCAATAAAACATTAAAAAACCAGCTTTAATTGGAACCAAAAAATATTTATCCGTTCCAATTACTAAAGCCGTTGGACCGTCCAACGTTATCTGTGCCGTTGCTAACCGAATTTAAAAGTAGATGTTGTTTGAAATTTTCGCAAGTTCAAATTGAGAGCTCGCGAGTCGCTGCAAGAGACAAAGTGGGCTAGTGCTCGGTGCACCAGAACCGGAGTGCAGACGAAACTTGAGATGCATTTATATTGTATTAAACATTTCGGAGAGGTTTTTTTGTTGCTCGTGACATCTTTTTTAGAGTACGTACTTATTGTAAGCAAGTTCTATTATTACTACAGTACGAGTATCGGCTTAGTTTGGAACTAGATGGCGCTGTGTGGCTCATCGTGGTACGTCTTGTATTATTATGATTATCATTTATTTAAAACCTTAGTTTTTCTCAGCATCTTTGTAAGACAATTTAGTTTTTAGACAATTAAAAGGACATTCGGTCTTATAACATACAGTGCTGGAAAACTGAAATCCATCGGCCGTTCCATCGGGCAGATTGCAGTCAACAGTCCCTGTCCTTCCTGCGGGAGGGTGGTCTCTCTCTTCCTCGCATTGGTCTCATAAGCCATGAGAAAAGTGCCTCCGATGCACTGTGTGTGAATCGTTTGCAATAGACTTTAAGACCAACGCCAAAATACCATCCGGGGATCATTCCAACTCTCCCCGGAAGCCGGGGGTAAGGGTATTTGCCCTCCCCGGACCAGAAGTGCCGGCCGCTTGTCATCTGCGGCTGGCCAGGGCAGGCAGGGATGTGGCCCAGTGGCCGTGGTACTACCCGTTACCCTGCTACTTGCTGCCCACTGGCGACACAGAGGGGTTTAGTGGGTATGCCCTCCCATTTTGGGAGGTGTCAGTCCCACACACCATGCCGACTCCCCCCGGTGGCGGCATGAAGATGCCTAATGCATTCCCCTCTAGAAAAAAATACCATCAAGTATAAACACCTCCAATAAATAAAACATTCAACGCAATTTTAAACCGATCGCCGTGCAAGATAATTTCGCTGTAGTTTCTAAGCTATTTTTGTATTATGCAAATAATATTATGAAAGGGGTAGTGCAGAAGCCGGGCTCTCATGAATATTCACCGGGCGTCATTACAAAACTTCTATTTTTTATTATGAGACGGTCGGGCACGACAAATAATTAGCGTTGCCTTAATGCTTAAATGGTGCGGACTTTGCCGAAGGCATTTGTGTACTTACAAGGTATATAATTTTGAAATGTCTGTTGTCTTTTGTAATACCTACGTAAAACAGACATATTTAATAGTAATTTACTAATAAACGGTACACATACCGGTTTCCGGATTACGAATAGGAGTAGGTACCCCATCTCATCCTGTGGGTGTCGTAGAAGACAATTAAGAGAGGTAGGGCATAGCGAATCTTAGCTCAGATTCTGCCGTCCGTTCGGGGAAGGACCTCCACCCTATAGAATACCGCAGTCAAATGACCTCTGGGTCGTGTTTCTGCCGATGAGTAGGGTTTCCGGAGCTCGTAGGTTAAGGTTGGGCCGGCACGGCGTTGGCAACTGACAGGTAACTGACCAGTTAGTTGCCCGTTGCAACGACTGTAGTACGTACTGTAGTAGACGTTGTAGCGACTTTAGCTTCTCTTTTGCTTTCAATCAGACGTAAGGAAACTATTTTGTCGAGCTACTATAAAGATATAAAATTCCTCTCCAATATGGTGAAATTTCAAAAGAGTCTAGTAATTGAGTCCGTTTTCTATTTTAATGCGGATTGTTTAAAAAGTAGGGATAATAGAAATAAGATAGATAGTTAAAATTCTGTACCTATTACAAATATACTAATGATAATAATTTATATACAGACTCTATTTTCGACCAACGAATGAAAAAAGCGTTTTCAAATAACATCTGTCAATATTATGATGTAGGTATGTCTGGGACCGCTGTCAATGGCAGGAGCAAATATATCTTATGTATGAACTAATATATCGTTTCAAGTAGCATACTTCACGCGCGGCTGCTCGGTATCAGGTCAATTACCCCTTACTAAATACGTCTGTGGTTGAATTTTGCTGTGGGTAGGGTAACTTAACGTACAATTGATATGGTGAACTTGATCTATACAGGATTTTTTAGTCCACTATTATTATTTTTTTGACATTCCGTACCCATAGGGTAAAAACGGAACCCTTTAACTGAGACGTCGCTGCTTGTCGGTCCGTCCGTCTGTCTGTCACCAAGCCGTATTCCAGTCAATGATAAATATTTAAATTCTTTATTTTGAAAGTTAATTTTGAATACCTATCTTTTTTCTCCGTACTAAAATATTTAATTTTTTTAAAGTTGGAAACCAACCTGGCTTACACCGGTTTGAACTCAGATCATCTGTCAAACCTTATTTTACTACTGATTACCTTGCATTGATTAAGGACTACGGTATGAAAAATGTATTTAATAAGAAATAAAATAAAAGATTAATAGCCACTTCTGACTGAATTTCGGCCATAGAGGCCAATCTGCAAGGAGACTAGCCAAGAAAGTCCGTCTTGTAATCCGACAGGACGATAGTTCCTCACACCGAAGAGAATAAGGTAAGGGGCTTAACGGGCTTTCCAATGCACAGTGTTGATACACTTTTAGCTTAATTACTCAGCTACTGAGTAATTTCTTAACAGCAAAACTAATTTTGGTCCGACACGGGACTCGAACCCGGGAAATCTCGGTTGTGAAGTGGCAACTGCGACCACAAAACCAAGGATATAAAATAATTATCAAACTGATAAACCAAAGATGTCAAGTTAACGTTAACAAAGATGTCTTATCTGACTTACGAACCAATAAATAGAAAACAACTGTACTAACAGGAAATTAATGTTTCGCCACCAAATAAACAGCGCAGACCAAATCTGACAACAATGTTGTAAACTGGAAATGTTGCATGAAACTTGGCGAAAGATCAGAAAATACAAAAACATTCTAATCGCACTTTGCGATCAGCACAGCTTTCATAAAACTTTCAATATTTACGTTTCTTGCACTTCGCGAAGGGAGTAAAAAGTTACAATGAAGTGAAAAATTCAATGGGCGAAGTTTCTTGTAAGAATGGATTGCAACGAAGAAATAAAATGATATCTCACTTTAGGCGAAGGATGAAACCAAAAGGATGGGGTGCGATTCTGAAGCACTTGTCAAGTGTCTCGTTTCATACTGTTTTATTAACACTTTATATTTTATTATGTACAAGTTTAACAGGTAAACTGATTAAGTGTACATAACGTATCTATAGATGTTTGATGTTATGATGTGTTTAGGATCTATTTAAATGACAAATTCAAATAAACAATAGAAAATAAACTATTTTTGGAACCCTTTTTTTTCAATTGAAATATGGAATGCTCTGCCACCTGACGTCTTTCCTGAGTGTTACAACTTGGACATTTTAAAGGCTAGAGTGAATAGGCTTTATCTAAGTAAGCATGCTCCATCCTAGACCATATCATCACTTAACATCAGGTGTGATTGTGGTCAAATGCTCTCTTAGAACTAAATAAATAAAAAATCAAAATTGCGTAGGGTTTGGTTCCAATTCAACTCGCCTGATGTAAAGTTGGAGCATGCTTACCCGACAATAAAAGATTCATACATACATACATACATAACGTCACGCCTTTCTCCCAGAGGGGTAGGCAGAGACCACGTCCTTCCATTTGCGACGATCCTGGCACACAGCTTTTGCTTCGTCCACATTCATCAATAAAATCAATAAAAGATTCACATCTTTTAAATAGCTTTAGAGGTATTTTAAATCGGGGAACTCGGACTTTTTCTACCTGACATCATATGAATGTTAAAGTATACTAGAGCACTCAAGCTCTAGTATACTTTAACATTCATCTGGTTTACATTTTCCGTCGTGACCGATAGAAAATTTGAGTAGTTACTGCCATCGACACAATAGGCAGAAGACCAGGTTTTTTTTGGAACATACTTCAATTAATCAATAAGTAAACAAATATTTTTATACCGGTTTACATTCACATTTCAAAAAACTATTAAACAAACAGTTTTTATCTTAAGCACCAGAATCGCACGTTTTCCTCAGAACGATAGTGAAGGCAGTGTCTCGTTTTATTGGGAACTCGGCTTAAAAATAGAAAGAAACCTTGTTACTTGAACAAATGTCTAAGGAATTTTCATTACACATTGTAGTTCGTGAATCGCGACACGAAGGCTACTTCAATTTGTGGATGTACTCGGACGTACTTTTAAAGTGTTCCTACTTGTTTCCCCAAGTATTTCGGTCACATAGCACGGAGGCAGCCTTGATAAACTGATGGTTGTGGGCAAAAAGGATGGAAAAAGACCACGTCGGCGATCACCAATCTGCTGGTCTGATTCCATCAAAGATGTCATGGGGATTAGTTCGACTCAGACGGGCTGATGACAGGGTGGTGTGGAAAGCTCGTCAAAACTTCTACCACGGCCTATCAAGACGGGCACGACCTTCAGTAATAAAGAAAACGACTGAAAAGAGACTTGTCTCCCGCTCTCAAATTTAGCCTCAGCTTACTTATTAGTTTAGTAGAGGTCATATGCGAAAGCTCAGTCGTGCAGCGAGTTGTGGAGCGGGCAATGTTCGGCATTGCTCTACGAGATGTAATCACAAATGAGGAGATCAGTAGACGAACCTAAGTCACGAATAGGGACATAGCCCCGAGGATTAGTGGGTTAAAGTGGCACACGGTGAGAAGGCAGTTGGTGCGGAAAAGTCTGGAGACTGGAGACATTTCGATAGGAAACGCGGCGTGGACTGATGACATAATCAAAGTTGTAAGATGGGGCTGGATGTAGACAGCCTACTATCGGCCGTTGTGGAAGAAGGTGATGGCCTATATCCTAAGTGGATATAATGATTAATGATATTAATGATGAATATTATAGAGGTCAATCGTCGCATAAATAATTATATTAACATAGTCAGTTAAAAAATAAATTGCTACTTATTGCAAAATAGATCCAATGATCTTATTACTTATATATCGAACTATATACCTAAAAAAACGGTAAACTTATAGTGTGGAAGAGTTTAACAATGACAAATTTTAATTTTATTGAATTAGTATTTTGGATTCATTTTCGATATGCATATAGTACACATTTTACTTGAACCCTTTTAATATTTACGCACCGAATTTCTTAGTAATATTCTGTAATAACCAGCTCTTGTAGGCATTGTTAAAAAAATAAATGTTCTATAAATTCATGTGTTATTTTACCTTAATTTTAAGATACAAGACGCAGATATCATAGACGTATTATGTAAAGCTTGCTGGTTTACCGTTTGTGGCTTAACACGACCTACCTAAAACATTGAGAAAACAAATTTCGTGTACATTAAATGCTTCTTGCTTCTTCTTTGTTGTATTTATGTTACGCATAATTTGGCCAATGTTCCCTAAAAAGAAATGATATACACATTAAGCCAACTTCATTCATATTAAACAGGGCTCATTACAAGTTAATTAGCGTTACCTACATCGTACAGCATACATAATATTGAAACATTAGTATAATTTCCAAGAATTTTCACCGTAAATACTGGATTTTAATGTTGATTTATTTTAGTACTAAAACTGTAGGCTCTGGTGTATATTTATATAATGAGGATGTCGTTATTGGTACCTACTTACATTAATTATAGTGGACATCCTGAGACTGATTACAACGAATTCAGTTATTAATGAAGATGATAACAACAAAAAAATAAACCACAGCTTTACGTTTGGGGTTAAAAGCCTTTGTTTTGAAAGGTTTTTTGTGAGGCTTTCCTAGCAGTCACTTAACGGATTACGTTTTTATTTCACAATAGCTATCAAGACTTATTTGCCAATCGTCAGAAAACAAAAAAGTTTTGTTTGCAAAAAAAAAAGTGGACGACGAACATCGATGTTTACGCAATAATCAGTCGGCGGGGACCAGCCAGCTGCCAGATATGAAAGCCAAGTTATTTATTGACGCCAATTTGGTCGGCGGGAAGTATTGTTTGGCCGAATTATAACCTCAGCTCAGCTAAGCTCTGCTATAATAATACCTATAATTTTTCATACTTTATTAAGATATAAGTAAAATTTGTTACCTGAATATCACAATAACTATTCTATTTATTTAATCTTTATTGCACAATAAAAAAGTTAGTAAACAAAAGGCGAACTTAATGCCGCTAGATAGAGCCAGTCTCATTTAGAACATTGTGGTTAACATTTGTTTATTAAAGCATTATTTTAAGCCAATCATCGTCATCATCATCAGCCTGTATCAGTCCACTGCTGGACATCGGCCTCTCCCAACGTTCACCACCTTGTTCGATCCCGCGCTTCTCGCATCCAGCACTTGCCAGCCGCCCTGCGCAAATCCCACTAGAAAAAAAAAAAAAAAAATCGCCACTCCATCTGGCCTGAGGGCGTCCTACACAACGTTTGCCGTTTGTCCTACATTATTTTTAGCCAAACCACAAGATCTTAGAGCGGCCGTACACGGACTGCTTCAAGAAGCCGCTGAAGTCCGAGTCGGACTCGCCGAGGAAGGGCGCCGTAGCAGCAAGCATAGTATAAAAGTTCTTGTAGCTTGTTGTAATTTTGAACGATGTTTTAATAACGGACAGGCAGACATGACAAATCTATAAAGGTTCCATGTTTGACTGGCTCGGTAGCTCAATTGGTAACCTCTGCCTTCTGAGCCAAGGGTCATGGGTTCGATCCCCACACATTACAAACATTTTGTGTGCATGAACATGTCTGTTTGTATTGGTCTGGGTGTTTTCTATGTATAATATGTATTTATTTACAAAAAAAATGTATCTAAGTAAGTTTATCAGTTGTCTAGTACCCATAGTACAAGCTTCGGCTTAGTTTGGGGCTAGATGGCGCTGTGGCCCAGCGTGGCATGTCTTGGGTTATTTATTTACCATTTAGCTACAGAACACTACAAAAAGCTAAATGTTATGCAAGAACATGATACGACTCTTCGATTTATGACTATAATATTTACTGAAGTAAGAAACCTCGATACAAATCAAGCCCGTAATTGTAAAACATCTGTAAGCAGTAAATATTCCGTATCATGGCCGGATTTCGGTCTCGGTTCTTATTAAACAAACAGTACGTAACAAAGATAACAAACCGTCGGCAAATATAAATTAGCGACACAGGCTGAACCGAGGAATCTTCTAAATAAATATTTATAGTAACCCGCATCGGGAATTGAGAATTACGAGTTTTAAAGGTCATCTGTTCATTTTTTGTCAATATTGGTTAATATGTTAGGGTCATCATCATCATCAGCCCACATCAGTCCACTGCTGGACATAGGGTAAACTGGAGATGCTGTAAGGAACGGCAGCGGAGAAGACCTCATTCTGCGAGACGCTGATCTAGGAAAAGGAGGCGGCGGAAAGAAAGCGTGAGGATGCGGCTCTGTGCTACCCGAACCCCTAAGTTGCTGTGCACTGGCGACATACTGTGGGGTTCAGTGGGTATACCCTTCCACTGTGGGAGGTGTCACATCACGCCTGTTCCTCTCGGTTTCGGCGTGAAGGTGCCTAATGTATTCCTCTCTCAAAAAAAAACAAGCAAGAAAACAGACTCTAGCACTAGGCCGGAAAAACGTTACATCTATAACCTCATGTAGGTATATGATAATAACATAACCGCTACAGATGAAATACCCACGTAATTATTTATCATCAGTGTTGTAGCAGCAGCTAACAGCATTCTACGAAATAGTGCTACGTAGCCGAAAATAGTGCTACGAATTCGTAGATCTGTTCCATGGTAAGCATTTATGTTTGCGTTGTAAGTGGTGTTGTGTTTCAATATACATAAGAACTTAAGCTACTAGTTTGTTATGGATCAGACAAAAAAAGGTATAAAAGTGTGATCTTGCCAGACTTCAATTACATTTCACGTGTAAGTAGTATAAATTATTATTATTAAATAACTTCTTGATAAAACTTTACATGAAGTTCCATATCTAACTTTCTATTACTTCTATTCTAGTACAATCCACACAATACACCATTGAAATGTCATCTTAATGAGTGAGCATAAATTATAAATTAAGCCCTAGCATATTAAATTGAAACTTTAATCGCCTACGCGTTTACCCAGATAATAGATAATTAACATAATTAATGTACCGCTTTGCCTGAACTGGATTTATTGTTTTTCTAATACGTTATCATATCTCTACATAATTACAACTATGTCATTTTGGAAAACTTTTCCTAATTAACACAATTCACGTAAACTTTCCCCAGAGAAATAGAACATTTCAAAAAGTAAGAAATATAATTTAGCATGAAAGTAGGTACCTACGGCCGGCGGGCCTTAATAAGCTGTCAATCAAACCGTCTAATTTCCGCTGAGAATTCGATACACGAAAGAAGAAACCGGATTTCTTGTAGCAGGTACACCTGACGGTTAGAAATAATCGAACTGCGATCAAAGATTAAAAATCTTTTTGCAATAGGTAGAATAGGTAATGTGCTCATATTTTCCTTGATTTAATATACTTCGCTGTTACAAAATCCGTTTCTTTAAAATAAATAGTTCGATATATATATTAATCAAGTTTTAAAAGGGTAAATTTAGAAAATGAAGGCTGTCTCGAGTCTAATCTTTCTGGAATTTAAAGGAGTAATGTAAGCTGTCTCGAGTCTAATCTTTTTGGGATGTAAATCATCATATCATCTTCTTGTTCCAAGCCACCATCATCTGCCCGTGGAGCATTCTGCTGAATAACAAACAAGGCGCTGGCTACAGACCGTGGTGGTATAACCATCACAGTTGTAGGCGTAGCTAAACTACAGACCAATGACGGGCAGCACCATAACGGAGCGAGACGCTACGCCCTGCGATTGCTAACCTGGCGATTATAGATATATAACCTCCAGGATTTTGCCCAACATGGCAAACACCTGGAGAGGTTTATTACACCCTATCACATTCCACTGTGATAGACTGTACCTAATAGATGATGATGTGCTACTTTATGATTAAGACTAAGATTACCTAAGGCTTGGATAAGGTCGGACACTACTATTCTTCGTGCCTCGAGTGGTGAGTGCGGGGGCGCATAGGGGCGTAACGGTGTGGTGGGTGCAGCCACACCATTGCACGAGGTCCGCCGACACAGGGGGGTTTAGTGGGTATACCCTCCCATTTAGGGAGGTGTGAGTCCCACACATCATGTCATCTCCCCCCGGAGGTGGCATGACGGTGCCTAATGCATTCCCCTCTAGAAAAAAAAGGTCGGACACTACCATTGTGTGTGTCAAAAAGTAACTTAACAATGAAACGAAGCTTACAAAACGCAGCAAACTGAATTCCATTCCACGAGACGTGGTTATGCACCTAATACGAAACAAACGCTACGAACATCGCAACAGTTTGCATCGAACTGTGTCATAAAATCGACATGGAACAAACAGAAGTGGCTGCGGAACTAAACGGATTTACAGCAAATAAACGAAGGCACACGAACATTCTGCCGCTCGTGTGCCGATCGACCGTTCATTTGCGTTTGACGATAGGATTTAGGTCATTTTGCCTCAGTATATTCACCATCCATATAGGTAACCATAACTACCTTAATTTTAATGGTATTTTCCCGCAGACAAACAATTTCTTCTTTAATAACCTTGTCTGTTTTTTTTTATAGTGGTTCGACATTATTATTTTCCCTACGCCTGATGGAAAGTGAAAGAGAAGCCCAAGTCGCTGTGACAACGGGCAAGTAACTGATCAGTTACCTGTCAGTTGCCACCGCCGTGCCGGCCCAACCCCAACCCCCCACGAGCTCCGTAAACCCTACTCAGCGGCAGAAACACGACTCAGAGGTCATTTGACTGCGGTGTTCTATAGGGTGGAGTTCCTTCCCCGGACGGGCGGCTCAATTCGAGCGAAAATGTGTGGATAAAAATGCTTACCTACTGCCTATTAAAAACGGTTACTACCACTCATAGACTCTGCAATGCCAGGGGCATAGCTTAGCCGCTGCCTAACGTACTTACTACTAAGTAAGTAATTTATAACCCTATCAAACCAAGTAACAGTTATTATAACAAAGATTTTAATCATGCTTTTTAACACAAGCATTGCATCTTGCAATACTCGCGAAAAGCATGTCAAAGCCTGTCTTTGGTTCAACAACTGAAAGATTATTATTCATCATCATCCTAGCCTTTTTCCCGATTGTCTCAGGTTCGGCTTCCCAAACTGAGAGATTTGGCGAGGGCTAAGCTTTTACACAGAGCGACTGCCATCAAACATCCGCAACACTTAGGGTAAGCTATACCCATTCCCAGTTGGGCGTCAGAGTTAGAAAGATTATTATTATAATATCTATTTACGTAGGCCAAAACAATTCGGAAGGAAAACCGAAATGGCATGTCCTTATTCATAAAATATTCGTTCCACGAATTCATATTAAAACATAATGCATTCAAAAGGAAACTTGTACATCACTGGTAATGATATGGAGAAATAGTTTACGGCTCCCAGATATCTACGCAAACATTCCAAGTTTCAATTATTTAATGCTACAACATTGTACAGTCACTACACGTACGGTCACTTATGCTTTAGAAATATCTCATTCGAATATGGACTTTATTATAATGTTGGTAAAGCGTTTCACTTGAACCGGTGGAAGTGTGCAATCCATTTTTATGATGTCGACCCCGGGGGTACGATATGCACGAATGATGTATGATTGTTTGTTGGTCATCTATTCTGTATGCAGCCCGCAAATAGTGGCATAATCATACTACCTACGGTTAGGCAGTGGGATTGATGCCTGAATTACCGATAGGGTGCTTACGTAGCCCTGTACCTACCTACGTATTGACTACGGAATGCTTGTTTGTTTGTGTATTGGAAATCCGCGCAGTGTAGGTACTTCAGTATGCTGTCATACTCGTGGTTTCATGTTGCGATGTTTGCCGATCTGTGGTATTTCTTATATGTATGTATATCTAGAGTAACTGTAGTAACGGTCTATATTTATTATGATGGTATAAAGGCATATATTGTAAAGCAAAGTCCACCGCGTATGCGTTATAAACTTAAAAACTGTAGGATGGTAGACAAATAAAGATATATTTCGGCAGTAATATTTAGTTTTATTGCGAATACAAAAAATGGATGCACGCACATCGAACGGTTCACAAGATGCAAGAGAGAGTTACCTTCCGCCACTTGACAGCTGGTGCCATTTAAAAGAACTAACAAGGATGCGTTCCGATTCTATCAAAAACAAATGCAAACGCTGTTTGTATTATTTACCTACGATTATTTGAAAGCACTGATAGACCTTTGGAAGGATTTGGGGGAGACCTTTGCCCAGCTGTGGGACAGCACAGGTTGAAAAAGAAAGAAGAAAGAAGATAGACCACTGACCGATAGACAACTGATAAGATCGCCTAAATTGTGCAACTTTGTCTAGTCATAAGTTTTTTTTCTTGGTGCAGCATAAATATAATCTATCTACGAGTAAGTATGTACCCAACCTCAATATTAAATCAGACATAAATCAACTAAAGATATTCAAGACTATTTAGTGAGAATACGTGACAAGTCAGTGATAGAAAATCACATATCTACCCGAACCGAAAATCATTGGGGAAATTAAATTTAGTCGGCTTCGCTTATTGGGCCGTGTTGAAAGGGAAGGATGGGTATTGGACCGTGACTACTACAGTGAGTAGGTACCCTTGTTAACATACGTACTTACAGTCAGGTTATAATTGGTATTACATTGAGATAAGGCGTCGTATAAACTACTAGGACTAAGCAGTGAATTCTAGAGCATGGTACTAGGTACAATAGATAAGAAAAGGTCGAGGTGGCATTCTATAAAAATAAATATAAATGCATAAATAAATATCAGACACCATCACATAGGTACATTGCATCGATCATAAGTAAGTAGCTTAAATTAATAAAGCAACCACTGAAAAAACGCTTTGGGTATTTCAAATAAGCTAAGGATAAGGTAAGGATAGGTGGAGGTCGGGAGACTTTATAAGGTGGGAGAGATGAACCATCCCTCCAAAACCAACTTAAATTTTGCTTTAACAATATGTTAAAATAGTACAACGAGAATCTTATCTTTTCTAGCCATAAATTTAGCACTAGGACCGTAGTTTTTAAGTTTATTACTTACATACAGAAATACAAAACTTTTTGTCTTTATAATAAGTATCATATATTTTATGTATTTATTACAGGTATTTTTACTAAACTGTAAAAATACCATTAGTTTGCCACGGGCCCCAAATTATATACTTAGTTGCGCCATTGCATACAACCTCAAAACTCACTCCCCTTCCTTTTAAATTAGTCTCTATTGAAGAATTCACCCAGCTTATTCTATTAAATCACTATTAAATTAACGACACCCTGTTGAAATTAACGGTGAACGCGATTTACATTCATCCAGTGGCGAATTCAACTCTTCCTTGTTATATTTGCATATTTATCGCGTAACTTTATTCGCGCCTTGGTTGTCAGAATACACAATCCCGGGTGTCGAATTACTGTCCCTTCGTTATATCGCGTGCCTCTTAAGCGAGGAAAAACGGGAGGAATTTAACTTGGGAGAATCGAATTCGTATGCGATGGAACGGTGTTCTTGCTTTTTAACCGACTTCGAAAAAGGAGGAGGTTCTCAATTCGTCTGTATGTATAATATTTTTTTTTTTTTTTTTTTATGTTTGTTCACCGATATTTCCGTCAATTATGGATGGATTTCAAAAATTTTTCGACAGTTCGACAGAGGACACTTCCGAGGTGGTCCCATTTTCACCAAGTCAGGATCTGATGATGGGATCATGTAGAAATTGAGCGCAACAACCGAAAATTTTATGCTCATATGGTGTTTTTGTTACGTAATTATATTTTACTCAGGTATATGCTTCCGGGCGTCAACATCTGGTGCTGATGATGAAGCCACAGAACTCCTTAACGGTTAGGAGTTAGGGGACAGTACTGACATTGGTCGATATTAAACTAGGTAGTAGTATGTACTTATGCAGGGCTAATAGGGCAGGTGATTTGGACAAGTGATTTGCTTGATTCTAGATCGCAAAGTCTTCACTTGACTTAAAGCAAAATTTTTCATTCCTAAGTAAAACTCTTAAGGACATTAATTAGCCTTTATTCAAGTTCACAGCACATTAACGCAACTAAAAATAGAGAAATAAAATTATTTAAAAAAAAAAAATTAAACCGACTTCGAAAAAAAACACAAACGACCAAAACTAAAAAGCGATAAATAACGTAAGTAATTCCATCCTTAAGACATAATTATTTAAATATTACAATTATCACTTATTTTTGAAGTCGGTGCCAAACAAATAAATATATTGTCGTGTTTGCCGGCCGCGCGCGTCATACAACAACAGTCTACGTTAGGTACCGAGAGGCTGGCACCGACTTCAAAAATAAGTGATAATTGTAATATTTAAATAATTATGTCTTAAGGATGGAATTACTTACGTTATTTATCGCTTTTTAGTTTTGGTCGTTTGTGTTTTTTTTCGAAGTCGGTTTAATTTTTTTTTTAAAAATAATTAATAATAGTTTTGTGATGTTAAACATGCATGGCGGTTATTCATGTGAAATGAAATGTAAATTTAACTGGATTCGATTCGACTCCTAAATTTAGGGACCCGAAGGGACAGTACGTTTCGCCTCTACGTTCATAGCACGAACGGCCAAACTATTTGCCAGGCTCTATGTTCCCAGAGACGTACAATCTTCCGATGTTCAAGGCGAGAGTGAACCGGTTTTTGATGGGTGAGCGCGCTCCATCGTAGACTATGATATCGCTTACCATCAGGTGAATTGCAGTCAAGCGCAAACCCATATTGTATAAAAAAAATTAGATAATGTGGTTTCCGAACTTGGAATAGGATCGCCCCATACTTTCATCTCGTAAGTGCTGTAGAAGACGATAAAAGGGAAAACTGGCAGCAGCGTATACCTGGGGAAAATAAAACCTACTGCGTTCACCAACCCGCCTGCCAAGGGTGGTGACTAAGGTCAATCACCCAAAATGACAAATGTCAGAATAATAGCGAGTTCCACATAATAATATCCCTTACAAAGAACCCAGATGTAAGCATTGCATTCCTGACGTTTAAAAAATCGGATTAACGTTTTGTCATTACAATCGTTAGTCACTACAAATCACACAGGTACGTACACAGTTTTTAGTTTTACGTTTTCTCTCTGAAAAGCTAAATTATTCATTACTAGCTGTGCCGGCGGCGTCGCACGCGTGGATACCGGGTTTCAAAAATAACAGACTTCCATAAAATGGTACCTTATTTTTAAGTTACACTTCTAGCAATACATTGGTGAAAACCGCATTTAATTCCATGCAGTAGTTTTTGCGTGATGCGCGATCAAACATACAGATAAAAATTTCTCCCGTTTTCCCAACACTTCCCATCACTGCTCTGCTCCTATTGATTGTAGCGTGATGAAAAGTATACTATAGCCTTCTTGGATTTAAAATGACATCACACATTGTCAACGGTGTATACAAAATTTCAGCTTAATCGGTTGAGGGCGAATGCCTAAAAATTGAGTTGTAAGATATTACCCAAAGATACAAACATACATAAATTGCAAGTTAAATAAAAGCTTGTAATAATAAAAAGTAGGTAGTTCATAGTTTCAAGTTCATTCAAGTTCATAGTAAAAAAGTAGTAGGTACAAGGATTATCTAGTTTCAGCTTCAGTGCTGCTAATACACAAAGTACAGTTTAAATACCATTTGACCAGTCAAAGCTAATTACAAATTAGTTCGTGTATTAATTGGCAATGGCGTGTTGTACAGTCAAAAGCATTATTTATACCGAAACATTCACCATGAAACTACCCTAAGGCAAGGCATAGTGAACGTTGTAATATAAATTTAAACGATATTTCTTGACATAAATTAGTTTAACATGAATTAAATAACTTATTCTATAGATAATGTCATTACATAGTTAGGTAGATATTCTTTATTGCACAAAACACAAACATTGCTGGAAATACAGATTACAAACTTCATGTAGTACATTTTAGACGATCTTAAGGCTAATAGCGATATCTCATCATTCATCATCATCAGCCTGAAATCGTCTAAACTGCTGGACATAGGCTTCCCCTAATGACAATGATGTGCCCTAGTCTAGCCTAGCGTGGTGAACGCTTGACAGGCCGCTTGGTAACGCTACTACTAGTTGCCTTAGTCATCTTCTATGATCATAGAAAACATAGTTTTTCTTATAGTAGCACGGCATAATAGTGCTTATAGTGACAAGCTCGAAGGCTCATTTGGTAGAGCCCTTTGCTTTCTGAGCTAAGAGTTGTGGGTTCGATCCCCGCACAGTACAAACATTTGTGTGCATGAACATGTCTGTTTGTATTGGTCTGGGTGTTAACTAGGTATATTATGTATTTATTTACAAAAAAAAGTATCTAAGTAAGTTTATCAGTTGTCTAGTACCCATAGTACAAGCTTCGGCTTAGTTTGGGGCTAGATGGCGATGTGTGGCCCAGCGTGGCATGTCTTGGGATATTTATTTATTTATTTATAATGGCCACTATACGCCTGATGGAAAGCAAGAGAGAAGCTAAACTCAACGAGCAGATGACCAAAACAGTGACCTGTCGGTCCCATACTAAGCATATTATAAGCTGTCCCGTAGGGGAGTGCTCTGGAAACTGGGACAAGAAGGAAATGAGTTGAGAGAGACGTTTTTGATGAAAACGTGCAGATCTGAGTTTTCTTAGCGTTGAACTCAACCAAATTATTGAAACCCCATTACAGAATAATAATTATCCGAAAAATCTACTTACAAAGGCAGTCCAGGCAACAAAATTGCAGATAAAATAATATTGTCACATTTCCTTTCCAATGTACAGTCAGTCGCCCGTATTATAGTACTTATACGATTTCATAATCTCTGTCACAGTTCAAAACGCGAGGCCACACATTAATTTATGTTCTCATGAATGTTTAAGCCAGCTAGTCCTTCATATGGACTCTAATACCGCACTGCGGATTATATACCTATTGTGTCCGGGCTTATGTCAATACGCTCAATAATTCATCACTCGGAACAAAATGGTGTGAACGCGGTTGTTGTGTATCGACATAATATAATTTTCATTGATACACATTGCAATTTGAGTGTCGGAGACAGTATGGACAGTCGAATGTTTTGTGAAAAGTCACGTTTTTAAGTAATACATACATTCTTAACGTCACGGCTTTATTATTTATTTATTTATTTAATCTTTATTGCACAGTAAAGTAGTGTACAAAAGGCGGACTTAATGCCACATAGGCATTCTCTACCAGTCAACCATTGGGCTAAGCAGAAACTAATTTTATGGTAGTATGCGACAAAGGTAATTTAAAACACAATATCTCAAACACAATAATAAAATATGATAAAAATAAGATACAAATAAATACATACACACATATATATATATATATATTATACCTACATATACACAAGAAGGAACAGAACATAATCTTACTTATAATACGAATAGAATAAACTAATAAATATATAATATACTTACAAAATATTATAATATACACACATACATATAAAATAAATAGGACGACGACTGTAAAAACTATTTCACTGAATGTTGGAGTCGATAATGTTTTTGAAGCCTTATCTTGAATGATGCCCTGCTTGGAGCACTACGGATGCCTTCAGGAAGTCCATTCCAGAGTCTGACTGCTTGCACGCAAAAGGACTTAGTGACGAAGCTTTTTCCAATTGGTGTAGGTAGAGACCACGTCTTGCCATTGCTCGACACATAAATAAATAAATAATCCAAGACATGCCACGCTGGGCCACACAGCGCCATCTAGCCCCAAACTAAGCCGAAGCTTGTATGGGTGCTAGACAACTGATAAACTTACTTAGATACATTTTTTTGTAAATAAATACATATTATACATAGAAAACACCCAGACCAATACAAACAGACATGTTCATGCACACAAATGTTTGTAATGTGTGGGGATCGAACCCACGACCCTCGGCTTAGAAGGCAGAGGTCACTACCAATTGAGCTACCGAGCCAGTCAACATGCTACGATACTGGCACACAACTTTTGCTTTTTCAGTAATATGATTACAAAAGACGGTTCAACTTTTTAAAAGGTTTCACTGAATAAAACCGGCTGCTATGAATATGTTTTAGAAATTTTATACCTTTCGAATACGGACTAGACTATATTCATCAACATCAGCCTATTACAGTCCAGTGCTGGACATAGGCCTCTCCAGTGGTTAACCACTTTGGTCAAGCTTCTGGAGGTTTTACCTACAATCGCCACGCTGGGCAGGCGGGTTGGCGATCGCAGGGCGTAGCTTCTCGCTCCGGTGACGCTGCTGCCGGTCATCGGTCTGTAGTATTTAGATGCACCTTCAATTGTGATGGCTATACCGCTACCAGTCGGTTGCCAGCGCCTCGTTTGTAATTCGGCAGGATGCACCACAGGCAAGTGAGGTTGGCTTGGAGAGAAAAGATGATAAGGTCGCTCTCTTACATCCCTTAGAAACACCTACCTAAATTACAATTAGGACTATATTACATAGTACGATCAAAATAGGACCAAAACAAATGTGGTCTCATCAATCTATCAAGGTCACCTAGTTTGACATTTTATGTTATAATATAATTATATATTCACATACCAAAAAATAAATTTTCATTAGTGCCGTATTAATTTAGACATATTTCATCAAGCCTTACACGTGTTATATTGACTACCACACATGAATTGTTAACGTTGTATATAATTGAACGGTTAACAACATTACTATTGTCTATAACATGTCAGTGTAGGCGGTAATAGATCATTTGCTATGATACGAGTAAATTTGTAGAGCTACGAGTGATGGAGATTGTATCTGTATGTATACCTAAACGATGCGTTACCGGAGCGAGAAGCTACTCCCTGCGATCGCCAACCCGTCTGCCCAGCGTGGCGATTATGGGTATATCCTCCAGATGTTTGCCCTAAGTGGCGAACAACTGGAGAGGCATATGTCCAGCAGTGGACTGCTTTAGGCTAAGGATGATGATGACTTAAACGATCGTTTTTCCTAGTAACACCACGAATTAAAAACCCGTACAATAATACCTACTACCTCTAAACTTGCAACAAATATCTTCTCGATCGAGGTATCTACGTATATCTGTAGGTATATGGCATATGAAAAGATATTGCTGGTAATCCTTACTAATGTTCTAAATTCGAGATTCGAGAGTACAAGTAACTCTGCTTGTCGTTCTTTCGCGCCAAAACTACTGAACCGATTTTGTATGAAATTTGGCACACATTATACAGCGTGGACCGGAAATGAGCACTAATACTTAAGGGTCGTATAGAGTAGTTGATATACGATCTGGCAGCACTGTGCCCGGAACAAAAGAATTTGTATGTTTTAAGTAATTGGTGATTTTCATTTTTATGCAAAAGTCCCAAACGGCAACCCTAAAAACAGATGTTTAGTCCACTAATAGTGATCAAAGAATACAGAGGCGACACATCTAATTTAATGCTACCTATTACCTACGACGTAGTTGATAAATTAATCCTCAAAATTACGTGTATTTCGTAAATTCAGATATTTATGTTCCTGCAATAATAAATGTTACTAATACGAATCTTTGATAGTAACAGTGTCATAATGGTGAATATTTAACGATTTTTATAAGTTTTCACCCTCAAACTTATCAACCTCATTGAATTTAAAGTAGATTTGAAAGATAACAAAAGATAAAAATTATTTTGAAACATTACTGACATGATTCAGTAATTTTCAAGAATTACGAATTCAATTTTGTGCCTACTTGCGTATCTGTATCTAAGCCATTCACGAAACGGCGCAGACGGCGGTCAGAGGTCAAAGGACGAAGCGCTTTCTTCTGATTGGTTGCGGCATCGATTGACTTTCGCCGCGGGCGCCGCCTACTTACCTATTTCTTTTTTCGATAAATACAACTAGGGTTCTGGATATTATTGAAAATAATATCAACTGTATTTATTTCGAATGAAAGTATCATCATGAGCCCTTTTCAGTTTCGAACATTGGGCTCTCCCAATGTTCGATGCGTATGCCACTATGCCCAGCAGTGGTCTAATATGGATTTTTATTACTTTGTTTTTACAGATTTCGGGGATTTTATTAATTTTAAATATCGTAGGTACATATTCCCAGTTCATACGACTGATGAATTGCAAATGTGTAAATTTGGTAGTAACATTGGGAAAGGCCTATGTCCAGCTGTGGACTAATAAGAGTTTTTATTTTGTTTTTACTCATTTCGGGGATTTCATTAATTTAAAAATATCCTACACATTCCCAGTTACTTTATACGAGTGATGTTATTGCAAATGTGTAAATTTGGTAGTAGAGGGTTTTTCAATTGTGAACTGATATTACCGAACCCTACGGGAATTGGCGAAAAATGGATTATTATTTTTTAGTCACGTATCAGTTGCTTCGTAACCTTCGTGAACGTTAGTCGCATCTTCTATCGGGAGACCATAGCTCGGCATCACATTATTACAATGATGAATTTTATGAAATGACGCTAGGTATGACGGAGCGCCGCGCGCCTGCTCGCCAATACTTAGACAGGCGTTTGGGCTGGGCTGATCGGCAAAGGAGGCCCTGTAACGTGGCCAGCCCGCTCCTCTGACCAGACTACCCTGGAAGTTTTTGTGTGTTGTGTGTGTGGTTATGTGAATAGTCAATGAATGCGTCCGTGGCGTTTTATTCGGATTTAAAATCAGTACTACGTACGATAGGTAGCTAGCGGTGTGCCGCGCTGTCACTGCGCTGGTCTAGTTATAGGTAGGTTCGTAGGTACGATATTCGGTCAGTGACCTGTCTTTACAAACAAACTTTCAGGGTTGTACAAGGATTTGCCACAAAATTTGTTTTTTAAAAATGTATGGAGTAATAAAGTATCACTTTCAATGTTCATTACCTTCACTATGCTTTCTTTACATGATATATATAAACACCCTTAAGTATTAGTGCTAACTTCCGAAACACGCTGTATGTCTAGAGCCTGACCACAAGCCTGACGTATGCTATTTTTAATGCGAAAAAGGGTTATTGTCTAAGCGGACAAAATTGTGGAACTCTGAATCAGTTTGACCTATTAAAAATACCATATTTGATGAATGGAAGGTTACTATATTATACTGTAGAACTATAATAGAAGTATATAAGGTAGAAGAAAAGTAGCAATACGAATATATTTTCTCTATAAATGGCCTGTAGTCAGTTCATAATACACAAATCACAACTAGGTTAAGATTTAGGCAGCTTTTCGATACGAATACCTTTTATTCATGGAAAAACAACATCATTTATTTGTTTAATTATTCAAAGTATCGGCAGGTACTCTTTGACAGGGTCCCTAAGGAACCGTCTTCAAAATATTGAAGTACCTACCTTTGACGGCGAAAATAAATAATTCAGCGTCTCATAACAGTTAGAGTCCTAATACGTCATGTGAGGTTTTCCACAGTACACACTGGAAAAGCAGCGAAGCAACGATTATGTTACTTGAAAAACTAATTTTAAATTTTGTTTTTAAAATGTTTTTAAAAATAATTTGCGTAGCGTCATATATTAGGTAGGTATTTATTTATTTAAGGACAGCCAACAAAACAATCACTCAGTAACATGGTATTAACACTAGTTCCATTATTAGTGCTAAAGTGATGCCTTTATTAGAGGCTGCCACGGCATGCATAAATGGTTGAAATGTGTTGCCGCTGTGGCTGCGGCATTAGCCCTACGACTACACGTCTTGGGATCGAGAGATTCTCACTAATGCCACTGCCACAGAGGCAACACTGCCGCTGATACAACAGCGATACCCACTTTGGGCTTAACTATTTATTAAAGTGGTAAGAATAGATCTCATAAAAACACCTGGCTTATCGAATATGTCTATATGTGTGACTTTAGAGACTTTGTTATACAGTAACTGCATTCTATTTACTGATGACAAGTGACCCAAGTTGCTTTTAAACATTTTAGTATTAAAAGTGAATCTACTACCATCCAATTGGAACACAATAAATATTCTACCAAAAAACAAAAACAGGCAAGAAACTCGTGTAATTGCTCCTTTTTAAAAGAAGGATATACTAATGATAATATTTTAATTTTTACCACGTTATACGGTTATGGTTTAAATGTATTACTTTGTGCAATAAAAAAATATCTATCATCTTAAAGTCATAAAAGCTTAGTCGATCATTATAATTAAATTGAATCTACTAATGAATATTAAATATTGTTCCAGTGTGAAAATAAAGATGTAATTCAAAAAATAGTAATAGTAAAACTTTTTCTGTAAATAACTAATGTAAACGTAATTGTAAAAGTATGATTATTTGTCATACTTAATTACACAAAAAGATATCTGCCATAAGATTCACTATTATTACAATAGAACTATTGTTTTACGTTTGAAACTAGGTACTTGTAATCTTAATGTAATATTATCAAAATGATACACATTTTAGTTGGGACCTGTGTTAAATCTATTCGTGAAATAGCTCTGTAAATACAGCAAGGTACTCCTTGATGTAATTCCTAGAAGACAAATTCGTCTTCATGATGTCAAAATGTTGTTGACAGCCAAAATAAATTATTAACCTCAGTTGCTATCGGTTTCAGTCCTTATACATACAATTACGTAAATATTTTCACAGTGCGCGAAAATAGTAGTGAGGAAATGACTACGGGTGCATAGCATGCCAAGTTATGACATTTTCATTTTGTCTCTCACTTGCTGTGCCACAAAAGGTAACAAATTGGTGTAACATTTACTTTTCTGTGGTTTTGACTACGTAAGGTCGTAGCCCTGTAAATAATTATAAGCTTAGTCATACTTATAACAGAGTAGATTTCACTGTTTTTTTATTATATTATGTCTTTTGGTTCAGCGCTATAATCGTCGTTGTTTGCTTAAAACCAATAGACTCTATAACAAGCAAAAAAGAGATCTTTACTCGACATCATATTACTTATAATCCGTACAAGAACTGAGGTCATATACTATGCTCAGGCTAATGTGGCAGAGTGGGCAGATGGCCATTGGGACAAAAAGTTCTTCATTCCTTTCGGTAGATTTCTGGCCACTTGACTAACGAGATATTAAACAAGAGACGTTGGATGCAAGCCGCTTGTATTCGTAGGTATGTATCGTAGGTATGTGTGTTTTCTGGTTATGATGATGATAAAGTTC
This sequence comes from Conogethes punctiferalis, assembly GCA_031163375.1. NCBI lineage: Eukaryota > Metazoa > Arthropoda > Insecta > Lepidoptera > Crambidae > Conogethes > Conogethes punctiferalis. The sequence goes on along the minus strand of CM062092.1, from coordinate 8,041,180 downwards.
TATACTGTCATTTGTTTACAAAATAATGTTGTTATACATAGTACGTATTATTTTATGCAGCCCACGTGTAAGTCCTCACAGTAATAATAGGGTAAGGACACGCTTTTGATATTCGTCGATTGAATAATCAAAAGACCTATTTTGTATTAGGTAGTTCATGTAAAATGTAGATTACACACTTATGAGAACCGGCACTGTGTAATAATGAAGAAAATTATATACATGTTCGTGTTTTGTTTTCGACTGTTTGCTACAACGGATTTCTGGAGTAGAAGTTACTGTCAATATGTAGTATGAAAGTGGTGTTTTGCTCAAAAGTATAAAGGTGCCAATGGGAACTTGTTTTTTTGTTACTCGTTTACAAGAATAGGTGTTACAGACATCTTGTACATTTTAGGCGGTTTCGTAACTTCAGGTAGAGGAAATGCAATTTTCTGAACAGAAGGGCAACATCATAAAACTTTCTTCTTAGTAATAGTAAATATTATTATATAGATACGTAAATAAATACATAATCATAATAATATACAATAAAAAAAGGTTCAAGATCAAAAAAAGGTTTGTAACTTCCCCCAAATAGAAAACATTATTCCAAAACTTGCATCGATGACCTCGATGGCGAAGTTTCTTAAGGGTTTGGTAAAGTCCTCGGTATCGATTCTCACCGACTCAGTTCAGAAAGCGAACTTTCTGCAAATCGACTCGCCTTTGAGTGGTCTGAGGTGGAATTTCATCGTGAGTACTTTGTCTTAGGTTACCTTCCATCAAAACTGTATTCAAGCCATAGATTTAAGTCGCAGCACAAAGTTTTGTTTCCTTAGGGAATAATAATAATCTATATAGTCTATATTACCCAGGTAGCCAGAGCCATCCTGGCCGGCAAGGTAACGCTTTGTTTAAAAGATCTCATACTATAAGAAAGTGGAAACACATGTGCTGGCAGAGAATTCCACTTTTCAATAGTACGACAAAAGTACAACCCAATTTTAATACGCGAAGGAGGTATGGGGCGGGGTAAGAAGAAGGTATTCACCCCGCCCCATACCTTTGCATCAGAGGAAACAGCTACTTAGTATCGTAGCTTAGCTTTCACATCCACGGGGATATCTGCTAATGCAGCCGCCACAGCATAACATAGCACTTACAATTTACATATATACATATTTTTCCTATATATGCGTGTCGTATCAGCCTCTTATTTAGGCGTCGCTTTAGCACTTATGAAGTACTATTGTTTAAATAATGTTAATAAGTGTTTGTTTTGCTAGCTGTCCTTAAATAATTAAATAAATAATAACTTCATAGCAATCTCGTATGCAAAAACACCCTTCTGCGACAAATCAGAACACAAAACAAAGCAATAATCATAAACTAGTAAAGTAATCACAATACTCTTACTTAGCAATACATCTCATGTCTCTGTAGCGAGCATTGCTTTTCTCTACGACAAAAGATATCATTAAGAGTCCCGCAAAAGTATTTACCAGATAAAGAAAGTTTGACCTCCGACATATACATCCGTAATTCCTCTCTCGACCCAAAGCCCTCTCCACGTCCTGTCCAAACAAATTCATAATTGGCCACCTACCCGACAACTTCAAACTTATGTTATAACTTTTACTGAGTTCGCTTTCAAAGAAACACATTTCTACGAGAGTATAATTTGTTTAATCAGATATTAAGTTTAAAAAAAACAGTAGCACATGTTCTTTTTTTGTAAAGAAATTTATTTTACTTTTTTAATATTGGCACGTCGAAATGACTGCACCCTGCTGTCATTTCGTCGTGCTCATTCTGATGTTACGCTATCCCCAATGCGCTTAATCAGTGCAACGTAGAATCGATCACAAGATGACCCTTTAGACGGCCTGAGAAAACACACGATCCGTTTAAGTTGGACGGGCTTTAACCAAATCAGTCTCTTATCTTATAGTTCCCTATCACTAATCACTAATTATAAACATAGTAGAAAACAAAGTCTCTTTCGTCTCTCCGTTCCTATATAATATGCTTAAATCTTTAAAACTACGCATCGGATTCTGATGCGGTTGTTTTAATATATAGGCACTCTCTTTATTCAAAGACTTCGTCTTTTCCGTCGTTAATAATGTATGATAGATGCATAATAAAGTATGTAGTAGAAACAATGTCAATTTTAGAAGTTTCTATTGGGTTTCTAAAATACACGAAGCGAAGGGAGAGCAGGTCACTCCTAATTTTACGAGTATAAGCAAACAAAAAGTATCTATCTATGTATTATAGTAACAGTAACTACTGTATGTAATTAAGTATACCTAACTATACTCTTTATTTGTTAGATTTCAGAAGACCCTAGACTGTATGACACGTCATACATACATTGTAGTTAAAAGTATAGATGTGATGATTGTATTGTAAACACTATGTTGAAAAGAGCAACTACACGAGTTTCTTGCCGGTGTCTTCTCGGTAGAATGCTGCTTTCCGAACCGGTGGTAGCTTCGACGATTTGTAAGTTTTTTTTTTAAACTATGTGGAAGTAAGATTATTTTGACTTTGGTACAAAACGAGTTAAGCTTGCACTATGCCGTATTCACAGTGCAAGCTTATGCACAATCCTGTTGTAAAAAATAGGGCCCAAATCTACTAAATAAAACCACTGAACTATGTAACAATACAGGGTTTATTGAGGAAGCGAACGAAAAAAAATAATCACACAACGACCCATATGTGTTGGCAAAATCGCAACGCTTGCGCGAGTTAAAGTGGCACAGCGCCATCTGTGATTGCGACGTAGAACTAAATATGCAAACAAGTTTGATTATACTACGTTTGTTTCATAACAACTATTTCCGTACGTTTTATGATTTAACAATATTTTATTTAAGATATTAATAGAAAATTATGCGTAATTAATAACAAATTGGACATACCGCCCACCAAGGACATCTGTTCATGTCCTTCGGAACAAATAAGGACATACCGCCCACCATGAGGTCAAGGGGGGTTATTAAATCACAGAGCCTTTGAATTAAAACAAACTTATCTTCTAAAACAAAATTATCTATGTAAGACTTTTTTTTTATATCTACATCTAGCACTCCAAATCAATCTGCAATAGGCAGAATACATAATTTTGAGGTGGGTCGCTTTATTACTGACCCTTTGCATTTGAGAGATACAACTCGCGTAACAGAGTCCAAACCTGGGTGTTTATCAATGACTTATGCGTAATTAATAACAAATTGGACACCTGTGATAAGCGAAACGTGACTGAAACGAAAGGAATCTGCTAAAAACACAAAGGTCCGGCGGCCGCGTGCGCCACTCAATCAGCACAAGTTTTCCCACGTCACACCCACGTCGAATCGTGCAATTAATTTAGAAGGTCGCCCGTCTGTGTTTGCTGTGACAACCCCAGTAATCGAGTTTGGAACGGCAGGGCCCGCTGTAAATCATTAAATTTAATTCCGGGACCGCCTGGTCTAGACTCACGCACGGATATGTCCGGTAATGATGAGGCAAAGGTGTTGTCTGATGAACAGTTCGTAGTTAGTAAGCGAAAAGCCGAAATTAGAAGAACTCCAATGCGTCTGAGAAATCTCGTATGAGTAGGTATCATCATCAGCCTATTGCAGTCTGCAGGACATGGGCGACTCTAGTTGTTCGCCACTTGGGGCAAACATCAGGAGGATATACCCATAATCGCCACGCTGGGCAGGCGGGTTGGCCATCGCAGGGCACAGCACTCCAGTGACGCTGCTGCCTGTAGTTAGATATGTGTGGTCGTAATATTACAAATTAATCATAGACATCAATTGAGTGTGTTTTATCGCCTGTACCATGGTGAGTGCTCTCTTCAACGCAATTGTTTTCCCTTAACCCACCTGCTCTCTTCCATTACAGAAACACAGCCTCAGTTATCACAGTTTCAAAACTCCTTCGCGTACAAAAATACAATTCCTATCTGTGTCGCGTCGTAAAGATGTGGAACTCATTGCCAGTACAAGTGTTTCCTCTTTCTTTTGATCGTTTAAACGGGGCGTGAAGAAACATCCTAAGGGCCGGCATGGCAGAGGCAAGTAACAGGTGACTGGACGATTACTTGACCGTTATCACATTGTCTTAGGCTTCTCTTTTGCTTTTAATCAGGTGTAGCATCACTATTCCCTGCTACTATATAAACAATCAATATTTATTCATTTTACATCAAATTATATCTATAAAAAAGTCAAGTTAAGAGAGGTAGGGCATAGCGAATCTTCGCTCGAATTGAGCTGCCCGTCCGGGGAAGGACATCCACCCTATAAAATACCGCAGCCAAATGACCTCCGGGTTTTGTTGTTTTTCCGCTGGTGAGTAGGTTTTTTGGAGCTCGTGGGGGGCTAGGTAATTTATTAGCTAGCTAAGGTTAGGCCGGCATGGCAGTGGCAACTGACAGTCTAACCAGTTACTTGCCAGTTGGCACAGCGACTAGGGCTTCTCTTTCGCTTTCCATCAGGCGAAGGGAAGCCATTGTGTCGAGCTTCTATAAAAAAAAAGTCCTGAAAGGTTGACTAAATTCTAAAGAACCATATGATTTGATTATATTAAGACCAAAATGTTTCACTTAATCTGTAATGAATAATTTCAATTCAAACTATCGAATAATCAACCTTGAAACATAGTGCCGTTCTTTCTTTTTTACAGCGGCGTGGGTCCCACATATTCCGTCGTTCCCCCGAACGGCGGGAATGGGTAGATATATTTCCCCGTTCAAAAAGAAAAAGTTTCACAACTAAACGAGCCAACGTGTCAGTCAAAATATTTCAAAGGTATGAGTCGTGTGAACGGTGGAAATATCCACTGTCTTGGTTTTCTTAACGCTTTTTCCTTGTAACTGAGGCACTAGTGAAAGGCACGTACGAATTCTACAATAGTCTTTTGGTGGAATTTTTCCCTTTGCGCTACACGTTAGCTCAAGTTCAAGATAAGTATATTTTTAACCGACTTCGAAAAAAGGAGGAGGTTCTCAATTCGTCTCTATGTATAATATTTTTTTTTTATGTATGTTCACCGATTATTCCGTCAATTATGGATGGATTTCAAAATTTTTTTTTCTGTTCGACAGAGGACACTTCCGAGGTGGTCCCATTATCACCAAGTCAGGATCTGATGATGGGATCCTGGAGAAATTGAGGGCAACAACCGAAAATTGTATGCTCATATGGTGTTTTTGTTACGTTATCATATTCTACTCAGGTATATGCTTCCGGGCGTCAACATCTGTTGCTGATGATGAAGCCACAGAACTCCTTAACGGTTAGGAGTTAGGGAACAGTACTGACATTTGTCGATAGAAACTAGGTAGTAGTATGTACTTATGCAGGGCTAATAGGGCAGGTGATTTGGTAAGTGATTTGGTTGATTCTAGATCGCAAAGTCTTCACTTGACTAAAAGCAAAATTTTTCATTCCTAAGTAAAATTCTTAAGGACATTAATTAACCCTTATTCAAGGTCACAGCACATTAACGCAACTAAAAATGGAGAAATAAAATTATTTTTAAAAAAAAATTAAACCGACTTCAAAAAAAACACAAACGACCAAAACTAAAAAGCGATAAATAACGTAAGTAATTCTATCCTTAATACATAATTACTTAAATATTACAATTATCACTTATTTTTGAAGTCGGTGCCAGCCAAACAAATAAATGTATCTAGGTATATTGTCGTGGGGATTTGCCGGCCGCGCGCGTCATACAACAACAGTCTACGTTAGGTAGGTACCTAGAGGCTGGCACCGACTTCAAAAATAAGTGATAATTGTAATATTTAAGTAATTATGTATTAAGGATAGAATTACTTACGTTATTTATCGCTTTTTAGTTTTGGTCGTTTGTGTTTTTTTTGAAGTCGGTTTAATTTTTTTTAAAAAATAATTTTTGCTTAAATAAAAACAGTGTCAATATTAATATTCTCCAAAACTCTTACGAGCATTTTATTCTAATAGGCAAAACATTATTTTACTAATGAAATATTTTTTATCAGCGCTTATACCTAGTTGCGCTTAGTTTTTTAAATAAAAACTTGCATCCATTTTCTTTAATCTAAAAAAATATTAAGCAATTTTGGCAATAAATAAAAAAGTTTCGAAATTACTCCGAAAAGGATTTTAGTTACTAAAAATAACGGTAGTCCGTACATATTATGTAGTTCAAAACGAAAACTAAAATTGATTAAATCTATTCCGAAAATCAATTTTCAGATTATAAATACGTTATATTTTTCATGGAATACCTCCATTAATGGGAATAGAATTAACAAAATATTAAGTAAAGCTCTCGTCCAATAAACGTGTGTTATTCTATAGATAATCTAGAATTCCATAAGGGAAGTTAATATATAAGCCTATGTCAATGTCTAAAACATGCCTGCTAGAGAATACTTACTATGTCTTTCTTAGACTGAGGAGTTTTGTTAATAAAGGGAATTCCACTCCGGAAAAAAGTTTTGATTTTAGTCCATACAAATCTCTATTTCTTCATCTTCTTCTTCTTCTTCTCAGCATTTTTGCGTCCACTGCTGAACATATGCCTCCTTTCTGGAATTCCAGAGCGTTCTAGATGCGGCGACTCTGGTCCAGGTCGGCCCTGCCGTCTTTTTTATATCGTCCGACCATCTAGCTGCAGGTCTTCCGACGCTTCGACTTCCTTCTCGGGGTAGCCAGTGTAGGGCCCGGTGGCTCCACCTGTTATCGTCCCTGCGGCAGATGTGTCCGGTCCATTGCCATTTCAGTTTCGCATTACGCTCACTTATGTCTATGACCTTAGTGCGTTGGCGTATGTGCTCGTTCCGGACTCTATCTCGCAGGGAGATTCCTAGCATGGCTCTTTCCATGGCTCTTTGCGTTACTTTTAGTTTATGTATCGCCCCAGTTGTCAGTGTCCACGTCTCACAAGCGTATGTCATAACTGGTAGTATGCATTGATTGAATACTCTTGTCTTCAGAGTTTGGGGGATTTTAGAGTTCAGCACATCTTTCAGCTTCCCATGCGCTGCCCAGCCAAGCCGTATACGCCTATCTATTTCGACATCTAGAGAGTCTTTGCCAATTTTGATCTTCTGGCCTAAATAGACGTATTCGGTAACTCTCTCGATCTTTTGGCCGTTAACCGATATCGTTGTTGTAGTGGTTGGGCCCATCCACTTGGTCTTACCCCAGTTCATTTTTAAGCCCACACGTAACGAGGCCTGGCTGAGATCGCTGAGCATTGCTTCATATTTACTCATAAAAGTAAACAAACTCGCAAAAGAAATCCCAGAAGGAAAATATCCCGGTTCATATACCAAGTCCCGCTTATTACCGGTGTGGTGTACAAAAACCCGTGAAGATCTCACACGTGCCGGACGCTGTGGGAGACGTAGCAGGCGGTCACGTACTCGACATCGTAGCGCCGGGGGCGATACATCGCCTCCTAGGTATGGAACAAGATGTACGCTTGTGGCGTTGAGCGAGCAATATTAGCAATACTTCGACGACAGAAACCAATAAAGAGCCGATAGTACATAAGTAGAAAGATGCAGTCGGTCACGTACTGGATGGACATCGTAGCGCCAGGGGCGATACAGCGCCTGCTGGGTATGGAACAAGATGTACGCTTGTCGCGTTAAGCGAGCAATAGTAACATTACTTCGACGACAGAAACCAATAAAAAGCTGATATTACATAAGTAGAAAGCTGCAATGAGTCACGTAGTAAATGGACAACGTAGCGCCGAAGTCGATACAATGCCTGCAGGGTATAGAACAAGATATACGCTTGTAGCATTAAACGAGCAATAGTAGCAATACGTCGACAGATACCGATTAAAAGCTGGGCACTACAGATGTAGAAAGATTCAGTGGATCAGGTACTGGATGGACATGGTAGCATCTGGAGCAATACAGCGCCTGCTAGGTAGGTATCGAATAATTTGTAGCTTGTGGCATTGAGGGAGCAATCGTTACAATTTTTCATCAACAGAAAGTAATAAAGAGCTGACACTTAATTATGTAGAATCATGCCGATTGCGATCACGTACGGGATTTCGTAACGCAAGAGCCATACAACGCCTTCTGGGTATAGAACAACATGCAAAATAGTGGTATCAAGCAAGCAATATTAGCAACTTTTCCACGATGGATACCTACCTAGAGAAATTAATAAAGAGCTGACGACGGAAGATGCAGTGAGAGGTCACGTACTCAATATCATATGTCGGGAGCAATAGAAGGCTTGCTAGCAGTATGGTACAAGTAATAAACATGTTTTACGCAATCTTGACTGGATCGTCTACAAAACCTACATGACTATCCAGAACTGACATTATTATATTCGTAATTCAAGAAAGCATTCTCAAAACATGACCTGATTTTATTAGAACTCACATCCGATACAGAAAATGCATCAGATGTTTGATACTCCTTTATCTACAATGATTAACAAGAACTGTTAAATGTGACGCAAGTTATGTACTTTTAGCGATAAACGAGCCATCACATGTTTATGATATGGTACAAATCAAAGACTGCAGCGAATAAGTGTTCGTTCAGTTATAATTGGGATGATGACTAAAAAATAATTTAAAGTCCATCAGATAGATTAATGAAAAATATTGGATACGTATTTTTTATTTTGCCTCTTGTTCAAAAACTTACGAAGATACATTGATTTTAAATGTCACATGACGTCACGTTAGAGTACAAAATATACTCTAACGTGACGTAGTTAGCCCCCACTCCGTAACTTTAATGCGCTATATCTAAGTATTTTCTTGTTATTTCGACAAAACAAAAAATACGGGTCTTATATTTTTTTATTATCCTTAGATAGACGTCTCTTAAGACGGACTAATTATTTTCTTCATTTTCATACCTTGTCATCATCCGTATTGCACTTACCAATATTAAATCATAGATAGATAAATTTATTAAGAACTTTTAGTAAAAGTAAGTTGTTACTGGAGATTAAATTGAACTTAAAAATAATTTTAATAAGTAGACAAATAGAAACTTTAAGATTTCATTGATTGAACCTATACATACAGTGGCAAATTGATAAAATTATCTAAACCGAGCATTTGTGTACACATATTTTAACTTCACTAAAATCTGCGCATTCTTTTCATCCATCATTTGCTTGCAACCCCTGACTCAAATCTTTAGGGATAAATACAATCTCATCTTTCATTTATCTCTACCATCCAATGTGAATCCAATTCCCTTCACAACATTATCATCTCTCACGATATGTACCCATCTCTTTGGAAGCCCTAATGATTTCCAGTAACGTCGACTTCCAAAAAAATATGATATGACAATTAAAAAAATATATGCCGACATCACTGAATTTTTTTCTTTTAATTCTCACATCATAAGCTTACCATTTAGACCACAGTAGTGAGGTCTCCGTGTAGGTCAGCGATATTGACTTACCCGCCTCACAGCCTTGATTGAGTCAGGGGTTGTTAATTAAACCTGCTTTTTCGTTCACACATACAATGCCCGTACATGTTCTTTGAAGCTTGTTGAATACGAGATTGAACTTAGCTAATCTTTACAATAATAATTTATAAGTGTTATAGATGTAACAAAAAACTTAATCCTATTTTGTTTAGATTCATTATTAACTTGCTTAAACTTAGCCAAATAATGCATAATTTATATAATATCCGTCTCATACGTACAGAGTCTGATAAATACATCTAGGATTTAAGACATATCAAAGTTATGGCCAATATATTTAAGAAAGTCTGTTTGTACTGGAAGTGCATAAAAAAAAATTTGCATATTTAATTCCATAAAAATCATACCGAAAGTTCTGTACTTTGTTCTACGAGACTAGGAACATTGGACCCATTTTATATTTGAGCCATAAAATTCTTCGCCCACTCGTACGTATTTCGTTCCTAAAATAAAGTAACGTTTTGCTGCCAACAACAAATTTCAAATTGCGGTTTACATAATACAATGTACATAACATAAACTAATAAAGCCTTTTGAAATTAATTAAGACGAAGGGCCCGTTTCACATTTCTAAAGTTAACTTTGTCAAAGAGACGGTTAATTAAACTAAGTTAAACACAATTAGTTTATTTCAATTAAAATCCTTGCGAACTTCGCTCCTCGCCGTATCAGCTTTACGGATAATTTTCAGGATACTGATTCTATGTAGCTAACGTTTTGGTTTTGTTATTAATCCGTCCGCCCCCACCCTTTACGGTCCGCTTAATAAGTTAAAGTATCAAAGCACTAATGAAGTTGACAGAGATACTATTCAGCGTCTTTGGTTTTATAATCACATTGAATGTCTTCTAAGATCATTCGCTTATTAAGCACTGACGCTTAGGTCAAATCAACTGAAACAATTCAAACAGAACAGGAATCTATAAGCCCAACTGGATTGAGTGTTCATTTGGCGGTGACAATACCTATTGAACCAAGGATTGTGGAGTCGATCCCCACTCAGGACAAACAATCATGTGATGAACATTTCTGTTAATTCTATGTTTGGGCGTTAATATTGTAAATAAGTAGGTATATATTTAAGGTATATTCGTAAATAATACAAGTAAGCTTCTTACTTTGAGACAGGGTTAATGTACTTGTGATGTTGTCTGATATTTGTTAATTATAAGCCTAATTTAAGAGTATTACAAAGTCACCTTCTTAATGAGAGCTTATGCAATAAAATTAACGCATAAGAATCTATCTGTAAAAACCAACAACAGATGGTTGAGGCGACATTTGAAATTATTTTTTCAAAAAATGCTTGGAAACTTAACCCTAAACGTAGCAAAAACCAGGAACTCGACTTCGTCAGTGCATACCCCCATCCGTCGATGACATAGTGATCTATCAACACAGCCCAAACCACTGGACGGTTCGGGCTGAAATTTGGCATGCAGGTAGATGTTATGACGTAGACATCCGTAGAAAGGATTTTGATCAATTCTGACGTCTGAACGACGTCGTCAGTGACTTTAAAAAAATCAGGGCGAGCAGTGACTGATGTAATCGGTAAATTCAATGTTCTAGCTAAACTTAACTATGTAACCATTACATGTTAGTTACATAATGAAGTGAATTCTTAGGTAAGGGTAAAACACGCTCAAGAACATAGCAAGAACTCCGTGTGACATAGTTAAGTATACATTGGTGGATGTACGAAGTTACTTGGAAAGACTTTCACAAACTCTCGCATCCAGCAGCCTACGTACGTGAGAAACCAGGCGAATTGCTAAAATGTTGTTAAAACTAATGTGGTCGAATAAGGAAATTAGGATTACGTCTCAAATGTCTAACTAAATGTCTAACTATGTATGCAACCTCTACTGGGGTCATCTGGAGGGACTAGGCTTAAGAAAACTTTCATTTCATTTAAAAACAATTCTTATTCTCTCAGAAAGAAAACACTTTTCTCATTCAAAGTCAATTTATAAGTCATCATTATCAGAATATTGCAGTCCACTGCTGGGCATAGGCCTCTCCAGTAGCCCAAGCACGAACTTTTCGTTAATGCGTAACGTAAAGTAACGTAAACGTAAAAATACGCAGAAAGAAAGTCATAACAATCGCCGACTCGATACGAATACATCGGGGATGTCATCCTTATCTAAACGTTCAGAATCCATATCAAAGAGATTTGAGATATAAACCCGAATAATTATTTATTTAATTAACGGGTGAGTTAAATCAAATTTAATTACTAAATAATGTTTATAATAGTTTGAATTTGAAAAAAATATTATCGTAAATTTTTAAAATTCTAACATTATTTTCAAGTTTAATAGAAATGCTGTTTTTGAACGTCTCTCGTTACGTTTGACACAACAACGTCAAACAAAATTTTGTTGGCATAGGTAATTATTAAGAAACTATTTCTTAATATTGAAAACTAAATAAAATCAAGGAAAGTTACTTTATTTTGAAGATCAAAAGTCGTATCCATTTGTAAAAGAATCAGATGGAAGCTGATTCCAAAGAAGTGCAGTTGTGTTCATAGGTGTAGGGTACCAGGGGCAAGAAGTCATAACAACTGGTAGTGGGTTTTATTGGGATTTAATAAATTGGTATTACAAATTCAGCATTTCAACAACGTCTATAAAAATCGTCTGTCTATCAAATTATATTTTTCTAGAAGACCATAAACAAACTAACATAGGTTTTATTGTAAACCTTCAACACCCTTCCTCAATAAAACTATGGTCACATCCCATCTATTCAAAAAACTAAATAATAATAAACTGAGGCACACCTGCTACCTTTTCGCAAACTATAACCTAACACAGCTACATACATTTATACAACACGTAAACCAATTTTCTGACACAACTTCTGAAATTGATCTTTACCCAAACCTTTAGTGAATATGTCAGCTAACTGCTGTGTTGTCGGAATATATTCCAAAACTAATAACCCCTCACTAATTCTATGCTTTACATAGTGATGTCTTAAATCTATATGCTTCAATCTTTTATTTTCACAATTCTTAGCAACTTGAATGGCTGATTGATTGTCAACAAATATTTTAAAATTTTGACTATGCAGCTTAAGTTCTGAAAGTAAATTTTGAATTGAACAAGCTTCTGCAACCCCCTTTCCTAAAGCTATATATTCTGACTCTGTAGACGAAAGCGAAACACACTGCTGCTTCGAGCTACACCACGACACAGTACACCCGAACACTTTCATGACAAATCCAGACGTAGACTTCCTGTCTGACTTATCACCTGCCCAGTCCGCATCTGTATAACCCAACAGTGGTGTTTCTTCATCAGCCTTAAAAATTAGTTTGTAATCAATAGTACCCTTTAGGTATCTGAGGATACGTTTGAGCGCCTTCCACAAGCCTTCACTCGGCGTAGATTGAAACCTTGAAAGGTAATTCAACGCAAAACATATGTCTGGTCTTGAACCCAACATAGCGTACATAAGGCAGCCAACCAATCCTCGGCATTTCTTCTCCAAGACTTCATCACTTGATTTCTCCAAGCTTAGATCAATACCTAACTCAATTGGTGTTGCTATTGTATTGCAATCTTGCATGTTATATCTTCTCAAAATTTCCTCTATGTATCGTTTTTGGTTTAGCTCTATCGTATCTCCCTTCATCACTATGTTTATACCCAGATATTTTAGATTATTTTCGCCAAGACATGTCATTTCAAATGTAGTTTCCAAAGACTCTTTCAATTTCCTTATTTCTTCCTGGTTTCTTCCCAAAATTAGTATGTCATCCACATACACTAGTACATACAACTTATCGTCACTCTTATAGTAAAGACAACAATCACCATCACTACGAGAAAACCCTTCCTTAATCATAAATTCATTAAATTTGTTGTTCCACATCTTCGGCGATCTTTTAAGACCATACAATGATTTTTGTAACTTCAGAACTTTATGAGAATCTGAACCGTCCCTCATACCTTCCGGCATTTTCAAATATACCTCTTCTTCTATATCTCCATTCAGAAATGCACTCTTTACGTCCATCTGTAACATTTGCAAGTTATATTTACAAGCAATTGCCAAAAGTATTCGCAACGTGGAAAGTTTCGCTACTGGTGCATATATTTCTGAGTGATCAAACTCAACCTTCTGTGTCCTTTCCTCTGTCTTCTTAATATTCTTCTGTTCATCCACCTCTCTCTCTGTATGATTGTCTAAAAACGTAACATCCCTGTATACGAAAGAACCTCCCAAAGACCTTACCTCCATTTTCCCACATAAATCCATATGAATCAACTCTCCTGGAGTACTAGCTCGACTAGAACTATTACCAAAAGATTGCCTATGCTGCTTTCCTTTAATACAAGCAACACATTGTTCAGCCAACCCTTCAAGTTTTACATTATTTTTATTTAAAATGTTTCTAACCTGAGTGTGATTCTGGTGAGCCAAAATACTATGCCACTCATTGACGCTTCTAGTAGTAAACGCAACTCTATCTTTAAATTTAAAATTCATTATAAAAAGACTTCCTCTACGTGACGAGGTGCATGTAACTTGGCCTCCCTTCATAAATTGACAACCCTCTTTATTTGTAGTCATTTTATACCCCTTATCTAAGGCACAAATTACAGAAAATAAATTAACCTTCAAATCTGGTACATGTAAAACATTTAAGAGTACAGATGAAATTTCACATGACTCCATCTCAATTGTACCTATGCCACAAACCTTCAACTGGTTACCATTCCCTACAGTAACAAACCTATCCTTAACCTCCTTGTATTCGGTGAAAAGCTCCCTGTCGTGGCACATGTGTTCGCTGGCTCCTGTGTCCATCACCCAATAAACGCTCTCTTTCATTATATAGGCATTCTTTTCTTTCTTTTGACTCTTCCCCTGTCTCGATCTACAATCTTTAAATAAATGGCCAACCTTGCCGCAGTAATTGCATTTTCTGTACCTACAGTCCCGCTTAAAATGGCCGAACTTTCCGCATTCGAAACATTTCATTCTTTCGCTACTATTACTGTCCTCAGTAGCGCCTCGTGCCTTGTTCTTTTTACTTACAAGCGCTGCAGACGGAGTTGGTTCCGTGTCGTTAGCACCGTCGCGCTCTTCTTCTACAAGCAAACGAGATTGCAGATTGCTCAATGTCTGCTCTGACGCGGCGACGGACTCCCACGCTGAGATGAAATGTTTATATGTATCCGGCAGACTCATTATTATCTTAGTAGTAATCATTTTTTCTGAGAGGTCTTCTCCCATTGATTTTAATTTATGTACAATTTCGTCGACAGCTGCCAAAAATTTTGCCATGGGGCCTTCAAATTTGAGATTGTAAAATTTCTGATGAATTAAATGAATTCCTACTTTCGTTTTAGACTCATAAATTGTGTTTAATTTCTGCCACATGGAATAAGCTGTATCACAGGTCGCGATATATGTGAGCACATTCTCCTCTAATCTAAGTACTATGATCTCCTGCGCCTTCATATCTAATTCCTCCCATTTCTCTTTTTCAACTTCATCTTTAACATTTTCCGGCCGTGCCTCCGTCACCACCTTATACAGCTTTCGAGCCTTTAATAAAATACTTGTCTGTAATTTCCAGGCCGACCAGTTACTGTCGCCAAGTATTACCGTTCTACTCTCCATAACTCCACTCTTTAACTTCCAATTCGGCTCGTTATTAATTACCTCTCACGATGCCGACGACGCACGTATTAGCATGCGCGTGATACTTCTGTAAACTACTTACCTATGTCTGGGCCCATAACCTGTTCATAGGTGTAGGGTACCAGGGGCAAGAAGTCATAACAACTGGTAGTGGGTTTTATTGGGATTTAATAAATTGGTATTACAAATTCAGCATTTCAACAACGTCTATAAAAATCGTCTGTCTATCAAATTATATTTTTCTAGAAGACCATAAACAAACTAACATAGGTTTTATTGTAAACCTTCAACAAGTTGGCACGAGGCGAAAATTGCGTGTGGATTACTTTCAACTATCAAGATGATATGGATGAAATCTTGTTATTGCAACCAATAAACTTTACCTAAATTAAAGGAGGCGTACATTCAGCAGAGGATGGAGCGAGGTCAATAGATTGATATAAGAAATAGTTCGGAATTATTTTTGTATTATCTTTTGAATACCTACATAAAAAATATTAAATATACTTATAAACATTTGTCTTTAATTTACAAAGCTAATAGCCACGAATGCCTACTACCGTTCCCTTAGAACCCGTGAGGATTCACAGGGACTGGTAATATATATAGATAGTCACTCGAGGAGACCTCCCCACGTTGTACCCCATCACCAAAATGCCTGCCCAGCGTGGTTATATTAGGTAAAGCCATAAGGCCAATGTCCAACAGTGGACTGCGTAAGTTTATCAAATTCAGCGTATTATGTGAACATCTTGGAGAGCTTTGCATTAGTTTTATGTTAAAAATTACTAAGCTCACTTCGAAACATAGTCAATAAGTAGAAAAATCTAAATTATCAAGTAAGATATCTTTTCTCACTTAAAAATTTTAAGTGACGAAGTATTCGTTAGGTCTCGATAGCCAGCCTTTGACATTTACTTTACCATATGTCAAAACAAGTTCGCGCATGCGCTTTAATACAAATTGGTTTACGTTACGATACGAAGGCGATGATTTTCACTACGTTAACGTACGTAAACGTAGTACTTCTTACGCACGATAGGGGCGCTGTACCAAGTTTCATACAAATGTTTACGGTAACGTTACGCATACTTTTTCGAAAATGTTCGTGCTAGGCACACAGTTCTTCGTCAATTAGGGCAAACAACTAGAGGATATACCCATACATAATCGCCACGCTGGGCAGGCGGGTTGGCAATCGCAGGGCGTAGCTTCTCGCTCCGGTGACGCTGCTGCGCATCATCGGCCTGTGGTATTCAGCCACGCCTTAAATCGTGATGGTCATACCGCCACCAGTTGATTGCCAGCGCTTCGTTTGTTATTCGGCAGGACGCTTAACGGGCAGGTGAGGTTGGCTTGGTGCGAAAAGATGACAGGTCGCTCCCTTACATCCCCAATTATAAGTCGACGTTCCTAATTTATTGACATTTTGCTCGAGTGTCTTAGTTTTAGATATTATTATGAATTTATTTTCTTAGCTACTATAAATAATTATTGTAACAAATTACTACCATTAATTAGTTCTCAAGTTGAAACGGCCGTGCTCCATGTTGCTGCTTTTTGAGACATTTAAAATATTCAAAGTAATAATTTTTAATAGGATTACGATCTCTACTTATACATGGAAGGAGACGTCGACGAAAGACGATAAGAATCTACTCGTAACATTCATGTTGAAACTCAATTAGTATAATGCGACGACATAATAATTGCTTCCTGTTTAATTCGCGGTTAAGTAAGGCATTACCTAATAGGTGATTGCTTTAAAAATTCTACTATGATGTACTGAATTAATGTAACTACAATAATAACAACATTAGCCTATCGCAGTACACTGCTGGACATAGGCCTCTCCAGTTGTTCGCCGCTTTGGTGAAACATCTGGAGGCTTTACCCACAATTGCCACCCTGGGCAGGCTGGTTGGCGATCGCAGGACGAAGCTCCTCGCTCCGGTGACGCTGCTGTCTGTCATCGTCCTGTGATATTTAGCTACGCCTTCAGTCGTGATGGTTATACCGCCACCAGTCGGTTCCCAGAGCATCGTTCGTTATTTAACAAGATTCACCACGGGCGGGTGGCTTGGAGGGAAAAGATTATAGCTCGTTCCTTTTTATCCTAGTCTACATATAAATTATACAACATCTTTCCTCGTTTACATAATTTCTAAGTCATCAACGGCCAAACATCTCCGAAACATCTTGCTCATTGTCCTCAGTCGTTGGCATTAACGCCTCGCATCCAGGCATGAAATTAAACAGCTTGCACCAACTTGTTAATCGCTTGGACTTTTGCCAGGGCCCAATTTGAAGAAATTGCTGACGATTCCGCGAACCCCGCAGACTCCGCTAATTGAATACTGGGCCTTTAGAAACTCGGCGCCACGGTCGACCTTACTAGAATGGCCAATTTTGCACTCACTTTTTCTTTACAGGTTTTGAGCAAATTACGTCGTTACCACCTATTGTTTCTGCATTTAGGCTGTATTGTAGTTGGTTACAATGATTTCTTTTAATTCTTTTGTTTGGAGACGAATTCTCTCTCCGTAACATTTTTATTCATTATTAAAAACTTATTAAACTTACCTACCCATAATTATGTTTATTCCATCTGACATTTCAAATTCCAATGTCAATTTCTCCTGACTTTCTTTCTTTATGTTCTACAATAATTTTATGTCTTCGCTACTTCATTTCTCTGCTCCACTTCTGAATCAATCTTTATTCCTCGTCCGTCAACAAACATTACTGAAACATCTTGCTCAATGTTCTTAGACGTACTCGCATTAACGCTGTGCATCCAGGCATGAAATTAAACAGCTTGCACCAACTTGTTAATCGCTTGGACTTTTGCCAGGGCCCAATTTGAAGAAATTGCTGACGATTCCGCGAACTCCGCAGACTCCGCTAATTGAATACAGTGTCTTTGGAAACTCAGCGCCACCGTTGACCTTAGTAGAATGACCTACATTATAGAACTTTTCTTCTTTAAGGTTTTGCCAATATTTTGTTTTTTTAGTAGTACGGCATAATGCCTTTTCTACGGCTGATGGAAAGAGAGAGATAAGCCCAAGTCACTGCGATAACGGGCAAGTAAACACTTGCCACCACCATGCCGGCCGTAGGATGCTTCTTCCCATATATGTTTTAATGACACATCTTTTGTACACCTACGCCCTGCAATCGCCAACCCGCCTGCCCAGCGTGGCGATTATGGGTATATCCTCCAAATGTTTGTCATAAGTGGCGAACAACTGTAGAGCGCTATGTCCAGCAGTGGACTGCAATATGCTGATGATGATGACCTATTTTAACATGCATTCTCATCTATCAAACATTTATTAGGTACTTTATTACAATGACGTAATGGCTCGAACGAATTCGCCATTATGTTTTTCGTTGAAGTGCTATGCCGTTCTGACAGGCTTGCTACGAAACAAGGCCTTTAATACGTAGGTGAATCCGTGGGTGAATTACTTTCCATTTGATTGACACGTTCATCTGCTGTGCCGTTGTTGACAAGCGTTGTGAGCCGAAAAAGATTTTAATACCTACGAGAGAGCCGATAATGTCAAACGAATGGGATTGTAGACTGTCTTTTTTTATGCCTATTTATTTTGCGTTTTCAAATTGCGATGCTGTTTTTTTTTAATCCGCGATGAGATCATCCTGGGTTAACCATTTTTTTTTATTTATTCGAAATTGGTTTGCACTTGACTGCAATTCGCCTGATGGTAGCAATATCGCAGTCTACGATGGACGATAGATATCATCATCATCAGCCTACTGCCTCAGTCCACTGCTGGAAATAGATGATCAGCCCCACGGAGCAAGTATTTGCTTCGTGATCAGCCCGTCTTATTCGACTTCTGGAAATAAGTCTCTCTAGTTGTTCGCCACCTTATCCATACACCTGGAGGATTTATCCGTGATCGCCTCGCTAGGCAGGCGGGTTGGCGATCGCAGGTGACGCTGCAGCCCGTCATCGGCCTGTGGTATTTAGCTACGCATTCCATTATTATGGGTCATTGGTTCTCTACATGTTTCATCCTAAACCCCCTTTTTTTGGTTGACCTTTTCAAATGAAGGATGGATGTAAGAGAGCTACCTATCATCTTTTCACTCCAAGCCAACCTCACCTGCCCGCTATGCATCCTGCCGAACAACAAACGAGGCTCTGGCAACCGACTGGTAGCGGTATAACCATCATAATTGAAGGCATAGCTAAATATCATAGGCCGATGACTGGCAACTGCGTCACCGGAGCGAGAATCCCTGCGATCGCCAACCCGCCTGCCCAGCGTGACGATTATGGGTATGTCCTCCAATATTTGCCCTAAGTGGCGAACATCTGGAGAGGTCTATGTCCAGCAGTGGACTGCAATAGACTGATGATGATGATGAATCTAACTAGTAACACCCGTATAAATTCAAGGTAAGTATGTAAGTCTCCGTATCATTTCCACTATTTAAACGAGCTTCGTGATCTTGTGAAGCGGAGCACGTCTGAAACAATTGCAGATGTGTCTTAACTTTTCGATCCGTTCGTAACGAAGTGCCCGAGTCTCTTCGCTATTCAACTTGCATCATACGCCCTGTCTAAAGTGAGTTTTTGTTGGACCTCTCAAGGATGTAAGTAAACTCGTTCTTTTCTTTTACGCAAGGCGGCAGACAAGCAAATGTGACGCCTGATGGTAAGCAGTCGACACCGCCCATGGACACCCGCAATTCATATCGAGTTGTGGGGTCGCTGCCGGCCTTTTAAATAGGAGTACGCTCGTTTCTTGTAGGCTCCCAAGTCGTAGCTGTTCGGAAAGCAGCTGTGCGGCAGTCCGCAGAAAGTTGTTACCACAAAACCGACGTGCGAGGCAAGAAGTTCCTCATAAAGTGCACTGTCGAGGATCACCAAAAGACTAGGCTTGTATTCTTTTCAATAGCAATGGCATCCACATTTACATCCGCGGATCTGGAAAAGTCTCTACAATTCACCAATTGGGCAAACACCTGGAGGGTTTACCCCTGCCTGGGTAGGCCCATTAGCTAGGCCAAATCTGTATTTGGTCGTACCTATCTATGTATTATACTTTTAAATTAAATTGTGTACGGCCTATCATCTTTTCGCTCCAAGCCAACTTGCTGGCAGCCGACTGGTGGCAGTATAACCATCACAATTGAAGGCGTAGCTACATACCACAGACCGATGACGGGCAGCAGCGTCGCCGGAGCGAGAAGCAACGCCCTGTGAACGCCAACCCGCCTGCCCAGCGAGGCGTTTTTATGGTATATCCTCCAGATTTTTGCCTTATGTGACGAACAGCTGGAGAGTCCTATGTCCAGCAGAGGATTTCAATAGGCTGATGATGAGACAATTCAAGCTAAGGTCTTTCCTAGTACTATGAGAACCAGATAATTATTGAAGGCGTCTCGCAAAACACGGGATCGTAACGGGAATCGAACTTGGAACCATCGGATAGCCTGCTCTTAACCATTACGCTTCCGAGGTCATATAACTTGACTAAGTTATACTTATACGCAAATGTGGGGCTTGTTGTATGGTTTGCTCATTAACAAAGACGTCATTACCATTGATTGGTCTCAAATTTATGAGTATAAAAGTTAGTAATTGTAAAAGTTTGATTACAATCATGATAAATAGGTAGGTCGTTAAGCAAAGTTGTATAAGAACTGACAAAATCCATCAATGTCAAGCGAAGATACATGAACCAAATTACGAATTAAATACAAGTAATGTTAGTACGAAATATTGGTCTATATTCAAGGGGGAAGTAGTGGGTATGCTCTCTTAGTCTGGGATATGTGAGTCCCATACACCACACACGTTGTCTTCCCCCGGAGGCGGCGTGCCTAATGCATTCCCCTCTTTAAAAAGAAAGGGGGGGGGGAGTTGGATTTGCTAGACACCTTCACGCTATCTCCATTTTGTAGGACTCAAGCCTACCACAATGGAAGCCCACTGATCCCCACTGTGTCACCAGTAGTGACCAGTTACTTGTAGGGATACGGCGATACTGCCTGAACATTTAATAACCTATCTACATTAATTGTTCATGGGGTTTCCTGATTAAATTAAATAAAAGAAAAAAAAATAGATTTTTAAAACATAAAAGATCATCGATATCTATGTTACACCGAAAACAAATAAATTCGACCGCGCGTCTCAATTACAAGTTATTTAATTAAATATTTAATCCTATTGTAAATCATTAATTAATGTTGATAGGTGTGTGTATATGAAATTAATTACAAATTAATTAAGTAATTTGTATGCATTATTAATTATTAATAAGTAATTGATATTCATAAAAGGTATAATAACAAACTTTAAAAGAGTTAATCATCATAATAAAAGTTTCCAAAATAAAAGCTTGGGTTTCAAAATGAAATACCCTTTCAAACTTTTCATTATTCTCTGAATCGTAAATCTATTTACATTCTGTTATTGTAGAACTGAAATATAAGAAAGGCAGATAACTCGTTTAAGAAAATGGGCTTCTTTATAAAACCAAACGTTTTAGTTTAATGGATATTTCACTTAACCTGTAAATGTTCGTAGAATTCTGAGTTTAAATAATCTGTTTCTGACCGCAATCTTTGTTTATGTTATTAAAAAAAAAACATTTTATACCTACCTAACGTAACCTGGTGAAACGAAGATGCTTACAGGAAGACTAATCCACAAGTTTAAATCGCACTATGGTTTGGTGTCTCATTAAGAAATAGAGCATGAAATGAGTATAAGTCATATAATGAATATAAGTAGGTACTTACTAAATCATACCATCAGTAAGTTTCTAAATAAAAACAAATCCTAATCTCCCAGGGTCTTTCCACATTAAATGTCCATGCTATCACAACCTTTTCATTCCCCTGACACTCCAAAGTGGTAACAAATCATAATTAAGTTTATCAACCGCCCTGCGCGGTGTCATATCTCAAACCCAGGTAAATAATAATATATGGAGGTGTCGAGCCCACATCGTAAATATGTACTTGTGTGGCTATAAATCAATTTATGTTAAAACCAGCTCCGGAAAACTCAATTCGCTTATTTCCACTCGAGGGCCGAGTGGATATCACGTGAAAACCCTAAAGAAATTTACATAACGGCAAAACCTTTGCATACCGACCCACCCCTTTTCAAGGGATCCAGCCATCTAGAGCGAAGCGGTGTAATTTTTATGATAA
This sequence comes from Conogethes punctiferalis, assembly GCA_031163375.1. Classification (NCBI taxonomy): domain Eukaryota; kingdom Metazoa; phylum Arthropoda; class Insecta; order Lepidoptera; family Crambidae; genus Conogethes; species Conogethes punctiferalis. Next base: position 8,018,844 of record CM062092.1, on the reverse strand, counting down.
ATACTCGTAAATACGCAATATACAGTAGAGAAGTAAAGTTGCCGGCAATATAATTATTTATTTCACCTTTTTATACCCTTCCTATGTACTTCTAATGCTGTTATGGGTCTATCAATGCTATAATATGCCTAAAGGTTGTACTCTAATTCCACAAAAAACCATTTGATAGTTTTAATAGTTAAATGCTAGGTACATGAGATGTTTACCACACGTCAGACTCTTAAACTGCCTGATATGTAATCCCGTAGATCTCTTTTAAATTGTTCAATGTTTTTTGTTCTAAAAATGCGATAATGATAGCGATCGCTATAAACGAATCAATAAATGGGTTTCTTTATAAAAAGTAAATTAATTTAATTATTATTAAACAGACATAGACAGACATATAATACACACCAACCACTACTCTCAAACTAAAGTTTTCCCCAGTATTGTGAGTAACAGATGACAAAGGGGGCGTCTCCCAGAATACCCAGACGCGAGACAATTTTGAAAAGTCCATTTCCTTAATTGACCCGACTGATTGAACCCGGAACCTCTAAATTTGCTGCGCTATTGGCAAGAAGGCTCAGCGGTTGCACCACCGAAGTCGACAAATTGTACCTAAATATCATTATTTAAAAAAACAAAATATTTTATACTGCTATCCAATCACAGCTAAGAAAGCGATATTTCTGAAAAGAATTACAGATGTCGAACAAAAGGATCTAACGGTCGACTTCTTGTAAGACCAGAGCATTTTCCCTCGGGACTTGCTTTCTCTTGTTTAAGGAATACTAAAACCCGATGCGGTATGAATAAGTAAGTATCGCAAACTATACACTTCTTCATAATAGATGACCCTAAGTATTATTTTGATGATCTTTTTCGATATACAAGCCTGAAACTTTTTACTCTCTTATAATTTGTCCGGGAAATACCTAACAAGTATATCTGGGTACTGCTTAAAAGGCACGCTTGGTAATGCAAAACTAGGTACTAGGAAAAGATACCTAATAATATAAGTGTCGCATCAAATCGCCTCAAGGTAGTACTAAAAACTTATCAAGAACCAATCAGTTTTTTAATTCGTAGTTTTATCAGTTCAGTGACAGATATAGAAAAAATTTACAGTGGGTTTCGTAAGAGTCGACTAAGTAATTTTTTGAGATTTCTGCTTCTCAGCCGGTAGGCTTACCTTGGTTGGTGATTACTTGGACACTAGACAAAACACACGTTTCGGTCGTGTTTCGAGATCAATCGGTATATAGTCAAAGCTATCTTTTAGGCTGGAAATGTTTTTTTTTATAAGTGAATGAGTAACGCTCGACACCAACTAGCTTGATGTTAAGCGATGTTGGAGCCTAGGATGAAGCGCACTTACCCAACAAAAACCGATTCACTCTCGCCTTGATCGAAAATCTCAAGATAAGGATATCTATCTCTTAACGTTATTAACCTTATTGTGGTGGCAACTGATTTGGTTACATGTCCGTTGCCGCAGTGACCTGGGCTCTTTCGCTTCCCGTCAGGTGAGAGAATAAGAGGCATAACATAGACTTTATAATATATACCATATATTTTATAATAAACTAGCTGACCCGGCATACTTCGAATAGCTATGTCTTTTTGTTTTTCTTTCTGTCTTTCTGTCTTAACAATCACGAATACATAAAAGTAATCATCCAATTTGGTGCAGTCGTTCGAAAGTTATGGGGTGACATACATTTCGAAGGTACATTTTATTTAAATAGATAGATATTTCTCTAGAGTCTATGTAAAATCAAATATAGTTGACACCCGTGCTCAGGCCTTCAAACAACAGCTTTATCATAAGCGCGAAGTTATACAATTCGACCTAGCCCAGCAATGGTCACTTCATTTAAAATCGAACATCTATTCATAATTCTCGATCCACAAATTCACCTCGTTATTATTCATCTACCGCTACTTCAATGCACTTCAATTCCCAACTGATAAAACTTGCATACATAATTAGATCTATTCTGAACCTCGGACGAACACAAAGGAGGAAATCACAATAGACGATCCGAGCCATTTATTCAATTCAGCAGCGGTTGGGGCTTTTAAAGAAACACTTGATGTAGAATTAGACACGCCTTGTGCATTAAGCTGGTATCAGGGCTTGCCGCGTTATTGTGGCTATTCGCCACATAAAAAGAAGTATAGCCAAGCTAATTGCGGCTCAGACGTGCTAAGAATAATGTATTCTTCTGGAGAAATTGCTTCCGTTGTTTCTTCTGGTCCATTCGCTAGCGATATTTGTTTGGTCGTTGCGATTTCGTCGGTAATAGCGGCAGATGTTTGGTATGCAAGGACGGATCTGTTCGCTTAGAACGTACCTACCTATAGCCGGTTCGAACGATAGGCAATTTGTTGATGCTAATTTATATGAAAATACGTTTCAATGATTTGGGGAAACGTTATTGTGAATTTAATTGAAATTTTTCGTGTTATGAATCCACAATTATAGTTAAAATATTGTGGTTAAACCTTATTTATATGGCATGTTAAATATCATTTCATTAAAAACATTTATAACGAAATATTCTTAATTAATTTTCAATAATGGTCTGATGATATATCCACTTGTAGTTCATAATCACGAAACAATGGAATTTGTCGGAAACAATATTGGCGTATTTATTGTTTCGTTTCGTACATTATAAAGCTGCTACTAAAATATATTATTTCCATTAACCAATCGAAATTTAAAACGTAATAAATCCATTTTCAAAATAAATGTTGCGGTCTTTATAAAGCTGTAACAAAGTATTAAATTACTGTTTTACTAGTGGTGTACACGAGTAAACATTGTAGAAAATCACAACCAATTTTAGATGGCGTGTATGAGTTTCATTCAAATCCGTATGATAGTTTTCGCGTGAGGTAGTAACAAACATCCATCTATGCATTCAAACTTTCGCGTATACTCGTAAAGGTTACATATGCACAGGATACATGCGATGCTACCAATTAAGACCTCAAAATAAAAAAGCATAACCGTGTGGAAGTATGTATGATGTTAAACATCACTGAACGCCCCATGAAAGAGTCTATAACAAACTACTAAAAACATAAACCACACACTAGGGTATTTTCCATGCATTAAGTACATCATATGAGGAGTAGGTATTACATAAACGTAATATAAAGCTACTTTAACAACTCAGTGAACATTTCATTATACCTATAGTATACTCGTAATACAACTACAATGAACTCACAACTTTGCTCAAAAACAACTCGCAACAAAGTTACGATTTACGAAGTTAAAAACATTGACTAGCTACACAACATTGGCGCCTGGTATCAAAATCTACTGAGAAAATGAAGTTAAAGGCTTATTATTCTCTTGAATATTTCTACTAAGTAGACTAAATAAGGACTTGGAAGATCTTAGTCTTTCAAGCCCTTGGGGCGACAGTTACCTAGACAAAACCAGCCTATTCAAAAGGTAGACTACATAAATTTTCGAATACAATACCAATCAATTTTTTATCACTGTGAAACTGTTTGGTTATAAATAGTCAAAGCAAAGATATTGACATCGAATAGTTTTCCGTAACAAGCTGCCTCAGTGCTGATGATGATAAAATGATTACGTTAGAAAGTTTTTTACCAGATCCGGTTAGATTATTCGACCATGGTACTTCATCGGCGGGGTTTTTTACAGATGCCTTTGAAAACATCTCTCTCGGAAACTTTAATTTAATAACGTTTAATCAAGTTTGACAATAAGTAGTTCAGTATAACTAATGTCAAATTTGAATGACGTTCATTCAAAATTTCCATGTCCTAGCGGAAATGTGCAGTGAATAGCTCCGCTGGTTTTTATCTAGCGTTATGCTTAAACCGTCGAAACCGAACCATTATTAAAGGTATAGAAATGTAAAACTTATAAAGGATAGAACGGTTTTATATAACGTAATAAGCGCGCACGTCCGTATACAACATTTTCATTTCTACTTCTCTATGCGTTCTAAACATTATTTCGCGCTCGTTTCACATTGACAGGCTCGGTGGCTCATTTGGTAGTGACCTCTGCCCTCTGAGTCAAGGGTCGTGGGTTCGATTCCCGCACAGTACAAACATTTGTGTTCATGAACATGTCTGTTTGTATTGGTCTGAATGTTTTCTATGTATAATATGTACATATTTACAAAAAAAAATGTATCTAAGTAAGTTTATCAGTTGTCTAGTACCCATAGTACAAGCTTCGGCTTAGTTTGGGGCTAGGTGGCGCTGTGTGGCCCAGCGTGGCATGGCATGTCTTGCGTTATTTATTATTTATTATTATAGAACGCACAGTTTCATTTGAAGTTGAGAGTCCTTAAATACATTTGAATTCCGAACGTAACTCTTTGAGTCTCTGAAAATACGAGACTTTTTATTCTTTGATAGAGTTGATCGGGATTCTTGATAATATATGTGATCATGGGGATAATGATAAATGTTGTAAACCTAGGCGAGCTGTGTGAAATTTATAACGTTCTCGTTCAAAAACTACCGACTGCAACATAGTTAAAAGGGGCTAGCTAGCTCCAACTTTAAGCATCCAACATTAATGACGCCGAATGAATATTCATGGTAGCAAGAAAAGAGTTGCGCGCAACTTTGTAAGTTGGCATAATGATGCTTGAAGCAACTCGCTTTGTCTAGTCATTATTGTTGGTCTTAAATTCGCTGGCAATGTAAAATTTTATAATGGCATATTTTGAGTTATCCCTCTTTTATCTATGAACGAGCACAATTAAAGTTTAATGAAACTTATAACTTTTAATTGGTTTTAGTACGGTGGAAAGCGTAAGGCCTGACATTTAAGCTACAGTTGCATAATTAGAAATAATAATACCTACCTTAGTTATTAAGCTAAAAACTTGTCTGCTATTAATAAACTTTTTGAAAACCTTGCAAGATGCTAAAATTAATTTGAAAATATTTGAAGTATGTAATTTCAAATAAACTCAACGTGTAATTTGAACTTGAAACTTGCAGGCGGAGAACTTTTTAACAACTAGTTACGCCCACATAATCGTTAAAGTTACCACCCACGTAGGTAGGTGAAGTTACGCACAATTGTCTTTGTTTTAATTTCATTCATTATCAACAGCCCATTTGTATCCCCACTCGGGCCCGAGCCTACCCTAAACTAGGGCTTTAATCAAAGCCACGTACCGGTTGGTCGGCTTCATACAACCTTAGAATTTCTTCACAGGTTTGTTCACTCCTTTCTGCCCAATAAACATTATGTACCTATGTACCTCCATAATAAATTTGAGGTTTGAGGCGCTGCCTCCTAAATGAAAATCATTTCTCGACACCGACCTTGCATCTTAATTTCAATTAAAGGAGTCTGCCCACTACACCGTATCATACCATGGCCGTGCTATGAACGTGTCAGACAAAAAAGTATTCTTTGTATTGAAAACTATGAGACGATGCCCATTAGACCGTTCCGTCACCGACCAACACCGTCGCGTGCCATGCACGGACAGTTCAGAATTGTCGGCGAGAATATTTTGCCGGTGGCGGTACGCTCCGCGCACGGCACGCGACGGTGCCAAACCGATACGTGCCGGCAGCAAAACGGTGATAATACGGGTTACAACCGCGTATAAGGACCGTTATAAACGCGTCTCAAATGCCTTCTCTGAGTTTTTAGCAAATTTAATTGTACACAAATATTTAGATGCACACATAAGAGCTTATATCATTTCAATTTACCTGGGTTATACCATGTTAGTTCCATACATACGGGTTGCATACGGACACCATACCGGCATCATACGGGTTGCATACGGACACCATACCGGCATCATACGGGCATCATACGGGCATCATACGGGCATCATACGGGCATCATACGGGCATCATACGGGCATTAAACGCCGTCGACTCGTTTCAGTGGGCAAAGCAAGCCGTATCGTATTACCTTCCGTGCTTGACACGTTCATAGCACGGCCATGGTATGATACGGTGTAGTGGGCAGAGACCTTAAAAAATTACATACGTTTCTTTTACTTGTGTTCCTACTTGATACATACTCGTAATACATAATACAAAATGTATACATTCAAATGTTTATTGCAAGTTACATTACAAAATCAGTTACACAAAATGGTATATGTAGAAGATATACCACTTCCTATGTGTTTGTTGTATTGTTAATATAAAAATAGCAAAGTTAGGTCATGCTTATTGTATAAAATACAAGTATCTTGTTACTTGCTACTTACCTACACGTGTCATACGTCTCAAAATTATAACTAGCAATAGAAACTTTAACTTCAAGGTGTGATACGAGGTTGTACAAAGTTGTACTTAACTTATTACCAACAAAATGCTCAATGAATAAAACTTGTCAACTTATTTTATTTACTTAGCGATGCAACGAAGCGATGGAAAGTTATTTCCAACACGAACTGTTGGGAAAATGAAATTCATGCACTATGCAGTTTTGACAGCGCACTTGCAAATATATAAGAAAGCAAAGTTTGCTGAACAAAAAGGAGCAAACGAATCTGCTACTTCGATAACTAAGTAGCAATGGGAAAGTGAGAAATATTTTTAGAGTTTGCTTGTCGGCAAAGTTCGCAAATGTACCAGTAGCTGACTGTCGCAATGATATAAAAAGAAATCCATAGCCTTATGATGAAAGTAGAATACTGAGAATCGTCCTTTTCATGCAACTTGGTTCAATTATGTATTTATGAGGTAAAGGGCAACTCCAGGAAAAGACTTCTTTGGTCTTACTTTATCTAATCTTTAGGATGTTTCAGTATTTCGCTATTCGTCTCCATTCCATTCACTCATATATAGGTACATTTTTATAGTAGCTCGACATAACGGCTTCCCTACGGCTGATAGAAAGCGAAAGAGAAGCCCAAGTCGCAGTGACAACGGGCAAGTAACTAGTTGCCTGTCATTTGCCATGTCGGCCCAAGCCTAACCCTTCACGAGCTCCGGATACCCTAGGTACTGACCGACAGAAACATGTCCCGTTGGTTATTTAGCTGCGGTATTCTATAGGGTGGATCCTGGTGTGGTCCTTTCCTTTTTCAGTCAAACTCTCTGTCTCCATCTTACAATCCAACATGTAGGTAAACTTAATTGGTCCCGTGGGTGTCACAAAAGACGATTAAGGGAATATCAGGAAGGGAATAACGGGCAGCAGCGTTTTTCTGGATACAAACAAAACCTACTGCGGTCACCAACCCGCCTGCCAAGCATGGTGACTAAAGTAAATTCTCTCAAATGATAAATACGAGTACAATTTGGCTATTTGGGGGGGTCTAGCAGTGGATATCTTAATGCTGATATTTTAATATGTGACTTCATAATTGCATAAGTAACATCATAGTAAATGTTCAATAAAAAAAAATAAAAATAAAATCTTAATGCTGATAATGATGATGATGGGGTGTATAATAGGGAAATAGGAAAATTAATTAATTAAAGTCTTATTAAAATGTCTTAATTTATTTTATTTTCAACAGAATCTTAATAAATATGTACCGACCTAGGTACATGGCTGTTTTTAACCGAAATTATTTTTATTTTTTCTTCTTCTTAGTCGGGCACTCTTGGCAGAGTGGTCGTGGCTATAGATGGGCAGAGCTGTGGCTCAGCGTTACTGGTCACTGCCATGGATGCGGCACGTTTTGCAATATTTCTCCATCTCTGCTGGTTTTCTGCATTTCGTACACACTGCACGGTACTCTATTCGGTAGTTTAAACCGAACCGTTTTATTTTTTAGACAGCCGAAAGAAAGAAGCCAAGTCTTATATTTAAATGAAATAATAAAATTCTTCAAAGCAGTTTTATTTACTTGGCAACATTCACTAAACACATGTTCCGATTTCCCAGAATTAAGTAAGTAGGTACCTACTTGAACTTGATCATCGAATTCAACTGCGAATTTCTTGAAAACACAACCTTTGTAAAGCCTACATCAAAGTATCAAAACAAGTTTCAAAAGGATGTGGCTTTTCGTTTGTGCGTTTTAAATGTTTAGAAGAAGGTGAAGATGTACCTACTTGAGTATCTACCTACTTGTCTTTGATGTTTGTTCAATACCTATGATAGATATTATAACTAGTAGACAGACGAAATAAACGTTTCTTTTTACATTTCAATTCTAGTAGAGTAGTACCTAAGTATTTCTTTTTACTTTCCTTTTCAATCATCTTGGGTGATGAGTCTTCAAATGTGAGTATCCCAGAAATAATCAATAAGTCTTGCGGCGTGATTAGGCCGTAACAGAACGATGTTTAATCCGATGATGGAACCCGCTCACTCAACAAAATCCGAGTCAGCCTCCTCGCTTGAATACCAGAATATTATACTTAATAGTGATAATGTCTCTTCATCGTCTATATCATGATAATGTTTTCGTTTATATAGGTAATTTTAGGACTGCCAACAAAACCACCATCCACCACACATCAATTTAATAGGTACTCGTATTATTACAAATACAGAAGTACACTTAATATGACATTGCTATAATTCAAATAAACTACTGAACATTTCCTTTGTTTTTCACAGCAAATGTAAGTACATGCATTTTTATCACAATATTTCTTGTCAGATAAGTAGGAACTCTTTTCTTGATGCACATTATATACGTATTTCTGACTTTCACGTACCTACTTGGTAATAAATTTGTTAAGATTAAAAAAAAATGTAGCTACATATTCCATAATAATATAGAAAATAATGGAACGTGAACACTGCTGAAATCTTCAACACATAGGTAACTTCGCCTTTGTAAAAGTGCTCACTAAGAGCTCTGGAATCTTTGTAAAGTAAATATTCTTGTATGTAGTGTAGGTACAGAGTATTTCTAACTTTATCCCAGCTTTCCCGACGCTACGGTAAAAGGTTTTAAATTAACAGCTCACTGTGATACAATTTATCCATCGCGTCTTTACTAACCAATTGAGTGCCGCAGAGAAGTCTAACAAACCAATCGGTATGTGGAAAGGAAAAACAAAACATGCTATAAATAATTAAGTACATGCGCCGGTCAGGGACTATGTACCTGAAGTAGCCCAAGCACAGAGAGTATATATTATACTACCGTAGCCTGAGGAATACCTCAGTTTTGGTCGTGCACGATAGACTTACAAGGGTTGCATATCTATTCGTTGAGAGGTCAGCAACCTACTAGAAGGTACTCGTATTTGTACTTACTAATACTTTTCTTTATGTTACCAAATTTTGACCACAGCAACGGTATATAAATTAGGTACTTATACTAGGCGTAGCTAAATACTACAAGCCGATCACGAGCATTAATGGGATGTAAGGGATCGGCCTATCATCTTTTCGCTCCATGCCAACCTCACCTGCCCGTGGTGCATCCTGCCGAATAACAAACGAGGCGCTGGCAACCGACTGGTGGCGGTATAACCATCACAATTGAAGGCGTAGGTAAATACTAAACCACCGGAGCAAGAAGCTACGCCCTGCGATCGCCAACCCGCCTACCCAGCGTGGCGATTATGGGTATATCCTCCAGATGTTTTCTTTAAGTGGCGAACAACTGGAGAGGCATATGTCCAGCAGTGGACTGTAATAGGCTGATGATGATGATGATGATCACGAGCAGCAGCGTCACCGGAGCGAGAATCTAAGCCCTGCGATCGGAAGCGGAAATCGTTTCCAGGTAGTACGGATGGACCCTACCGCGGCGTCGAGTAGAGCAATAGTAGAATGACCACACCGGCATGATGATGAGAAACTCTACGAAGCACTCACCATGAAAAAGTCTGCAGAAGACGCAAAGGGAGCATTTCTCTAACATCTCCAATTTTGGTAGGTGTGTAACGCATTCCCTACTTCGAAAAAGACATCGAAACTTCTTTCCACGCACACTGAGGCTATGAAATGAGCTCCCAGCCCTCCTCCGAGACTACAGTATGGGGTCCTTCAACAAGGTTGTGAAAAGGTTTTCAAAGTATCGGCAACCTGGTGTTGCAGGCGTCCATAGGCTGCAGTAACCGCTTAACATCAGGCGGGCAGTAGGCCTTAGTGCTATAAAAAAATATAAAAGGTCACGGACACTGTTCACTGTTTACCGTCACTTTCGATGCACAAAATACAGCAGCTGATTTGTAACAAATATTGTTAATTACACTCGCCGATTTACTTTCTGGTATGTTTCATATATTGTCCGGTGCGTTTAGTTCTTATTGAAGTACTGGATACTTTTCAAAGTGTAAAACTTTGTTTAAGTAGATATTTTTAAAAAGATAAAAAATAGGACAACGACAGAAACACGTCCACCGCTGGTACCGCTTCCCGCGCACCTCCTTTTGGCATGAACTAAACAAAACCTTCACAAAACACGAACTATGATATTTGAGTTTGAGTTTTGAGTTTTATTTATTGCCCTATTTCCAACAAAGAACGAGACTCAGTCTTGAATCGAGCGAACTATAAACACGGCTCAGTGTATTTAAATCATTATGAGAGGCACTTGGGGATAAGGAAGTGAGTGCAGTGGCCGCTGCAACGGCAGTAATGGCGCTATCTGTCTCTTTAAGCGGCGCGTTTAAGTTAGCATTACACTTGAGACGGATCTTCTTATACTGAGTTCAAGACGTTGTTCGTATTTTTGGTATTATCCTGTTCTTGTATGATAACCGTAGGTTAGTGTATGAACACGTAGTATTGTTTTTTCTCACAGGAACTTCCTTACCTGTATGGCAAAACAATACCTAGTGTGATCTACTACGTTACCTAATGTGACTTATATATATTTAGTTAAGGGTGCGTATCCACAGAAGCATGCCTGGTGTAGCTGTAGCGACACGTAGCGACACCTATCTCCACACCGCTACAACTATCTCCACGTCGCTACAATACCGCGGTCCCCGAGCACGATAATTTAGCTCGCCGGAAGTACTTCCACTTTTCGTAGGGACAAGTCTGTTCCTACATAGCTAAATACCACAGACCGAGGACGGGCAGGTGATCGCAAACCCGCCTGCCCATAGCGTGGAGATTAAGGGTAAATTTATCAGGTCTTGAGATAAGGTGGCGAACAAAGACCAGTGGACAGAGATGCTGATGATGATCCACAGAAGCTGCGTGAACCTGATAAAAAATTATCAATTATATGAGGACCAGCACCAGTTTGGTTCAGATAGTTAATGGTCTGAAACAGTGGTGGCGACTTCTATTCTCTCATAATACAAACATTTGTGTGCATGTGACAAGATAGCGCTGTAGATAGCCTTTCACTCCGTTGACGCTGCTGCCCGTCATCGGTCGGTGGTAGGTAGGTACTTAGCTACGGCTTCAATTGAGATGGTTATACCGCCACCCGTCTTTTGCCATGTCCTCGTTCGTTATTCAGCAGGATAAACCACCAGGCAGGTGAGGTTGGCTAGGAGCGAAAAGATGATAGGTCGCTCTCTTACATCCCTTAGCCTATTGATGATGCATAATTTTAAGTAAGTATTTTCTAAAATAATTATAAATAATAAATAAAATAAAAATAAAAAAGCCTATATTTCTTACAAGACAAATTAAATATTACATAGTTAGTGGTTATTGAAGTGTTTTTCTATTTAATGTTAGTACTATTTATTTATTTATTTACTATTACTATTTACTATTTATTTCTTTCTCCTATATTCTAGTCTGCAAGAACCCTTTTGTAAAGGCCTCCTCCAAAGTTTGCCAATCTTCTCTTGACTTTGCAGTTTTCATCCAGTTTGGCCCCGCTAATAATTAAAATAATTATAATGCTTCTTAATGCAACGTCTCAATAAATATTAAAACCATAATGAAGGACACTTGGGGATAAAAAGTAGGTGTAGAGAAACTCTAGGCTGTAATGGCCGCTATCCTTCTCTTAAAGCGACGTGTTTAAGCCCCTCCTCGCCTGTCGCAAAATTAGCTTTAAGCGCTGCGCAAACGTAGACGCTTCTTGTCGCTCCTTACGGATACCATCACAAGAGACCGTAGTTGCCACGGCTATCACATCCATTTTCAAACAATCGCCAACAAAATCCATATTACAAAACTGTAAACAATCTGATTTATAGTACTCCTACCTAACGGGGCAAAGTGAGGCTCTAAAATAAATTTATTTCCACTGAAGTTAACTTTAAGTTTGAATTGATTTTGGGATAGATGTTGTGGCCAGACTGTGGCAGACCAGTTCCAAGCCTTCAATGCACATTGCTGTTAGCATTTTGTCAGGGGTTTGCCTATAGAGGGCCTATAACAGCTTTATCAGCCTGAAGCTTCGGGCTTCGCGAGGCAACTTTCAATTCTCCTTTGAAATGCTCTACTACCTGGCTATGAAGAAATCTAATATTCAATAGTAGCATCTGACACACACTTAAGCTGCAAAAGTGTCGTTCACGTAATGCCTTACTTACCTACACTGATTTTGTTAAAGCCAGTTTAAATCGAAGTTACGGCTTTGTTGTAGCTAAAAGTTTTTACTTAGGTAAAGTTTATGTTTATGGCTAAAATTTGTTTCATTTTCTTATAAGTAATACATGATGCAACCCATTGACCAAGGAAAAGTTTATTTAGACGGCGAGTTAGTTCTGCTTATGCCGCGGCCACACACGTTTTGTGCCCAATGCACCAATGTGTGTCTATCGGTACTTTGGCACAATGAAGACATTGAGCGCCTTAGTATTGGGCATTGGACGGTGATTGGAGGCAAAGATACCAATGTGTGGCCGCTGCATTTAGACAAGTAGCGCTTGTGGTGTCCTGGCAGTCGTAGTTCTAAGGTCCCACTGCACTACCCCATATGGCGCTTGACGGAGGGACTGGGGTTTTACTGGGTACTCCCTGCCCCAAGACAATCTTGTGGCAAGGGAGTCTTACATACCATTCCGCCCGCCCAAGTGACAGGGCGAATATCCGCATTTTCTCGTTAAAAAGTCTTTCCAACACACCATCATCATCAACCTATCGCCGTCCACTGCTGAACATAGGCTTCTCTAATTGTTCGCAACTTTGGGCCAATCTTTGGAGGCTTTAGGTACCCATAAACGCAGGGCGTAGCTTCTCGCTCCGGTGACGCAGGCTTGGACTCAGGAGTAAAGGAGGAGTGAGTCCAAGATGATGGGTCGATCCCTGACATCCCCAACACATTACGATTCCAACACAGAGGCGGTCTATCGACTGGCTGTCCTACATAATGGCATGGGAAATCTAAATCTTATCTAACTAGCTAACCTACCTCCTGTAGGTACCTGAACTTGATCGTATCAGTCCCCGAACTCCTTTACGAAACTTTGTTTTATCTAATCACTCCATTTACATACCTAATTAACCGCCAGGACCAAAAAACACCGACACAGCAAAAATGTGTCTAGACCTTGAGTACGCAGAAAACTAGGTAGGTAGGCACTTACTGTAAGAACCCGTTAGGTACACAGGGTGAAGGGTCGTTAGATAGGTACCTAAGTGTCAATGTAGTCTTATCGCATCATCTCATGAGCACTAAGGCTAGAGTAGGTACTTACCTATAATAATGGTAATTGCTCAGTTAAGTAGGTAGTAGATAGGTACCAAATTTACAACAAGGGAGAACAATTTAAGAAAATTGTAGCAACAAATTAAAACAATAGGAAACTAAGTAACAAAATGCATCAGACACTCCACGCCAACCACTTACTTTGTAGGTGAGATGAGTTATACCTACCTGGACCCAGAAGATGTCTAGGGTCGTGTCGTAAGGCTCGTTTGCCGTAGCAAATTTTTTAAAGGGAGCCTTAAGTGTGGCCCTTAAATATAGTCACGCTGCTGTCTGGAAGTGAGGCAGGTGTATCAGTTTCCCAAATGAAATAATTTAAAAATGGACCTGCTAACATGAAAGAATATTTTTATTCATTTTGATTTGAATTTATATACTTATTATGAAGTTTATGTACAGTGCGTAAAACGAAACGTTTTATAAGATTTCGTTCAGAAACTTTTATGGAATTGACAACCTCACTCACTTCTCAAAATAATTTATAATGAGATCATCATTTATTCATTTAGTATTTCTTGAAATTCATTTTCAGAAAATTTACCGAGCTAAAATGCTTATTAATTAATTTTTGTGGTTTCTCTGCCATTTATTAGTCACGCGTAAAACTGAAGTTTTAAAAAAGGTTTTTAAACGAATGCAGTAACGTCACAGTAATGTCAATGTCAAACTGTTCATTCTTATTGTCAAATTTATCTCAACTTGGCTCATGTTGTGAAATTTATTTCGCAATTTTTGTTAATCGAAAACCATATTTTCGTGACTTCAAAATTTAAGGAAACATACTATACATCTTATTCGTCGTTTGGCAGTGACTCAAGTGTCTACCTTTCAACATGCGGCTCGTAGATTCGTCGAAACTTTTAGAACTTCAAAACAAACCGAATAATATAAGAAATATTTGCATTGTGGCACACGTGGACCATGGGAAAACAACATTGGCGGACTCCTTGATATCTAGCAATGGGATTATATCACAGCGGATGTCTGGGAAGCTGCGGTACATGGATAGCAGACCCGACGAACAGGAGAGGGGTATCACGATGAAAAGCAGCAGTATTGCGCTTTATCACGCTGTAAATTCCGAGGAATTCCTGGTGAACCTCATAGATTCACCGGGACACATAGATTTCTCAAGCGAAGTCTCCACTGCAGTCAGATTGTGTGATGGTGCTATTGTTGTGGTAAGTTAAATTAGTTTTTATTTTAAGTTCATGTGTTCCGATAAGAATGTTTGTTTTGAAATTTGAAACTAGTTGTTTGATACCTACACCATTTTTTTTCACTGTGATATTGTGAAATATTTAAGTATATTAAATTAAAAAACTGAAAATCAAATAACAGAATGCAACAGGTGACGGATTCATGTCACTGAAAAACAATTTCTTAAAAATTACCATTTCTATTAATTGAGAATTCATTCAATACTTAAGAGTGGTCTCCACTTTTGTCTGTGGAGCAATTTCCATTCTTCTCTGCACCTTCAACTACCTTTCAGTGTCCTATTTAAAAATTAAATGTTATAATTATATTTTACTAAATTTTTCTTATCCATCTAGAATGTGATCATGTTTTGTGTGTGTGTGTGTTATTTATATAGGTGTATGTATTCATTTCTTTAACTTATATTGTATGACATTACTTGCTTGTGTGTTTGGAGGATTCTTTGTTAAAGGAAAGACATGTATTGTATATGGCTTCGAAGTTGGTACCTAATGAAGTTAATAAAACTTATAACTAAAATTATGTCAAGTATTATGACATGAGTTTATTTAATGCCCTATTTTGCAGTCGCTTATAAAGTCGACATGTAAGTACAATTTATAATTAATACATACATTTCAATTAATTTTAGGTGGATGTCGTAGAAGGTGTATGCCCCCAAACGAGACTAGCACTCAAACAGGCATACGCGGAAAACATTAGTGCGGTTCTTGTGTTAAATAAGATTGATCGTCTCATCTTGGAAATGCAGTTCACACCACTGGACGCTTACATTCACTTGACCCAAGTGCTGGAACAAGTTAACGCTGTGATGGGAGAGTTGTTCGCGACGGGGGTGTTTGAGAATGAAGAGAGTACTATTGAAAAACAGGTATGAGAATATTCATTCTAATAATACTACTGGCCATTTAATCAAAACATTGGCTGTGAATTCTAAATTAAATTGTTTTAAGAACTTCTCTTTCCCTTTCCATCAGGCGTAAGGAAGCCATTATGTTGAGCTACTATAAAAAAAAACCGAAACAAACAAGTAAAAACAAGTACCTTGCTTATTTTATAGAAATTATATACCTTATATAATTTATATAAAACATCATGATGATAATAATAGAAAAAGTTACAAAAATGGTTCACAATTATTCACTTTTGAATTTTTTACTGTTACAGGCTTAAAAAATTAAGTCACAGACATGATTTTATCAGTATTTGACTAATAGTACCAAGGACCTTGTTTAATAATAATCTTTTTTGTTTCTCACAGCAAGAAAAACCGCCACCTAAAGAAGATAACAATTTTTACGATTGGACTTCAGCTTTAGAAGATTCAGATGATTCCAATCTTTACTTTTCGCCTGAGCAAGGAAATGTCGTATTTGCCAGTGCTGTCGATGGTTGGGGGTTCACGATACATACATTTGCAAAATTATTCTCTGATAAACTTGGTAAGTGAAATTAAATTTCTAAGCTTAATAAAGACACTAAAATGATAATGTCATATTTTTGTTATTCGTCCGTATATAAAATTGTTCTCATTTCATTGTTACATCGGCAAACCCGACAGTAGTAGATTATGATATTTATTATAAGTTGAACAAGACACCTATGAACCACTCAGTCTCCTCCATAATTCTAGATCACAATTAAACTAAATTTATTATAACTTTTTATGTGTGGTGATGGTGATTGACAGATTAATCTATCTATCTTCAGGATTATTTCTTAATTTTGTAGAATATACAATTTGCATAATTACGCTTTCAAAGTATATTGTTCAATCACACAACAATAAAGAATACTTACATCAAACATGCTTCTCTAAATTCCAGGTGTTAAAGAGGATTTGTTAAAAAAGGTACTTTGGGGCGACTTCTATTTGAATACGAAAACTAAACGCTTCATGAAAGGCGCACAAGAAAAAGCGAAGAAACCTCTCTTCGTCCAAGTAATACTCGACAATCTGTGGAACGTTTACGAGACAGTAGTAATAAGACATGAAAAAGAAAAAGTGCCAACTATATGTGAGAAACTTGGTATCAAACTGACCACTCGTGATCTAAGACACACAGATACCAGAATACAATTGCAGTCGCTGATGATGCAGTGGTTACCTTTATCGTTAACCGTGTTGAACATGGTTTGCTCAAAACTTCCATCTCCAAAAGAAATTTTGCCAGAAAAAGTGGAGAAACTCATGTGTTCAAGGATAAGAGACTTTGATTCTTATCATCCAGATACTCAGAAACTTAAAGATGACTTCCTAGCCTGTGATAATAGTGAGGATAAGCCGTTAATTATTTTTATATCGAAAATGTTTGGTGTTGATAAAAGTGTTTTGCCGGAGAACAAGCCTAAGGCATTGACACCGGAAGAGATGGCTCGACGTCGTGAAATAGCGAGAAAAATGCGTGAAGAACAGAAGCAGAATGCAACTGAACCTGTTCCCGAGTCTCAAGTTAATTCCGAGTCTGACCAGGGTTCAGAGAATGGCAAAAATGAACAGAAAGATTTAGAAGATAAAGAACAACCGGCATTTATAGCATTTGCTAGAGTATTTAGTGGTAAAGTGAGAAAGGGAGATACTGTTTATGTGTTAGGCCCTAAACATGATCCGTCCAAGATACTTAGCATTAAAGATTTCAAAGTGGATTCCAATAAGAAATTGAAACATTTGCACAGTGATGAGCATATCACATGTACAGAGTAAGTATTTTTGACTATCATTTGCATAGAATTACATGTTTGAGTTGAGTAACTACACAGGTGTTTCATCATCATCATCAGCCTATTGCAGTCCACTCCTGTACATAGGCCTCTCCAGTTGTTCGCCACAACAGGCGGGTTGGCGATCGCAGGGCGTAGCTTCTCGCTCCGGTGACGCTGCTGCCCGTCATCGGTCTGTGGTATTTAGATACGCCTTCAATTGTGATGGTTATACCGCCACCGGTTGCCAGTGCCTCGTTCGTTGTTCGGCAGGATGCACCAGGGGCAGGTGAGGTTGGCTTGGAGCGACAAGATGGTGGGTCGCTCCCTTACATCCCCTCACACAGGTCTCTTACCACTATTTTATTGGTTGAATACTCCGTTCGGAATCAGGGATAGATTCTTTTTGGTGATTTATAAGTGTATATTTTAATACTACAGAAATAAACCCTGTTCTTCATTCATTTTTATTTAACTTTGCTTTTGTTAATCTTACTTTTCTATCATTTTACTATTTACTATTTATTATTTATTATTATTATTATTTTCAGAATCAAGTCCTTGTATATTTTAATGGGCAGGGAGTTAGAAGAAATAGACGAAGCTGTGGCTGGTAATATTATAGGTAAGATTTTATTTGTATAATATGATTAATTTACACAAATTGGCAGATTTTGTGTAAGGTAAATGAAATAATTGGCTGTTGATATATTGATTGAAATGAAATGATTAAAACATGTGTCATCAAAGAATGCTGTAAAGTATTGAACTATAAAATGTCAAACATTAGCATTCTATTATAATTAAAACTTAATTCAAGAGACTCATCACATTTACACAATCGTATTGCTTGTGACTCGGCCCAAATGTCAAGCTGTAAGTTGATAATTTACTACATATTTAATGTCGCATTTGAGTCATAAACTTACCCAAATCTGATGTACAAAGATAAAGATTGTAATACATTGACTTCATGCCAACTAAATGTTGAAAATTGATTGGTGTTTGACAGAAAGGGATAGAAAAAAGTTAATCCGGCTTTTAACTGCATAAGGAGCCTAGCCTAGCCTAGCTTTAGCCTAAGCTTACAACAATCATTGGAGTTATAAATGTTCAAATATCTGTTCCAGGCATCGGCGGGCTAGAGGACCATGTGCTCAAAACAGCTACGTTGAGCAGTACTGTTGCCTGTCCTGCGTTCAGCGAAATCCAGTATGCTGCTGTGCCTATACTGAGGGTCGCTATAGAACCCACTTACCCGGCTCAGTTACCCCAATTGGTTAAAGGTGAGTTATAACTATCAATAAATAGAGACGCTCGGAATGCGCGTTTATACAGGAGAACATGCAGGCCATATATTTTCGGCCTATTTTCAAAGTGTCTGAAAATCCTACGAAAGAAATGGGACATTTTTTTGTTTTTTTTTTTACCAGTAAGGTAGCAAGCAAAGCTATGGCCTTATTTTAAGTGGTTGCCGCAATCTGTATGCCTCGACACTCCAGGGGTATTACCCGCGTGTTGCCGACCCTTCAAAACCCTCTTCACAACCTTTTTGAAGAACTTTGACTTTAAATCTAGTCATTTAGAACATTTGAGAGCCGTTGGGCTGGCGGAGCACTGGGCACAGCAGGTGTGATTTTATTTGCCATCGTCACTCAAAGATATAGATTTAGAGCAATTGTTAATGGCATCAAAGCTGCGTCACCGGAGCGAAAAGCCTTGCGATCGCCAACCCGCCTGCCCATCGTGGCGATTATGGGTATAACCGCCAGGTGTTCGCCACTTTGGATAGCAGTGGCATATGCCACAGTGATAGGCTGATGATGATGAAAGCTGGGGGATTGAGCCAAGTTAATTAAGTTACAAAATTCGTAATTTTTATTTATGTAAAATGTAATTTGTTTACTTTTGTGGTTATTTCAGGACTTAAGTTGTTGAACCAGTCCGATTCGTGCGTGCAAGTATTGCTGCAAGAAACGGGAGAACACGTTTTGGTCACAGCAGGGGAGGTACACTTGGAAAGATGTTTGGAGGACTTGAAGTAAGTATATAAAATGTTTCAAGATTAAATAATAATATGGTTTACAAAGATACTTACAAATCGTCAAACTACCACCGGTACTATTTTACATATTAAGTGAGCCAAAAAGTTAGATTTTTACTTCATAAATGTCGCAGGAAGGCGCTGACTATGGGAAGCCTGCAATCTGTCATTACAGAAGATTTTGGGGGAGACTCATGTCTAGGAATGGATCTCCTAGAGCTGAATATGATGATGACCAAAATGAAGTTATTCTTTGTAATTCAGTACAAGATTACGACTAGCTCAGAGACGGTTCCCTGACTGGGGATCGAGCCTAGAAACTTCTGATACCCAAAAAAAACAAGGGCCTTGTCGATTTTATATACCTTTTAAAACATATGACGTCATGGATATTAGCCAGTTGACACTTATGTATATATGCGTCGATAGCAATGGGTTTTCTATTGTGTCCTATTTTTCTGCAGATTAATATTGGAAATCGGTCTTTTGCTTTAATTAATTGTCACTTATGCTTTAAATATTGAACCACAATGAGGATTAAAATTCTATTAAAATATATTCTTTAGGGTGATGCTTGTGGTTTGACAGTTATATGTTTTATTTTTCAGAAATCATTACGCAAAAATCCCGATCACAGTTTCCGAACCGATAGTGCCATTCAGAGAATCTATTGTGGAACCGCCGAAAATCGATATGGCAAACGAGGAAATCGATGCTCAGAACATAGACAAGGGAAATACTAATCAAGAAGATCCTGTAATAACGATATACACCAACAATAAACAGAGCAGAATAAGGATACGAGCCAGACCTGTTCCTACGGAAATAACCAACCTTTTGGACAGGTCTACAGATTTACTAAAAGCCATTTCTCAACACATAAAAACGTTGCAAGGCTTAGCCAAAAACGACAATTTAGAAAGCAAACTCGATGAGCTTTATCTCAATGGCACAAGGCACAAATTGTCGGATAGAATGTTGAAACTCGTTCAGAACTTCAAAGACGAGTTGCAGAGTATTTGCGCGAAATTGGGACCGGAATGGAACAATGTTGCCAATCAGATATGGTCTGTGGGGCCTAGGAATTGTGGTCCAAATTTGCTTCTTAACCAGACGCCGGATTATAGTACGAAGTATTTGTATCATGATAAAGAGATAAAGGAGGATCATAGGTTCGAGTATGAGGGTAGTTTTGTGAATGGGTTCCAGTTGGCGACTTTGGCTGGTCCTTTGTGCGAGGAGCCTATGATGGGAGTAGCGTTTTGTGTTGAAGAGTGGACTTTGGATAAGGGCGAAGGCGATGACGGTGGCCACACTTTTGGACCACTATCAGGTAAATGGGCTTGTAATTAGCTTATTAAAAGAAAAAGACACGTATGTTTTAATTTGTAAATTAGACTAAAAATTACAAAGTTATAGCCTGTTGAAATTACGCGTGACGTCACGCGGTGCGGCATTTTTACGGGACGGAGTGTCGTCAAAGACTTTAACTCCTAACTTTTGATGCCTTATATCTTTGCTATTTTTTATTTGAATGAAAAAATGAAAAATACATGTCCAATACATTTTTATGATATAAAATACGGATTAAATATAATGCAATTATTTTGACCCCAAAACATCTTTATTACTTATATCAGATTTTAAAGTTTCGCGTTCCATTACAATGAGGGCTTTCTGTAAAAATAAATCCACCAATATCATCGCCATCACATAAGCAACAGATCCAACTGTAACGTAATTGGTTCATTTTGACATGGCACTGACATTATAGCAACTGACAATCACATGACAACTGGACCGCAAGACTATTATATAACGCCGTCTACCAGATATTTCATTTTGAAGTACCCTCATTAAAACTTAAACGCGAAATTTGCCTAATACCATGACGTTTTGGCTGAGTGGCAACAAGAAGACTACTTGAGTCTTAAGACTCTATAAGTACATAATGTACTACATAATAGATGTCGTGCTTGAGTTCCGTTAAGTATATTTATATCTTACTATAACAAATGTTAGCGTGTTAGTATGAAATATACGAATACTTTTTTTTTTTTGTATTTGGAATTAATAATTAATAATGCGATTGTAATAAGCAATCGCATTCCTTACATATAGTAAATTTAGCTGGCCACCATGACTGGTTTCTGCCATTCTCTATTTATAAGTTACTAGCTGTGCTCGCGACTTCGTCCGCGTGGAATAGTTATTTTTTTCCCCGTTTTTTTTTTACATTTTCCATTATTTCTTCGCTCCAATAGCTGCAGCGTGATGTTATATAGCCTAAAGCCTTCCTCGATAAATGGTCTATTAAACACAAAAATAATTTCTCAATTCGGACCAGTAGTTCCTGAGATTAGCGCGTTCAAACAAACAAATAAACAAACAAACTCTTCAGCTTTATAATATTAGTATAGATTTTTATCAAAGAAGCAAAAATTTAACACAAATTCTAAACTGCATTTGTATTTCAGGTCAAATTGTGTCGGCTGTCAAAGAGGGTTGCAGAAAGGCTTTCCAAGTGCAACCGCAGAGGCTAATGGCTGCCATGTACTCCTGCGACATTGTGGTCGACCAAAAAGTTTTAGGTAAGTACTTATTTTTCTAAATATAAATCTTTATATTGATTGTATGATGCAAGCTCCTTGAGCCTGGGGGATTTTCACATTTATATTTTTAGGAATGCATATCTGGACTCATTTAAACCGTGTTAAAATAGAAACAACCAAAGGTAACGACATTATTCCAACCTATTAAAGATCTTCAAGAGCAACGATCGACTTGATAAGATGCGACGCAATGACTTTTCTTTAAACGCTTCCATACTTCGCCAAATGTTGATTTTTTCTGCGGTTTCCTTAAATAAGGTCATAGGCTTCTCACATGGATTCTTCTACTTATCCTGAACTGGTTTAGGCGACCTGTCTTTATCGAGATTAAGGCTGTCTGTCCATTAAAGCGGAGCGAGTTCGCGGAGCGGATAAACGGTGAAATATTAACCAATAGAATGGCATAAAAACTCCGAGAGGATTTTTTTTTGCTATCCTATTGGTTAATATTTCTATGTCGTGGCTGGCAGCCTCATGTCGTCTACTTGTATGGCTGGAATCTAAGGCTCACTCATACCGTCCTGCTCCTACTCGGATAAAAGAATAAAATTCAAATATGGGCTTTAAATATTGCGCTTTAGATATATTTCACATTAGCACCGAGCAGTCTGACGGCGGTAAGCTCGCTGTCAGCGAATTTATGTTCCCATTGTAAAATATGTCTAAAGAGCAATATTTAAAGCCCATAATTGAATTTTATTCTTTTTGACTGCTGCTTTTCTTGTTCATACTCGTAGAACATTTCGATCGTCAGTTCTTCATTATATAGCAACTATATAACAATATAGAATATAAAATTAATAGGCATACTACGTACTGCTACGTACGACGAATCAAATGAAACAAACATACATAGATTCCGTTAGCTTTAATTTTCGTAATTACAAATATTGTAATTATCACTACTATTTACATCTTAATCGTCTAAGTATAAATATGGTTTACTTAAAATAAATACTGTATCAACTATAATTAATACTTAAATAGCTATAAATGCATCGAAAAATTACACAAATTCCACTGAATCACTTATCACATTGTCTCGTGTACATTCTTACAATATTATTTATTAAATAGTTCATTCACGACATTCTATAAATATTTGAAAAAACAATGCCTTGGTGGGGACATATTTGTTCGATATTTTGCTTACGTAATTTTTCCGAAAAACTTAAAACTACAGTCATGGTTATGTCTACGTGTCTGGCAAATAATATTCCTAAATTATAAAGAAAATAATTGATATGTGAGTACAATAATATGATTTAGGTACTAAAATCGAACGTGAGTTCAGCCCCGGATCTACGATTTTTTCGAACCGGGGCAAGAACTTGATATAGCGCACACCCCCCCCCCCCCCAAGATTTAAGCGTACAAAGGGATATAGAGACAGAAAAAGCGACTTTGTTTTATACTATGTAGTGTTGATTTTGGCGCCCCCTGAAACTGCCGCCCGGGGCAGGTGCCCCGGTTTGCCCCCCCCTAGATCCGGGGCTGCGTGAGTTCTGTAATGACTGCCGTATTAAGCATATTGAAACAGAAATTCAAAGTTTGATCCTATATGAATACACAAGTTTCACATACAGATTTCAATACTACAAAGTTGTCTACAATGATTAAATGCAGCTGTAACGAGTATTCCGTAGGCGATAAGGACATTCGTCACACTAAACACTAGTTTAGAATGAGAAGGTATGGGTAAGCGTTCATTAAAATATGATAAACGTCTGGATTTAAGCGGAAGCGTTTCGATACTACCAAGTCTGCGTTGGGTCCAAAGAGGCGTGGTTCAGCCTGTATGGATCCAACATACTTTTATCTAAGACTACATCAGGTTTTGTTCTAGTCGATCCAGTGTAAAGATCGGGCTAGTTCTTTGACTTTGTACCATGGGAAAGGGGGGTATTCTGATGTCGATCGCCTCGACCGCGCGAGTCGGCTTCGCCTGTTATAGTAGTTTGGTTCGGAGTAACTGTGGGAATGGTAGCGGTTGTATACTGGCTTCTCGGGGTATGGGTGGGGCTGGGAATAGTCCACTTTGTAGGTACTCGTGGTGCTTTGAACTGCGCCGCCGGAGAATCTGTTCGTGTTGAAACCTGTGAAATTTCAAAATTTTTAGTTTAGAAAAACACAAAATATGTACACTCGTAGCTATCGTATTCGACAATGTTAGGTACATAGTGTTCTGAATAGGGGAACTGATCTCAAAAATTGCAGACAAGAGTTCTATTTGCGTTCAGTCGATCAACAGTGCGTTTTAGACTGCGTTATTTTTCTGTATAATACCTTTACCCGGAATTCAATTATGTCAAGCAGTGCTTTTTAACCTGTGGGTCGCCACCCCCTAAGGGATCTCGATGCTTTACTGGGCCAAAGGGGAAGGGATGTTCTACCTTAGAATAAAACCACAATCTCTGTAAGGCTTAGGGGCGTTGCCGTTGTAACTATTATGTAAAAGGTACCTAATACATAATAAGATTCTTTGAGCCAGAAATTCACACAGAACATCCCATCATACACTCGAGAGGCACAATTATTCGCCCACTTATGTTTTTCGTTGTAACTTTAAAATTTTATTTTAGAATTAATTATTATCTTTAGCAATATTAAAGATTACATCATTACAGATGACAAAAACACTAAAATATGTTGGTGTTGTTTACATTGACGATAAAAATTATCAAGCGCTTAGTTATTATAACCAAAGGTATGCCACAATAAAGAATTGGGCGGTTAATTGTGCCTCTGAGTGTAGTTTCATTTTAACTTAATCAATAATTTCAGCTTTCACGAAGGACTAAAACTCAAACTTTCATTTCTATTTAGATATAAGATAATTTACCTGAGTTATAGTTAGGGGTGGGTCGGACGCACATCATGCCGTACACTCTGATGCCGGGGACTGACGCGTAGGTAGGCTGGTCGTGCGACATTGGGCCTTCTGTAACGTTGAAAATAAACACTTTAATACACAGCAACACACTCGTAGACAAAACATAACATGTAACACAACCCATTTTCAATATGTAGATAGGCTAATGTGTAGGCTTAACGTGTTTTTCGATAAATGATCATTGTTTTTGCTATTGATCACTACCAAATTGCGAGTAACTATTTTTTGAGACCAAGATGCTCACAGGCATTTTATTGGTGCTGTCGTCTTTTGAAAGCGGCGTTATGTAGGAAATATCTTTTCTTTCCTATTTTACAAAACTTCGCAATAGATTCCTATTTGGATTATTATGCTTTGTCTTTTTTTTAACTTAAACAGTTCGATAGTGACAAATCATAGACTATCTGTATCGGAAACGTCTATCGTAGTCGTAAATAGGAGGGGTGGAAGAAATGACCTCCCCGCTGCGCACTCTGGAAATAGTTCGACTCAGTAACGCAGGCTCTATACACTGCGTTGAGGATTACCATTATGGTGGTTGAAGGTGGTGGTATGGTGGAGTTGAAGATTACCATACCACCTACCACCCTCTGGTGAGCCATTATTGAACGTACCTAGTATATGATTCTCCGGACACCTGCAGATGACCAGGTAATGAGATTTGCCGGTTCTGATGTTCTGCAAAGCGAGCAGCGACCAATCGCGAGGCGCTCGGCATTCACGCATCTCCGATACCGCTTCGCACGTCTTCACTAGAGTCACTGCTTTGTAGGCGTACTGAAAAAAAAAAGTTATTTTAGACTCAAAATTGTCGGGTGAGGCACTCAATTAGTTCAGAATTATATTGTTCTGAAAAATGTCCCCTTCAGCGAGGCTTCACAAATGCGTTCGGACAGATCTATTGGATCCGAAATTCTCGAACGTTCATTCAAATATTTGATCGAATTGTCAAAGTTTTCGTCAGCCTTAAGAGGTCTCGCAACAGTTTTCGATGTGAACTCCAATTTGAAGGAACGATTGAGAATATTTTCAATCATCAAGCCAACAATGCGTATTGCCGCTCAGATTCGGAAATATTGAACGAACGTCATTCAAATTTGACATTATTTGTACTCGAATAATGTCAATTTCAATATGCCAAACTTGAATGAACGTCGGGAAGTTTCCGAGTGAGATCTTTTCGAACGTATTTGTGAATAGCCCCATTGGTACTCAATTACTCATAGTACAAGGGGAAACTTTAGTTTGAGACCACTGGTTGTAGTGAATTTTCTGACGCAATTATTTATTTTCAACCAGATTTTTAACTATTCATGATCTAATATGAAGAATCAAACTATACCATTTTAATATCATTGTGTCTCATTAATTTATTATAGGTGACCCGCCCTGAAGAGAAAGGTCAAAAAGAGACAACTCAAGCTTATTAGAACAATTGCAAGCATCTAAGTAGCCGAAAGCCAAGTAATGTGGAATCAAAAAATTGCATTTTCTTTAAAAATCCTAATCCGATCTAGATGTATTTGTAACGTGTACCAATGAAGTGATAAATCATGTTATAATGCTTGGTCATAAATACAGGTAAATACTACGAATGATTTTCCATTTCACACGATATTTCACAGATTTTAAACCAGCTCTCTAATGTCGTAGAAACCAATATTTGATGTAAATAACTTAGAAACTACAGGAGAACAAGCTCTAGGGTTTAAATTAATGGGTGCAAAACACTTATTAAATGTCGCTACAGCCATCTTGGTAAACAACTCTTTCCTAGCATCCGCTATACTAGATCAGAAAAATGTTGGAACGTAACTAACAACTTTCATTATCAGCATCTATATATATAAAAGGAGAAACTGACTGACTGACTGACTGACTGACTGACTGACTGACTGACTGACATATCAACGCACAGCCCAAACGGCTAAACGTAGGCACTTGAAATTTGGAAGGGACGTAGCTTAGGTACCGTAGGGGTGCACTAAGAAAGGAATTCCCGAAATTCCCACGGGAACGGGAATTAGCGGGAAAATCCTTTTGTATGAAAAATCTAAACCGCTTAAGTTAGACGCTTGAAATTTGGCATGCAGGTACCTTAGTAAATATAAAGTTTAGTTATGGCTGTATTTTGAGAAATTCCCACGGGAACGGGAGTTAGCGGGAAAAAACTTTTGTATGTATAAATTTAAACACGCGGACGAAGTCGCGGGCAAAAGCTAGTTACATATACGCGTTAAGCCAAATAAAGTTACAATGTATGATTTTAAAAGTGAAATGAATTCAGTTAAGTTATCGATAGAAGCTACAATCCGAATCCGGTGGTAGTCACTTGGTTTACTTAGTTCATCTTAGCTCGTGGGTCGTTAGGGTTGGGCCGGCGTGGCAGTGGCAACTGACAGGTAACTGACCAGTTACTCACCCGTTGTCACATCGACTTGGGCTTCTCTTTCGCTTTCCATCAGGCGTAGGGATGCCATTAGGTCAAGCTACTATAAAAAGAAATTTGGCGATAAGTGCTTGTCTCATATATACGGCTACATACATAGTGCGAACGGCTTAGCTATGGAACTCTTTGCCAGACCAGAGGCCGTAGTTTCTCAAGGCGACAGTGAGTCGGTTTTTGTTGGGTGAGCGAGCTCCATCTTAGGCATTAACGTCGCTTAACATCAAGCAAATACAAAAAATATGAATATATATAAAGATATTTTTCGTGTGGCAGAGAAATTAATAATGTTTGTTATATTGCCATGTTATCGGAACATCATCGACTTGCTACATCAAATTTTCTACTATAATAAAGTGACGGTTTCACCATTTACGTGAAATAAAACGCATGGTTTACGGTTTTATTATATAAATATAGCAACTTTCTACAGTAGTAAAACCTATTCGCCGTACTAAATTAATGTTACGCGTAAGGTATAGCTACAGTCAAAGAATAAGCCAATTATGCAAGCAGCTTTAATACCTAAAAGGAAAAACTAATTGCGCGACAATTTAGAAAATCTCAAAAGGCATAGAAATTTCAATGCCTACCGCATGTGGTTCTGAACACAATTGTTCTGTCAAACGGTAAAATAATGTATGCATCGCACAAAGGCGTACATTAATGCGCCTAAATTAAGGATGGTTTGGGATTCATCGATGTTTTTGTTATACTTGGAACATATTTCTTTTATTTAATCTTTATTGCGCATAAAATTTGTACCAAAGGCGGACTTAATGCCGTGTAGACATATAAACAGAGTAGTAAGTATAACAAAAGTAACGCTGGTAGGAGGTAGGACCGGGAAAATAATAGGATTAGTTTACTTTGCCCCACCAGGCACCCCACTCGGCGGGGCAAAGTGTAACGCTTTTAAAATTTATAGATATTACAATTACAATATATATGGTAAACCCACCTTTGCTCTAAATTGTCATCAATTGATCCTAGTGAGATTGAATGAGGGGGAAATTATACTGAAATTGTTAAAGCGTTCCATTTTGACCCACTGATGGGGCGCCTTGGTGGGGCAAAGCAGACTAAACCTAATTATATTGTGATTACTTATCGATATCCCCACCATTACCTAACACAGCTCATCCCTATTACAAACGTGAATCGTTTACGTTCTCGACGCTTAACTTACCGGGCTTACCTTCTTTTTGGAGTCTGTGGTTAGTCTCGTGGTATGGAGGTCGTCTGCGTTCAGGCTGGCAGAGCACGGGTCGCGGTAGCGCGCCGGGCATGCGCACAGAGGCTGTGTGTAGTTAAGCCGTACGTACACTGCGTTGCACACCTGATGACAAGAATTGACAACGTAAATTATTAAGTAATAAATCCAACACATGCCACCCTTTGCTACACATCGCAATCTAGCCCCAAACTAAACCGGAGCTCGTACTATGGGTAATATACAACGTAATGACCACTGGAGGGTCTGAATTTTTTTTGAGAAACACTTTTTCGTCAGCTTATACAGCAGCGATTAGCGGGTAAGCGCGCGTATGTATTTTGCGATACATTTTTTTTGTAAAAAAATACTTAGTAAACACCCAGACCAATACAAACAGGTGTTCATTGTTCATTAACACAAATCTTTGTACAGTGCGGAAACGAACCTATCGAACCCACAACCCTTGGCTCAGATGGCACAAAGGTCACAATCAAATGAGCCATCGAGCCAGTCAAAATTTTAAGTATTTTTTTTATACCACTGAGGTGGCAAACAAGCCCACTGCCCGCCTCATTAACATCAGTACGGTTACTGCAGCCTATGAACGCCTGGAGACTATTTAGTATTTTTTATAAGCTCTTAAAAAATGGTATCTCTTCCCGGACTATAGAATAATGACAGTCGGGCCCAGAATCAAATGTTTGGGTCGACGGAGCATACATTTTTCCAAACGATTTACCACTATAAAACATAAATGGTATCTGTGTGTAGTGTGTACGTACACTGCATTACACTACACACCTGCAAAGAACAATTTGACGCGCGTTCTTCAAGTAATAAGCGCTGGCTTAGTTATTTCAGAACACTGGCCGGTGAGAAATAAATTCTAGTAGAATGACCACGAGAATGACAGAAGAAATATTCCGGAATCGGTATGCTGGGATGCATTCATGTAGTCCTTAGATAATTTACATCCTTATTGTTATCGCTATAGAGTTGAAAGTTCTCTTTCTGTATAAATGGGTGAATATAACAAAAAGTATTCCTGAGCAGCGCGTTTTGTTGAAAAGATGAGATGAATAAGTACCTACCTAGTTTTAAAGATATCGTGTCAGATCCTCTGTTAACTATGCGGTTTTGTGTTACGTACTATAAATTGTTCCTTAATAAGCTTAATTGTATGCAAATACCAATACATCTCACAAAAGAAAATGAAAAAGGCGCATATAGATAAATCTTTATTGCACACCAAACAACGTAGGCGTTGATATCGCTTTAAACGATCGCTTTCGACAAAGTTTGCGGATAACTAGGTACGTAGAATTACTTTGTTTCGTTTATAAGTTTGATAGTGGAAGTTTTACTCTTATGCGGTTTCCAATTTAAGTAACTAGTATCAGATTATGAAATAATATGCTATATTATAACATATTGCTATGGAAATAAGTTTACTAGAAAAAGCGCAATAAAAAATGACAAATCATGATAGTTCATTTTCTTGTTTGTACTTTACTAACTATACTGTTGTCTTTTTGTACCATAGGTACTGTTTTAAAGTATACAAACCTAATCGCACTATATCTAAAAGTTTTACTTGTACCTACGTTATGCAAACTTTGCTCTAAACATAATATATTTCCATCAATTGTCAAACAGTGCGGCATAAAATTTTTAGGTTCACATCGTCTAATCAGGTAGAAACTGGCAAAGTAAACCGAACAAAAAAACATGGCAATTTTGATTTCAGTAGTAAGTGATTTAACAACGAAAATCATGCGCACTTCAAAAAGGCCAATAAATTTGTTAGAACTAGTTAAGGTCGCATTGGAATACACGCTAAACAACATTTCTAGCGTAAAACGCACACTGTCTCCCCTAACTGTACAATCCAATGACTGCAAAAAGCTTTTCATATCTCAAAAATTATGAGCATTATCTAACTGTAAAACAGAATGCTTTTCGCCACCGGTATTTCACACTGAATCCGATATCTATTGGCTCCGAATGTTTAACCCATCTGAATTTGTTCCACTAATCTATGGTTATTGTTGTGATTGCAGCTGTGTTCACGACCTGACACATTTTCTGAAATGACAGTCACGCCTCATTGGTATATTCGTTTGAGTGCCGTTTCTAAATGTTGACATTCCCTAATTCGATTCCCTGGTTAGATTACTCTATGGTTATTTCGTATGTTGGATTCTCTTGGAGATTACTGTACATCAAAATAATTTATGTTTTATGGATGTGGTAGATAGGTAACAGCTTCAATTTCATCTGAGATTTCACGCTAGAGTGAGGATCGAGGATATTGGTATACATTTTCTGGCTCATATTAATTCATGACTCTTAACAAGCCAGTTATTCAAACAAATCGGAAACTACTACATAAAGCTTTGAAAAGTTTCTGAGCCTCGACCATGCGTAGAGCACAGTTTAAATGAGACTTGCAGGCTGTTTTCTAAGAAATTACAGTGAATTTTTAATAAAGATATGACTAAAACAAACAGTCAAATAAGTCTAATACTAAATATGAAGTTTCCTACAATTCATTGCATCATTACGAGTAAGCCCTTTAGTTGAATTGTGATATTTACCTGTTGAATAGCACACTCTGGCAGCAAGTAGATGTGTTGATTGTGCGGGTAATAGTGATACTTCGTTGGCTTGGCTAGTACTGACGTCGATCCAGCAGGCAGCGGGACAGTCTGCAATGGAAACAAAAAAGTTTAAAAAAATGTTGCAACAATCACAAATTAATTCAATGGACATAACGTTATAGTTTTTACCGTAATTAATATGAAACAAAGCCAACATATTACCGTAAAACTGCGATGAAATAATGAAAACAATACAGTGAATAATAATATAAACAGCTTGAATCTAATCTGGTTGTATTGTAATTTATTGTTGTTATTCAATAGCCAAAACATGACGCCATTCATACAGACATCTCTTTGGTATTCATTTATGACAAGTTCATGTACCCATTACCGTTCCACGAACTACATTATTCTGGTTAATTTGAAAAGTATGGTGGCAATAGTTCAAGCCGATGAAAGCATCAATTATCCTACTTGTTATTAGTTATTGTCACAATGATGAGAAACGTTCCGAGGTCGGCCCAGGTCTGCAAAACTGCAATCTTATTCAAGCTCATACATTTTCTGTAAGTTTCTGTGTCAACTCGCTTATTGATTTCGATGTAAAAGCCGCAGATAACGTCAAACGTATTTGGTTCATTCTTAAAGTAAAATTCATCAACATTATTACATGAATCTTAATAAAGATTGTGATCTAGTGATTTTTTGCTAGCTTTTGGACTTGTCCGGATATTATGCTGTTTTGGTGTTGTCTGATATATCCCAGGAGTCATTCGTGCGCGATGATTCTTACCCGATACAATAATGCTTCACGGTCATGCACCTGACGATTTTGTACGATTACGCTGTCACGTTGCCGGTTCAGGTTAATAAACTGGTTAACGACCATTATCTATTGCATTTTTTTAATTCGCATTTTTCGCTTTGCGGTTTGTGTGAGTGTAATTCAATTTTGTCCATTATACAGTAAAATTTAAAGACTGCGATGAACGCAGTTGCAACTATAAATACTGCCGCGTGTTATTGTAATTTGTAATGAGCAAAAGATATTTGTCGGTGTGTCTAAAGTAATATTAGTAATGCAAGTTTCTTAATGAACAACAGAAACAATTTTAATCAATGTTACAGACTTTTTAGTGTTGGCTTGAGTTTTATTGCGGCGTATCACGAGAGATTTAGAAACATTCGCCAGCTTGGGTATCCGTTATTTTTCAATAGATTTACTTCGTCAACAATTACTATGTGCACCTGCTGCGAGATCTAATTTTGATAATATCAGTCGTCCACTGATCTACCCTCTCATCTGATCTAGTAACCTATATTAATATCAGATAATTATATTGAGTCATCACAACGAACTTTTACGCACATTTTTATTTCCAAATTTCATATATCGCAATCATTTTTAGCAAGTGCCACTTCAAATTTTCATTATTATCTTTGTAGTTCTTCCATAATGATATTCTATTCAAATAACATATCAGGCTCAGGCAATAAAAGCTCTATAATAATGGGGGTAGGTTTCTATGAAGTGCTATTAATGACAAGAAAAGTCTTCGACCTTTCCACTAGCAGGTTTCTAAGCAGTAAAACCATAAATCTCGACACACGTGTAAAAGGTCAAATTTTCACTGGATGACTTCATTCCGATTGAATAACATACCTTACTTCCTGATAATTAGGTCTATTTTAGAAACTTAAATCGTTTTCGAGCAAAATATTTTTAATAATAAGAGGTAAAGCATTACGTGCTCAGTCGCCTTTTACTATTTATCGAGTTATTCTATTGCATTATGGTATATTTGGCACGTGCCCAAAGTGCCCTCTTCACCTCGGCATTTTCTTGGGTTCGACACTTCTATTAAACCTAAAAGCAAAATTATGGGTTTTTTTTCACACCACCAGCACTTTCACTCTTTTCTGTGAAACCACTGCCGTTCTTGGTAACTCTTGCTCTTTTTATCATTCGATTGTTTCTCATGAAGAAATTAATTGTTCTGTTAAGTAGATTCTGCTTTCACATTTTGTTTAGTTGGGGTTAGTTATTTCACTTAATTACGTTGTCTGGATTTCATTAAAACGGTCTCGCTTCATTTTCATTCTTATTTTGTTATTATTATTGCTATTTTAGCTATATTATATGATTTTCTTATTTCCGTTTCTTTGAATTATTTCACTTTTATATTTTACGTATCATTTAGATTGAACATAGTCCCTAATGTTCAGAAAATTGACAATTAATCAACGATGTAAAATGTACTTCGGAAATGTTCCATCATATATTGTACACGATGAAACTGTCGATAACAAGCTTCTAAGACGCGATAAACATCCTGATTACTCCTGAAGTCAACTACCCTATTGTTGTTTAGCTTTATCTTTTGGTTTGGTTACTGTTCTTTGAGCGGGCGGTACCGTACTGATTCCGACTTTGATAACAGGCCACATCGGATGACTCAGGAGAGGGCAAACTATTCAGAATAGATCCTCTTCCATGTATTTTTGTTAAAAAAAACAACTCGCCGGACGTCACGTCCGAGCGGAATGATGGAATCGTAGCAGCGGTTTGGGGTTAATGTCTTGCTATTATCATATACAATCCCGAACAGGTTTGATTTTCTCGGAGTTAAGATTTGTTTTCTAACTAGCTTTTATTTTTGTCCCATCGTTAACTATTGTAGAGCATACCTTTTTACCTGTTTGCAATTACATACATCGTTATTATTGAAAAGTATCAACTTTTTTGTCATTTCTTGCAGTACGATATTCATGTTTTATTCTTGGAATATTATCATTTTTAAGGATACGGGTTGACTTTAAGTGTGCAAAATTTCTATTTATTAAGATTGGTTTACTTGAATTATCATTATTTAGTTTGTATTTCACTAATAATGTACAAATGAAAAGTTAATTGCCAGTAGAGTACATGAAACTACAACAACCATAAGTGCGTGATATGCTGTTGTATTATTAACATTAAAATATGTTTCCCCCATTGTTTAATCTACCTATGTTGTACACTCTAGTGGATCATTTCACGTTATTCTAATGATGCTTACAAATAACGAAAAGAAAAAGAAAAGAAGAAGAACAAATAACAATCGATCGCTCTCATTACAGGTAACTATAATGCTCATTAACTATCCCATCCACAATATATCTCTCAATATCAAAGGCGGTCATGTGATTGATATGCAATCTATCTCCATCTTGTCTTTCACTGAGCATAAACATCAATTAGAAACTGAATAACGAGGCCATAGAGCTGTGAAGTGTTTACATTCCGAGCATGGAAAAAGCAGTAGGCTATCGTTCTGAAGTGTTTTATCATCGCATTCACACGGCTCGCCCGTTGAACAGGGGAGTACAGTGGGGACGCTTATAAAGATGTACCACTTTCACTGCCTACTGTGTTAAGTCGGTACTATCTGAGACACTGCTAAGTTAATTGGTTCTGGTTTCAATGGTAATATTGTTTTCTTTTTCATGCTCTTTATTGCTGACGAATGTGTTTAAAGATTAATGTATTTTTAAGATTATGTGATTTAATTTTTAAGAATTATCTAGCTAAATTAGAGGTACATCGGTAGGTACAACACGGCATTGACATACGAGATCATTTAGGAACGGTCGGTTAGGCATGTATTGAAAGTTGCCTGTGTATTAATGTGAGAAAAATATATAGAGTAAAATAACATGTCACAATGACTTTGAAATTCTGCGACAGTTTTCGCCACGGAGCAAAGGTTTTCGCACACAAGGTCAGCTCCTAAATTGAATCGGGTAATGGCCTCACTGTTAGTCTATGACGACGACTATAATCCGTTACCACATAACGAGGCCAATGTTAGGGCAAAAACCGAGTTCACACGATATGTTTACCTTACCGGCGCCGGCGCATCGAGAGTTCGCGATCTCGGTTCAATCCAAACTTCGTGACATAACGAAGATTTAGATAAGTAACGAGCGGTAAATAGCAGATCGACTGTCATGTCATGTTATCCGACAAGAGTTGTTTCATTTTGTAAATAGTATGAATATAACAGCATGGTCGTTTTAGATTTAAAACTCGGAACTAATGAACCGGAGGAATGATGTTACTACAGATATAAATATAATTATAACAATAGAGATGATGGGTTAGGCAAGAAAGCTTTGAAATCTTGTAGAGTTCTTAAGGAGACCTTTTTATAAGAAAAGCACCATAGGATGGTGTTCCCCAGAGGGGTTAAAACGATTTAAAAGGTGAGCTATATGCGTGTCTTTTAAAACGTGATTAAAAACTTTGGGGGAGGTGTATGTGTGTGTGTATTGCTAGCACAGACATACACCTCCCCCAACTTCTAATGATTGACTAGTTTAATAATTAACTTCGAATAGAAATCTATCAGCCTATTGCTATTTGCTGTCCACTGCTGCACATAGGCCTCCAACATAGCACGCCAAACATTCAGGTACTGAGCAATTTATATTCATACACAGCCATATTTCTCAAGTTGTCGTCCCAACGTGTTGGACGCCGTCCCACACTTTGTTTACTAAAAATAAGTTGTTCATTCCAACATGCTTCTATTCCTTCGCCCATCAGGGTGCCTGGAGACATGACTTGCCCGTTTCCACTTAAAAATATTGGTCGTCGTCGCGATTTTCGCTATCTTCCGCATTGTAGTCTATTCATCGTCACCTGCTTACAATTAGTGCGGTCAGCAAAGGCGTGTATAACGCCAAATAGCGCCTTTTGAAACGTCAACTGCAGTTTTAATTAATTCGCAACAGGCTGAACGCTAACGACTATCGTTACTATAACTTATAATGACCATAAAATCTTGGTCCTTTTAATAGACCACGCACGGCTTTATTTAACCTTAATTTTTGATACTTTTTCTAGGTTAAGCAAAATCCTAATTTTCTTTTGCCTCGATTGTAAAAAAAGTCTGATGACAATAAAGTACATGTATACATAAAAACAAGTAGGTACGTAAATCCCACATAAATAAGCATATTTCGCACAACGTCTCCAATAAAGACTTTAATGTTATTAGTTTAATTAAACACTAAAAGGTCATCTTTATCTTTGCTTTATACCGCTACGTATTACTAGTAAGTATAATGTATCTTCTGAGGCAATAAATTAATGCAATAATCGCGTTGATATCGCATCCGACCACCGTAGACCGTAGTAACCGCACTATACTGTTCCTACAACTTCGGGCCTCTTAGGTAACTGTTTTACATGTATAAGATCTTAAAAACAGGATTACTATAAATAATAACGTAATGGCTGTAATAACTTCAATATGTGCTGTGTAAAATATGGAAACATGTCTCAATAATACTCTAATGGGTACGTTCCAGGATTTTCCCTACTATATAGTTAAAAGAGAATTATTATCTGCGAATAGTCGAACGTCGGACAAACAGCGGATAGGACCAACTGCACGTTACCAATCAACGGCAGTTTTCAGCACATACATCTATTGAACGTCTTCAAGTATCTAAACGGCTAATTCCGCGTCATGAACGCGACTTGCGTTCATTGGCCGCGACCAACCTCACTGGTTCAGGGTTGTCGGACTTGTTGATTACGTAACGATTGTCTCACACGCCGTATATGGATGCACTGGATCATGCGTTAAGGGCTCTTACGATAAGTGTATGTCTTGGGAAAGCCTTGCCTTTTTCATACGGGTTATTAATGAATGGAATACCCTGCTAGATTAGTTGACCTGAACGATTAGTTATGTATTTGGCGTAATTGTTATCCTTCATTAGATATTGCGGTTTTAAAATAAGTCTTAACCCTTGTTAGACTAATGCGCTATTTTATTTAAACGAGACCTGATCCCATTATGTACATTTACATTAAATTTACTTACTTTTCACCATACTAGTCCACAGCTCTACTTTACTATAATGCAGCTATAAAGCAGTAAATGTAAAGAGCCTTAATTATATTGAATTAATATTTAGTGCTACCATTAACCAAGAAATTATAATGTATATTCTCCCATTTTATGCAGGTGCTAAGACAAATTGCTACGCGCTAACTCTATGACTTGATCTTGAACTTGGAAACTTACTTAGAATTTGATCTACGTGAAGGAAAGAATAGTATGACAATGACAGTTTGTCACTACAGCTGTCGTCGTGGTCTAAGGTATTTACCATAAGGTAAACGATTTATACTCGTATATATTGGCCATAATCACATCTGATATTAAGCAAAAATGTGGTCTGGTAGCACGCTAAGTTAGGTAGAGCCTTTAGGAACCAGTCAGGGAATACATCAGCTGACAGGGAAAGCCAAATTTTAGCCTTTTGCGACAGATAGAAATTCACAATCTAATTTGTACGGGCTGTTGTTAAAAAAAAACTTATTTGGCATGTTAGGCAACCCTGTGATATTGTTCTAAGGCCAGCATTTGCGATGTCTTCGTCCTAGCGAAATAAGCGATGAGGGATGTTAGTAGTGCCTTCTCTGTCGCACTTTACCACGATCCCTGTCTTACATGTTGATTTTATCATAATTATTTTACTACGGAACGTAATATAGGTACCTACATTTATGTTTCAGGTTTTCTTTGATTAGATCTTGGCACAAATAAATGCCCCAGACAGTACGGACCAGTAATCTAATATCAGCCCTTTCACCTGCTTTACGATTGTCAGACGAAGGTTCTAAGAAACTATAGGGATTGGTCGCCACAATCCATATATTTTAGTTACTCATGCTTTGCCAGTTTTGACAAAACTCAATTGCGAAATTCAATCAATTGAATTTAAACTCCAATATAACCCTATTTAAAATATATGAATTATAACAAACTAAGATTTCTGAGAGTTGTCCTGATGGGTTAATTTTAAAATGTCAGATTGTCGTTTAATATAACCTGTCTCTAATATTAAATGTACCATTATTCCGCTTTGTGTCTCATTATCAATTTTCTAACAATGAGACACTTATCTACATCATTATCGTGTGTTTGATGTGGTTTCCGATGGGGTGAACACGATTCTCCAGGCTACTGAGTTATTTATTGACAAACGAACCCAATAACATTTTATACACCATACTCGAGATCTTGTTTTATATATGGCGCTCTTTACTATCCCAACGAGGAAGCTAATTAATAACATATGCGTTAACTGACTAGTATTAACCTACGCCTGAAACGTATGTACTCGTTGACATTTAATTACTACGGTACCTACAGTACGTCATATGGTGAAAGTAGGATAAAGTAGCTATAAATTTATTACTTATATTAGCACGGTTAATTTATATATTTATGTAGTTGAAGTCCCTCATTTGTAATTCCAACACGGTTTTGCTTTAATATCGGTATTTGTAATAGCTGTGAACAGAAATATCGCTCTGGCCTTTGAACTGGGAGTAAAACGTACTCTTAATTAGATACTGGGGTTGAATTTCAGTCCGATTAAACTAATGGACATTAATAAATAATAAATAAATGTATAGTCTACACTGTGAGTCTACAATAGGTAAACTGAAGAACCATTATGATAATTGTATTTGACATTCAGGATTTTATTTTATAGTATGTAGTGTAGTACTAATTTCATTTATAATGTAGCAGACGGCCATAATATCTTTATTATGCAACTCACAACAAACATTACAAGAAACACATTACAAACTTGATGTAGTACAATTTATGCGGTCTTATGGTTAATAGCGATCTCTTCCAGACAACCTTCAGGTAGTGGTAATAAACTTAACTGAAAACAGCGGTAAAGTAGAGCATAACTGATTAACTAACAAATAAATAAATAATACTAAGATCTTTTTGGAGTGATCGATTAAATATAAATACTTACTGATGGCTTTTAAAGCCACGGTTGAACGTTGTCTTGTTGTTCAATTGAATAAAATTAATCGAGTTTCTTAAGAGTAAAGTCTGTAGGACATCTGACCTAAATTCTTGCGGTATTTATATTACTTACGTTCCCTTTGGATATCGGTACTCAATAGGATAGCGGTCAGGTTATTCAATACTCTATGTTATAACTTCCTTGTTGCTATCAATCGTAGCACTGGACAGTTCTCATCAGGTGCCAAGTAAACTGTAATTTATTTATTACGTATGTCGTAATAAGTTTTCTGTGGATCTATTCACAAGTGCGTTGGGTAAGATTTCTCTCGAAATCGAGATCAGAACGGAAAATTCAAATATTTGATCGTATGGTCAAAGATTTTGCTAGACAAAGAGCTTTCGAAAATGGTTTCTTATCGAAACTCTCAAATTTGAATGAACGATCGAGAATGTGATCTCTCGTTTCCGAATGATATTTTAATTTAAGTAGTTGCAAGATCTGATCAGAATCATGATTCATGATATTACTAAGTTAGCAATTTTCATGAAACCAAGCAAAACCTTTCTTATCATTTAATTGATCAATTTATTAAGCACATAAGAACTTATTCTGACATATCTAAACTGATCTAGTAAACATAAAAATTACTTATACATACACATCGGAATTCCTAATAAAAGAAAATCTTGTACGTTAAGTCGTTACACTTAAATCAGATTCAAGATAAGTGAAGGCATACAGCAGAAAATAGTTTTAAGACGTAAAACTACAGATGGTTGCTGATAATTGGTAATTAATAAGCGTAAATGCGCATGTACTTGAAGAAGTTGTATCTCACCTGTCAAAAACTAGTCCTCCATACATGCATGGTATAAAACCTACGTTTTTAAAATAACTTTCATCATAAGAGAGGTAGGGCATAGCGAATCTTCGCTCGAATTGAGTTGCCTGTCCGGGGAAGGACCTCCACCCTATAGAATACCGCAGCTAAATGACCAGGTCATGTTCCTGTCGGTGAGTAGGGTTTCCGGAGCTCGTGGGGGGTTGGGGTTGGGCCGGCATGGCGGTGGCAACTGACAGGTAACTGACCAGTTACTTGCCTGTTGTCACAGCGACTTGGGCTTCTCTTTGGCTTTCCATCAGGCGTAGGGAAGCCAATATGTCGAGCTACTATAAAAAAATGCCTGCAAACGTCCACTGCTCCCCCAAATGACAATTGTGAGACTTATGTCCAAGTCTCACAATTGTCATTTGGGGTTACCTTTAGTCACGCTTGGCAGGCGGGTAGGTGACCGCAGTGGTTTTATCCGTAGCCAGGTAAACACTGCTACCCATTTCTTGATATTACCTTACTCCTCTTCCACGACACCCACGGGATAAGATGGGGTGGTTCTTTTTTTTTGCACCGGGGGAAAATGCCTTGTACGCATACCTGCTACTTAGGGACGCAACAGGTTATGTGGGACTCGCTCCGCCTGTAGATGGAAGCGAGACGGAGAATACCCACTAAAAACCCCGGTAGCAACGCCAATGCGCCTTGGGTGATGGTGACGTGGGATCTTGGTATTAACCATCACACCACGCCACCTCCAGACGGGGTGGTTCTATTCTAAATCCTGAAACCACACGAACACCGAAAGACCTATAACGTGGTCTATTAATTAAAAACTAGTTGGCACCAGAGTTTCATAGGTCCTATTAACAGCTGTCTATCAGCTAACCCATGGTATGGCGGTGACGATTCAAACAATCCCAGCATTCCTGCTGATTACCGCTTGCTCAGACTAGTTAGCTTGACGATTTGCCGTTCATCGATTCTTGGAAACTCGGCACTCTGTGATTTTAATGGGATAGTTTGCTAATTGGTTGATTGCGGAGTCACATAATAAGGATACACGTTGAACCAATTTGTATGTCACTTGCGGCCAAGTTCCGCTAGAATACCGCTCGTGCGGAGATTCTATGCCATATTGATGGTGTACAGTGCAAGCAGGAACCCGGCAAACCTTTCTTATTGGTAAGAAAGCGTAATGAGTTAACACAGCTAATGATCCATATTAATATGGTGATCTCCGACCGATTTCGGCCGTGGCGACAACTTTAATTCGTAATCGTTGACGTCCGGTTTGAATATTGGTTATGTTCTATACCTTCGCTGCGAAACTTCGTGCTTATTGAGGACACTTTAGGACACTATTCTAATGTCAATTTTATCTTAATAAAGAAGCAGGTCTGATATACACCAAATGTAACCATTCTTTTCTATCGCCGTATTTATTTGACTGGCTCAATGGCTCAATTGGTCGTAGCCTTCTGAACCAAAGGTCGTGGGGTTCGATCCTCACCCTCGCCGTATCTGGGTGTTAATATTCGTATTTAAGCATAATATTTTATGGTATCTTCTTTGTTCTGATACCCATACCACAAGTGTTTAAGCTATTTACTTTGGTGTCGAAGCAATGTATGATGTTGTCTGATATTTATTTGTTTATTTTTACAAATTCTTACATTTACATCCTCGTAGGGCGATACACGTCAGTTTTTTATTTATGCCTGTCGACTAGTACATCTGAATATTAAATTGCGCTGTAGAGTAGGTAATCATAGGTTCTACAAAGTGCAAACGTACGTCTTGTTATTTATATAGTTTTTGCTACCATTAACTACTGTTGTTTACAGGTGTAATTTTCTTTCCCATAAAAATATGTTAACCTAACAACATAAGTGAAACAGCTTTTGTGTAATTGCTGTATCAACGCTTTTGTTCACCGCCAATCTTTTCTGTAACATCGGTGTTAATAATAGTGAGAATGTTAGTTTAACATTTGATCATTATAATAGTGTAAGATTTGAGTATAAGACGACCTTCACAAAAAATTAAACGAAAATAAATCTTAACAATGGGTGCCAGAGGAGAGCTATCACATCAATCAGGCTCTGGTAAATAACAGTAGAAAGAGTGGGGGGAAGGCCTTTGCCCAGCAGTGGGATAGCATAGGTGTGCCTATAGAAAAAAAAGAGGAAATCTTAAATGATGTCGCTATAGTCATGTGACGTTGCTATTTACCTACTTTTTCGTTTGGTTTTCGGAAATTCTATTATACCTATATACGAGTATAATGCTCGTATAGGTATTTCTTGCAACCCGCGACTTTACTCTCTTGAACATCTGTAATATGTAAAACATTCTTAGAAATTATGTGTTACACTATATTACTGTAAAGTTTGATTCAATTTCGTTCAAATAATAGTATTACATTAGTAAAGCTTCATTCAAACCATTAAGTAGGTAGGTTTCGCGTAAAAGAACGTGTTAGTTACTCCATCCATCCAAACAAACTTTCGAATTTATAATATTAGTAGCGTAAGAGGATTAAAATGCTGTATATTGCTAAAAAATTAGAAATTCTATTAATAACTGGAAAGTATATCTGATCAGTAGATGTCAATATCCGACAAAAAGCAAACAGGCTTATCACGACATCGTTTTTGAACATTGTAATATCAACAAAATAATGAAAGGAGATCATACACCGTTTTTGTGTTTTTACTTTTTCTAATCTTCGACCTATTGTTGTTATAAAAACTGTGAAAAACGACAATATAAGGCAGACACTATTGAATTTGCTCACGGAATTGAAAAGCCGTGTGTTGTGCGTCGAATTTCATAACCGTTGAAATAGAAAGCATCTTCAAGTTTTATACCACAGTTTTGTTGTTATTGTTTGTATTTTTTTTTAATAAGTAGACGGGTAGCGCTTGAGTCCCCAACTTGCCTGATGTTAAGCGATATTAGAGAAAACATTGGAGCGCGCTCACCCATCAAAAACCGATTCACTCTCGCCTTAAACATATGAATATACTCGTATTATGTACCTAAGTGTTTATTATTATTTATTGTACATAGTTAAATGTTCGTTGCAGGGCCTCTCTTTCGCTTTCCGTAAGCCGACAGGAAGGCACTGTGATACTTGTTCTAAACGTTGTCAGAAAGAGATTGCTTATTAAATCTAAATATATAAAACTCAAAGGTGACTGACTGACTGACTGACTGACTGACTGACTGACATAGTGATCTATCAACGCACAGCCCAAACTACTGGACCAATCGGGCTGAAATTTGGCATGCAGGTAGATGTAATGACGTAGGCGTCCGCTAAGGATTTTGATCAATTCTACCCCCAAGGGGATAAAATAGGAGATGAAAGTTAGTATAAAATTTTGTCAATTTTAAGCCGTTTGGGCTAAGACTTTGCATGTGTAAAGCTACTATGACGTAGGTATCCGCTAAAAAAGGGGTTTGATCATTTCTACCCCCAAGGGGATAAAATAGGGGATGAAAGT
The DNA here is from genome assembly GCA_031163375.1 of Conogethes punctiferalis. NCBI lineage: Eukaryota > Metazoa > Arthropoda > Insecta > Lepidoptera > Crambidae > Conogethes > Conogethes punctiferalis. The sequence goes on along the minus strand of CM062092.1, from coordinate 7,975,409 downwards.
TTGTATAAAACTTTGTCAATTTTAAGCCGATTGGGCGAAGAATTTGCATGTATAAAGCTACTATGACGTAGGCATCCGCTAAAAAGGGGTTTTAATCATTTCAACCCCCGAGGGGATAAAATAGCTGATGAAAAAATAGGTTTGTATAAAACTTTGTAAATTTTAAGCCGATTGGTCTAAGACTTGGAATGTATAAAGCTACGACGTGCTATGACGTTTAAGCATCCGCTTAAAAGAATTTTGATCATTTCGAGCCCCAAGGGGATAAAATAGGGGATAAAAGTTAAACCGTTCGGGCTGAGACTTTGCATTCACAAAGCTATACCATGACGTGATAGCTATTGCCAAGAAAGGGTTTTGATAAATTCCACTCCGAAAGGGATAAAATTTCAAAATTTTAAATCAACCCTTTATGTCACAAAGCTATACCATGACGTGGTAGATATTGCCAAGAAAGGGTTTTGATAAATTCCACTCAGAAAAGGGATAAAATTTAAAAATTTTATATCGACCCTTTATTTGATAAAATAGGAAAAGAAAGGCCGAGAAATAAAATAGCCCAAAACTACTAATTCCTCTCAATAAATGGCGTTACCGGTCAAATTAAATCTAAATATATAAAAGGAGAAAAGAAACTCACTGACTGACATATCAACGCACAGCCTAAACGGCTTAACTTAGGCACTTGAAATTTAGAAGGGACGTAGCTTAGGTACCGTAGAGGTGCACTAAGAAAAGAATTCCCGAAATTCCCACGGGAACGAGAATAGGGACATGAATGAGAAATAGTTACATGTATTTATCGTAAAATAGATAAAAATATACTATGAACAGTGAAAACAAAATCAAAATTGGCTAAAAATGGGCGAGATAGAGTCGTTGAAAATTAATATCTCTCTCACGAAAACAGATTTTTCTATGGAGTTTGTATGGCGCGCACGGTACGTGACGTCATCCGCCACGTCGGATCTCTCTGTCTAAGCAATAATTTTTACGCTTTATATCACACTTAATAGAAAGATAGTTTAAAAATTCTACGATCTACGAAAAGATAAAAGATGAGATCTTTTAAATTCATAAAAAAAAGTCATCCACATTTCCTATTAGCGGGAAAATCTTGAAATTAGGCATGCAGGTACCTTAGTGATTTTCAGTTGCAACAGGATATTGCAAACTTCCCACGGGATCAGGAGTTAGCGGGAAAACCTTTTGTATGAAAAATCTAAATCGCGTTAAGATAGATGATTGAAATTTGGCATGCAAGGTACATTAATGAACGTTAAGATTATCTGCAACGCGATATTGCAAAATTCCAACGGGACCGGGAGTGATTGGGAAAAAAACTTTTGAATGTAAAAATCTAAACACGCGGACGAAGTCGCGGGCAAAAGCTAGTCTATATATAAATATTAATATAATTACTCGATAAAACCGCCAAAATTATACAACAAATGTTTCAAAAGCATATCTTCTCTATCTACCTATAAACATGGCTTATGACTCTGAGGTAGGTGCCTATTTGAAAGTGAAATGTCTAATGCATTTAGAAACTGGCTACCGTGTTCATAGTAAAATATTCAATTCACACTTGATTATTGATTAGTTCTGCTTATTGAGCTCTCATGTAATTTTAATCTATCGTTGTTGTGTCATTGTTTACATGTCTTCCGTTTACTTGATTTTGTAATAGTTTTTAGCAGTCAAGTTGCTTAACCATCCTATACTATCCAGGCACAGCAAATTATTACACGCATACAAATTATCATATTATGAAATACTGCCCTAGATCGTACTTATTATGTATAGAGCATATTAGGCTTGTGCCCTTAATTTTTTTTTATAGTAGCTGACATATTGGCTTCCCTACGCCTGATGGGAAGCCAAAGAGAACCCCAAGTCGCTGTGTCAACGTGCAAGTAACATGTGAGTTACTTGTCAGTTGCCACCACCATGCCGGCCCAACCCTAACCACACAAGCTCCGGAAACCCTCCTCACCGTATGAACGGTCCTTTGGCTACGGTATTCTATAGGGTGGAGAGCAAAGATTCGGTATGCTCTTCTTTTCTCTTCTATATATCTCTTTCATATTTTGACTAGTCTTGAAGCTCTGGCCGAAATTCAGTTCAAAACTTAAATAAGCAGTTATAACCCAGTATCATCGCCAATAAAATATACATAGGTAGATCGTACTATTTGGCAGCCATACCGCTCTGCATTTATAACATAAACTATATTTTAGTAAGGATCTATAACATACGTTACTATAAATTGCTCCCGAGTTTCCCAAACGAATATACGACAATAGCAAGTCGTAGGTGGATCCTTATCAAGTCACGACTTCTGACTGTGTCCCTAGCCAAGGTTCCCTTTTAACTATAATAAATTTATTTTAGAAAGTTTGTTTTAATATGCTATTTTAAGCTGCTGTATAGAATATTCAGTTACTAAGTTTGTTTATTGTATAGCGATAGATCAAAGGTATATAATGATGCTTAAACAGAACCGTGTTCTTAATTATGTATTAGTTTAATATGGTGTTAACATTCATTTTATTTATTTAATCTTTATTGCACAATTATAACAGTGTACAAAAGGCGGACTTAATGCCGCATAGGCATTCTCTACCAGTCAACCATTGGGCTAAGCAGAAATAAAAATGTAGGTAGTGTGCTGCAAGGTTAATAACATTAAACATTAAAAATACGTACAGATACATAAATATAATACATTTATTCATATAGTTAATATAATACATAGCATATACAAAGATATAATATATATATATAATTCATACATATAATATATATATATATATATATATATATATATATATATATATATATATATATATATATATTCATTGTTATTTGAAGTCCCAGCTGGCCCAGCGTGGCATGTCTTGGGCTATTTATATCCAGCTATCCTAACACATTTGGGTATTTATAATATTAAGTAGAATTATAATGTTAGTTTGAACAGGTTTGAACTCATTATCTCGGTCTCAAAACAATTAAATAAAACACTTATTTTGTGTTAACTTCATGGCAATAAAGTGTATGTTGGTGGTCCTAAACGTATTAATTCACTTTTCTCCGGTAGTTTTTAGACCTTAACGACTGACTTTTTTCTTTTTTACTACACGGTCCATCGCTTCCTAGCCCCCGTAAACGACAACAAGATCCTAGCGGCAACTACGGTGTCCGATGTAATTGGAGCAAAAAATACCCATCCTTAATTTCCCTTGCTTTAACCTCAAAACGGAGGATGTAAGAGAGCGGCCTATTATCTTTTCGATCCAAGCAACCTCACCTGCCCATGGTGCATCCCGCCGAATAACAAACGAGGCGCTGGCAGCCGACTGGTGGCGGTATAACCATCACATTTGAAGGCGTAGCTAAATACCACAGACAGAGGATGGGCAGCAGCGGCAGAGCGAGAAGTTCCGCTTTGGGTTCGCCAACCCGCATGCCAGCGTGGTTATGGGTATATCCTCCAGATGTCAGCACTATTTATTTTTTATTTTATTTATTTAATCTTTATTGCACAAGTAATAAGTGTACAAAAGGCGGACTTAATGCCACATAGGCATTCTCTACCAGTCAACCATTGGGCTAAGCAGAAAGTAATATTAAGGTAGTGTGCCAAAAAAGTATGAAAAACAAAGACTAATAATAATATATAAAAATAAATTAAATACAAATCTATAAATATACATATATATACAGAAACATACATAATATAATCTTACATACAATATGTATAGAATAAACTAATATATATTTCAATACATACATACATGATATCAATTAATAATACACATACTTATAATAAAATAATAAATTATATGATAAATATGACGACAACTAAAGTAAATAAACTATTTCACTAATGTTGGAGTTGAAAATATTTTTGGAGCCTCAACTTAAATGATGCCCTACTTGGAGCACTACGGATGCTTTCGGGTAGCCCGTTCCAGAGCCTGACTGCTTGCACGCAAAAGGAGTTGGAGACGAAGCTCGAGTGGTGTGAAGGAACGGCTAGAAGAGAGTTGCTTGAAGAGCGAAGCTGCCGAGTGTGTGTCGAGCTCAGAAACTGAAACATAGATTTAAGATAGGTGGGAAAGTGTGGATTGTGAAGAATAGAGTAAAGCGTACAGAGAATATGAATTTGACGACGTAAAGAAATAGGCAACCAGTGAAGCTGTACACGGTAAGAAGAGATGTGATCAAATTTTCGAAGGCCAAATATGAAACGTATACAGTTATTCTGGATACGGTTCAACTTGTTGACAAAACTTTGATTGAGGTCAGGAAAACACACATCGGCATAATCAATTATAGGAAGTATCAAGGATTGAATGAGTGTAACTTTGGTATTAATAGGCAAGAAATGTTTAAAGCGATAGAGAGAGCACAACGCAGCGGTGACCTTTCGGCTGACCTCGTCAATATGCTTATTCCAGCTAAGAGTGGAATCGATGTGCAGGCCAAGATCCTTCACAGTAGCGCAATACGGAATAGTAGCACCACGGTACAGGATTGGCAAAACAGTCGCAGTGTCCAAATTTCGAAGTTGGTGTGCACTACCCACGATAATTGCCTGACATTTGTTAGGGTTCACAGCTACTCCATACCGATCCGACCAGTCAGCAATGAGGCGGAGATCATTATTGATACTCTCAATGGTCGCATTGATACAATTTACCGTACACTGCTGGTACAGCTGCAGATCGTCTGCATACAGATGGTGAGAAGAGGCAAGGCATGCAGTAATAGAATTTATAAAAAAAGAAAATAGAAGAGGAGATAGTATGCCCCCTTGAGGGACACCAGTGGAAAGATTACACCAACATGAAAGTGCCTGATCGACCTACTAAGTGGCGAACAGCTGCCCATGTCCAGCAGTGGACAATGATGATGATGACAAACCTCAAAACTTGCAGGCACGGTAATCAAATTTACTATCGCAGTGCGTCTAAGCATTTTTGATTTTGATTGAGGATTTGTATTACGGCACCACACTTGGTATGCGAGTAAGTTTCATTTGTGCCCAAGTAAGCTGCTACCTGTTTCCAGATAGTCTTTTAGACGCCTTCTACGTTATAATGATTCTAAATCAGGAAATCACACTGAATGCTTAATGTACTACACAATAAATGTCGCGTGTGAGCACCGTTGCCCTTAAGTTTTTAATGTAATAGTAATCAGAATTAATATAGCAAATTCCCAATCGTACATCTCCGAGGTACGAGTCACGCGATCCCTTCCGATACAGTTATACCACCATACTCATATCTCATCTGCTCCACTGATAGTGATAAATCTCATTTACTAATTAAGGCAATAAGACTCGGTTCGCGATGACAGCATCGCGATTTATCGGGGTGATTTCTAACCGTATCTGTTTCCTGATGCTATGTTGGTGTCGGCAAAAACTGTACTTTATTTGACTGATTGCTACCAGACATGGAATAATTATTTACTTACTTACCCCTGCTAATATCTGATACAGTTGGGTACATCACTGAAGTGAGGTATGATTTAGGAGAACGGTGTTGAATCTTCAATATAAAAATTCATAGTAGGCTAAAAATGGCAGAATATGACAGGAAATTGGGAGTTTTGACAGACCTTCGCTCAGCAGTGAGACTATAATGGGAAAAAAATATGACAGTTACTTTGGGTTTACTCAAATCACCATTAGCAACTAAAGAGAACTAGAGCTTTTAATTAGTGCAAACTTTGTGTCCGTGCGTGTTTTGGGTAGCCCCAAAAAAGCACTGTTACTTTTAGATGCCATATCCAATTGAAATGTTATACAACAACTGTGTGTCTCAACAATACAATAGCCAAAACCGATCATAGCTACTGTACCAAAATTTTCAAGCGCTAAAAATGTATAGCTACTCTAAATACGAGCCCATACGTATTTGGTACTCGCAAGCCTGTTTGCACGCGCACTCGTTGCTTCATCCATACTTTTCAATCTAGTTTCTTCCAGCCTTTATAGAAGCTTCGCCTCATTAGTTCACCGTTCTAGCGGTGCTTTGATAGGAAAGTATAAAAAATACGATTAAAATGAGCTACCCACTGGTAATAGCATCCACTATCATTATTGCTAGCAATCCAAAGTACGTACTGTGATGATCGTATGCGTTCAATCCCTACATTTCTAATTTTTACCGCTTCAATGCAACAGTTCGAATCATCGCGGAGAATTAACGCTTCGTAATTTTGTTCATTACGTTTAATTATTGTCTTTACCGACTCTTCTTTAGTTACGTCTTCAGCCACTATTGAATTAATTCAAATAACGGTTATGGTGATAATTGTCCCCTTATTAAAACTGAGAGTAACGTAAATAATAGTGTTCACGAGTGTTTGAACTTTCACTTATTTTATTGCAATTAATTTACTTATTGCCTGCACTAGACTTGTAGATTAGATATAATAACGAGAGTAAAATAATTTATTTCAGTAATAGCCATTGCTTATCTACTTATGAAAGTGCTTGGCTGGATCTAAAACATTATATTATGCCTGAATTTACCTTCTCTTTTACATTTACATATAGCTGTTACCTTTAGTTATAGTTCATTTGTTTTATTATAGCACAGTAGTAGTAGCAATGTTTTCGTTTTCACTTTATACTATGCAAGTAATAAAAAAGGGAAAACTTTCACAGACAACAAATCCAGTGTAAACGCTTCAAATAAACATACATATATGTACCACATAACACTGTCATGATAATTGTAATGCATGAGTAAAGAAAGTAAATCATAAGATAAAACTAAAACAGAAACACATAAAAGCATACCTATATAATATAAAAAATGGTTCAGGTTTTCAGTATTTTACTACTGCAAAGTTTGTTTAGAGACTTTATAAGAACGCTAGTACAATATCATTTACAGTTTAGAGAGAGAAGTGCCTAAAACCTAAAGCCAGCTTGGCTATAATTACCTAACACGTGCCCCACACTGCAGCTACAGATGGAAGTAAATGCGACCCTTGTACCACCAATGAAATAAACCAATTACACGCCCTCAAAGCGAAGACGACGACAAATCCTCAAAGTGCATTAAATTTCCCAGTTCAGCCAATAAAAATGTCCCGTAGCATGTTACATTGACGCTCACGCAGTTTAGTGTTGCGGTACTATCGGTAGTGTCGTGTCGACAATTTTATTCGCTTGTAGGTATTGATAGTTTAAAGCAACACGATTGAGAGGGGTAGGGCATAGCGAATCTTCGCTCGCATTGAGCTGCCCGTCTGGGGAAGGACCTCCACCCTATAGAATACCGCAGCCAAATGACCTCCGGTCGTGTTCCTGCCGGTGAGTATGGTTTCCGGAGCTCGTGAGGGGTTGGGGTTGGACCAGCATGGCGGTGGAAACTGACAGGTAACTGACCACTTGCCCGTTGTCACAGCAACTTGGGCTTCTCTTTCGCTTTCCATCAGGCGTAGGGAAGCCATTATGTCGAGCAACTATAAAAAAAAAAAAAAATTATCATCATTAAACTATTGCAGTCCACTGCTGTACATAGACCTCCAGTTGTTCGTCACTTTGGGCGAACACCTAGAGGCTTTACCCACAATCAGGTGGATTAGCAATCGCAGGGCGTAGTTCCTTCTTCCTGCAGACGTCTTTGATTAATGATTTATTATTAATCGATAGTCGACTATCGAATTGCATCACTAGCGCAGTCCCCCGTCTCCCCGTTATCTACGGCGGAGCGGTCTGTAGATCGGGTTCCAGATTGTCATGTACTTGTCACGTGGGGATTTGCTGCGTCCGCCACTCGGGATGACTGTAACAAGCTCCCGGTATGGCGTGGAAACAAAAATAAGTGACACAGCCGATGTTATTGACGCAAATGGCGAGTTAAATGTGCAGGACTGAATTTAATATGGACAGTTTTAAGGTTCCGGAGCGGCACACTCCAGGACACGACATGTTCAAGCTAAATGGCTTGCTGTGGTTTCTGGATGAGTTGGCATGGACGGATGTTTTTAGATGTCTGTCATTACCTGGGTACGAATAAAACCTACTGCGGTCACTAACCCCCCTAACAAGCGTGGTGATTTGTCTTAGCAAATCCCCCCAAGTGATTGTCATTGGGGTATCTAGTAGGGGACGTTTGCAGTCTGAAGATTTCATTGATGCTCTGTGGCAGGTAACGCCGGGTTTTACTATAATAGCATTACTATTCTAGCATACACACACACCATAGTATGTATGCTAGAATTTAACTTTAGAACTTGCTATTTACATATAGCGTTTATCTATACCATAGCAAATGCTTGTGGAAGAATGGTTTTGTCCGTACCTGACCCTTTGGTATCAAAACCGCACGAGCTAACTCGCGTTCTCAACATTTCCTTTTGGAAAATTGTTCTTGAATTACTTGTTGGAAACTCTGTGTCGTACCATTAAAAGTAACTCCTTTCTACGGAAACTGACTGGACTCTAAGAACACTTGTTTGTTGTCACAGGGACTTAGTTCCCTTTTTGGATTTCCGCCACCACGTGAAAGGAGGCCATCATGATGTATCAACATTAAAATTCTAGATAAATTTACATTTTACCTGATATCCGATGGTATCCTGTTAGATAGAGTTGTCACTGGTTTAATCATCATCAGCCTATCTCAGTCCACTGCCGGACATAAGCCTCTCCAGTTGTTCGCCACTTTGGCCGAAAACCTAGAGGATTTACCCATAATCGCCACGCTGGGCAGGCGAGTTGGCGATCGCACGGCGTAGCTCCCTTACATCCCTATGCCTAGTATAATAATGAAACAAATCGCTACGATCCTAACTACGGAACCCTTTTCTATGCCCAGGCTCTTAAAATACACTAGCCTGGTTATAAATCCGCACTCTCGCACATAGTAAATCGGCTAAACGTTGTGAGTCGCTTTTATTAACTACCGACAAAGCAGCGTAAATTAGCCATTGGTAATTAATAAATTTAACAAGAGAAGAGAAAACTAAAGGAATACAAATGCATTTGTAGATCTAAATAAAAATGTGATACAAACATTGAAATAAGAAAGAAAAAAGCTCATTAGTATCACTTTTAAAAATTCTACGGCATATCAAAACTAAAGAAAAAATAAGGCATATGGCGCAACTTAATTCTTAAGTACATAGTTATTTAAAAAAAAATACAATTTATTAAATATAACAAAAATTAACATCTACCACTAATAGAATACAAAGTAAACAGTAGACGAATCCAACAGAATGAACAAACAGCGTAACAAACATTTGGAATGTTCATCTCTGATTAACCAATCTTCCTAACTGTGGGACCCAAATTAGACTATTAAAAGAGAAAATTAAATTCATTCTGATAAAATCTGCAGCACGTAGGCAATAGACACGGGTAATTGGATGTACATGTTGGTACACGGATTGCGTGGCTAACTAGACACAACCCAACGGTTATCGTGCGACAATTCTGTTGTGTCCGCCACGCTGCGGTTAGTCCCCCCCTTAACGACGTCTAAAGCTGCACTTCAAAACTACCGCAAGCTTCTTAACGGATACAAAATGACTTTCGATTGAACGCCTTTGAAGTAAAGCAACAGACAAGCACCGATCACACAGTAGGTGCTTATTCTGAAACGCCAACATTTGCTCCATTATTCCCAACGCGTAGGACGCCCGATAAGTGTTCCCCCTTATCTATACAACGCTATAGATCTTCAGATGACTTGCAGGAAGAATATTTCTGACCAACAATCGCCCGAGCTAGACTCGCGGTGATAACTAACCTCTGAAAGATAAATTAAATTTATCGCGTATTAAATCTACCCGTTTTTCACGGTCCGTGCGTGGTCCAATCTTATTATACACTTGAATTACGATCGTTGTAAACGAAAATACACGTTGCCCAGATTGTTACACGATATTATCCTTATGAGAAACTATTAGGAAATATTTCTGCAGGGCTAATGTCGGCATCTGTGAAATGCACTTTACAAACATCAATAAACATTCGCCTTCCTTATAAAGCGCTCTTGAAAGTGGCCGGAGAAATTCACTGGAATTGTGACGTTATATAGAACAATGCAAGGCATTGAAAACGAGTGGGTAAAGATTTACATCTGATCGAGAGGTAGTGGTCTTTATTGTGTACGCGTTCGAGAGTCTCTCGGGTCGCGGAGACACAATATTCTATTCGGTATCGAGTATCTGAGCGGTTTCATCTATGCATGCGAAGGCACGTGCGCTGTACCCGAGTCGATACCCCGATAAGGCGGCACTGATCGTACGTTACGCTTATCCGAGCGCTGTGGGAGCGCCCGTCTATACATTTTCCTCAGCATCCTTCTTGTAATGAATACTTCGCCGACGCGTAATTGGCCGGTGCGACAATGGCAAGTGCCCGCAATCGCCTATTTGCCTACGCGGGTAATTCCGCCACTATTGTGTATCCGACTGTCTCTAAACAATGGCGGCAAGTGAAATATTTCTAAGCTATTTACGGTGGCATCAGGAAGTCAGCGGCTGCTATTAAGTATCAATAAACCTTTGGCTTGGGTGCACGTTTTGCTAGCGCTGTAATTTTGCAGAAGCCGATGTCCGAGACTCCGAGTAAAAAAGGGATTACTAAAATGTTGGTTTACTCTCTGTTTTTCCGGCTCATGTATGATCAGGTTGGGAGCTGCCCACGGCGCGGTACCGTTCAACGCTGCGGTGATCTGTTGCGGATAATGATAGCAGATTAGTCTGTTTTCCAGTCGGTTCATTGTCTTCCCTGTTCGACGATCTTCGCGGTTCGTTTTAACGGTGCCGGTTATGCAATGCAACTCGTGTGACAGATGCCGAACGAGTTTTTGCAACGCGATCAATCGATCATAATGGCATTTCTGTGGTGACGCGCCGTGTTAGATCTGAACTGTGTAAAGTGTAACGGATGAAATTTCGTCGATAACGTTAGTTATTTCACTTTTCATGGTATTCGTTGCTTTTTATAACTGCATATTTAAGTGACTTAATAGATGATTCAGCTCTTTATATTTTTATTAGTATATAAAGTTTAATATAAAATAGATTTAAAATCTTTTAAAAGGTTGTTTATTACAATTTCTGTTGCTCCTGACTATTTACTTAAACACAACAAATATACTGGCTATATTTTTCTTAAAATCATAAGGTCGCAAAATAAAAATAAAAATCAATTATCGTATTGTAGGTATATAAATCTCGTTTTAAATAATTGTAGTACGCATTTACTAAATTAATTACACAATTAACTACTATTATTATGTTTTTTTAATTGAGTGTCGGTGTTAACGTTGGTAGTTAGACTTTTTATTACTTAGCAATTTTTTTGGATTAGCAGCAACCGAACTAACTTCACATAAAGACAAGCCGAGCGTTTAATGTATATTTATTGTTAATTAATTGTTGGAATCCGAGTTTATTTTTATATGGTAGCATTTCCAGTGCCTGTTCCTTATATGGACAAAGTTACTATGACTTAACACCTAACAGGTATAGCGTGTATATCTTGATCACGTAGGTAAGGAAAAGTAATATTAACTATGCATAAAAGTAATTTTTATCTGCATATTTAAAACATTAACTAAATTCACGTCATGCCAGTGGGCCTTCAGGGTGAGGGCGACAGGCGTAATGGGTTTATTCTATTATCTAACTAAGTACTAAGAGGTAGAAGTAACTAAGAGGGATGTAAGGGGGCTTTTCGCTCCAAGCAAACCTCACCTACCCGTGGTGCATCCTGCCGAATAACAAACGAATCCTGCCGAATACATATTATACATAGTAAACACCCAGACCAAATACAAACAGACATGTTCATGAACACAAATGTTTGTACTGTGCGGGAATCGAACCCACGACCCTTGGCTCAGAAGGCAGAAGTCACTACCAAAATGAGCCATCAAGCTAGTCAAAAAATTCTCGCAAAGTACCGAAATGTTATAAATCCATAAATAATAATAATTCAATAAGTAATATATAAATCAGGGCTAACAAGAACGATTATGTTCGTTCGTCCCAACAATGTTTCGTATCAGCGAAGCGCGTACATGGAAGCAATACGCAATTAAGTCTGTTAGATAATTATAAAAGCACGTCACAGTTAACTCTAGGACTAGTTTTCCTGCAGGTCCGCTATTTATAGACCTTTAAATCGCCGACAAGTAGCATCGGCCTAGTTCAGATATGTGCCGACTGAGTTACTTACTTCACTTCTAGTCTCTTGCTGGATAAGGCGTTTCGAATTTCAGTCCTGTTTAGTAACTGTACTTTCAGTTGGATGTAAATGAAGCGTTGATATGTAATTTGAAACGCATAATACGGCTTTTCTTTAAGGAAAAGTTAACAAATTGAAAAAATAAAAAAAATATTTCAGACCCGTTAATTAAGTAGTAATATGAATTAGGTACTACAAATACTAAAATCACCACAAAAAAATAATAATTCTTCGTTGTAGTCACTCTTCTATGCATATAATCACCGATATATTATTATGCCAAATTATAATTGTTTAACTTATTTTGCTGAAATACTATGTACTACAAATTACTTTATGGAAATAATATTATGGCCAAAAATTTTATGCAATTACAAAAGGAACCGAGCAGTAGACGTCTACAAGCTGATGATGATAATAATGAATAAAAATAAAATAAAAGCGGTAGCAGGAACGAATAACGAGGAAAGTATCTCATATTGATCTTAGCGGATGCTAAGGCTACGTGTTCTATTACATTAACTAACGCTTTCCATGTCACTGGCTTCTTAAAGGCGTTTTATATTAATTAAGGAAGAAATGTACTCATCAGTGATATCTCCGGACTAATGACGCCGGTGAAAACACTATCTAAGTATCAGATTGTAGCTATTTAGCTAGGCTCGACTTAATGCGATTTGTATGCGTGGTCTTATCCAATTTGCAATATGATTATGTTAGAACAGAGCATGATAGTTACGTAATTTGCTAGTTTTAAAATTAACAATTAAAAAATATCAAGTTGCTATACTATACTTCGTCCCAGATCACATTAAAAGTAGTTAAAATATATATTGTTAAAATTTTAAAAGTATCGATGGAGAAAATTTTGAGAGAACCGTTTGAAACTTAAAATATTTTACAAATAATGGTCTCTGTTGAAAGACCCAAAGTTGCAGAGGTTTGCGATGGGCATAATAATGATTAAAAAACGTGCTTAGAAAGCTCGAAATACAGTTTATGAAAATAAACGTTATTCAACTTAAAAAAATTGTCAAGTTTGGGCTTGTTTTGTTCCAACCTTTTTTAGGTCCAATTAATTTGAAATTTACATTTTAACACAAATATTAATTCCTAATGTTAGATAAAGTTTCCAACATCAAACTTTACTTAAATGGTGTATTATCATGTAATCAAGGTTCACGGACTAATCTCAAGCGATCGCTAGTAGGTAATTCATAAGACAAAGATAGTAATTTTATTGCCAACTTGTATGCCGCTCAGCTTGGTTCCGCAACAGACCTTAGAGCTGTTACACACGAGTCACGAATACTACTTCAGAAAGTACTCTCAACTGGTCTCAGTATACCAATATGTCATGGACAAATCCATGGGATAACCCCATCATATCCACTGAAAATCAGCGTCTTGGCAGTCTTTATCTCATACCTTGACATTCACTGATTGGATACAAATTTGGCTGCACATTGTATACCATTGTAGCTTAGTCTTAAGTTACTTTGTATATTTAGTATACCCTTGTAATATTTACTGTGCGCTGAATAGACTGTTTTCTATTCTATTCCATCTGATCCCGTAGATGTCGTAGAAGACGACTGAGGGAATATCAGGAATCGGGCAGCAGCGTTTACCTGCGTACAAATTAAATCTCCTGCGGTCACAAAGTCTCCTGCCAAGCGTGTGACTAAGGCAAATGACAATTGTCGTTGGGAGATGTCTATTTTCAGTAGTAGACGATTGCAGGATGACGATGGAATAAGCACAAGCACAGGTCTCAAATATGAGGTTAGCAGAAAATCTACATGCTAGAGAGACCAAAAATAACAAAGATATAGCCCGCTAAAGTTACGTGTGACGTCACTCCTTGTGGTATTTTTTCGCAAAGGGTGACGTCGAAGACTCCAACTGCTAAATTTTGATGTCTTGTATCTTTGTTATTATTTGTTTAATCGAAAAAAGAAAAAATACGTGTCTAATATATTTTTATAATCTAACATACGGATTAAATATAATGTAGGTAAGTATTTTGACCCTGGATATAACCCTATTGTGGAACTTATTGCCGGCACATCTGTTTCCTTCTTCTTTTCATATGGGATCCTTTATCGTTTGTCGATATAGCACCGTCCGTCCGTATGAGCCCTTAGGTCACCGCGCCGATACGCACGATCGGCCATTACGCATGCGCGTGCGCACGGCGGAAGGGCGGCTAATGACTGCTCGCGGATGGAACAACTGACAGCGGCCGCTCTTCCGGAAACTTGCGAGGGAAAGATTGCGAGATACGCGATGTTGTATGATTTTGTATAGATAGCCGGTTTTCGCAGTTTCGTTTTATGGTAGTACAAGAATGTATCAAGATTAGAATCATCATCATCATCAGCCTATTGCAGTCCACCTCTGGACATAGGCGGGTAAATCAACTCAAACCGATTCTACAACATTTATTTTACATGTTTTTTTCAAAATGAAATTATGCAAAATATAACATTGTAGTGTCTTTAAGCAATATAAAACAAACGTTTTTCTGTTTAAGGCACTGTTGTGGCGTAAGTATGTTCAGAGATAATTAATTTTGAAATTAGGGGCATTACCGGTAATGACGACAAGGGGTTGGTGATGACGATTTAATTACTGGTGATGATATCATGTGCCTGGTAATGACCATTACCTTTATTATTAAACAAATTTTAATTATTAAATAGTTATAATTAAGGAGATTATGCTCACATAGTACATTATAATAGTTCCCTACCATCAGTGTGTCAGGAAGGAACCTGTCACGACCTACAATAGATACCAAGCATAGCTATCTAGCTATGCCTGGTATCTCGCAAAAAGATAGGGTACAAAACGAGCATATACGTCAGAGGATGAAAGTTCGACATTGCCATAAGGATGCTGATGATAATGCTAAGGATGAAGTACGCTGAATTGGCAGTGGGCTGGTCATATCTGCCGTAGATCCGACAATCGTTGGAATTGACGAGTCATGACGTGGACGCCGCTTTTAAGCAGATGTTATGTAGGACGCCCTGCAACCTTCAGCCTTGACGACCTTAAAAAACTGCTGACATTGGCTGGAAGAGGAAATCTCGGGATAAAGAAATGTGGCGCAAATTAAGAAAGGCTTACGTTCACGTTCAGCAGTAGACGGACCAGGGCTTCAACAGCAGTTCCGTACGGATACGTACGGCCTTGGCCAATCAAGAGCCTCATTCTTGTTGGTAGTGCAATTTTCATCCTTACCTGGAAAGCACATTCAAGTACCTGTACGTCAAGGCATTAACTTTTTTCTTCAATTGCTGGGTATATGTCCTCCTCGGTCTTCCTCTTCTGCTTCTATTTCCTGCCTTCGATTGTTATTTTTATTAGTTTGTCACATACAAGGTGTCCCACCACCCTAGGTGATTTCCTCTTCTATTCCCAATACTTTGAACTAAGGATCTCTTCTATGATCCACCATATTCAATACATCCTCATTCGTCTTCCATTCCATCTAAATAGCTTATTCTCTTCAATCTTATTCATCACCGCATCTCAAAAGCTTCCACCTACACTCTGACCTCCAATCTTTCTCTATCTCTTCGCGTCATTGTCCACGTCTCATAGCTGTACAGAGCAATTCTCCAGATGAAATATTTTTTATGCTTTTTTCTTATCTTAAATGAGTTGAGTCTTGATGAAATGTTGAGATTCTTGATATAAATGGGTGTTTCTTATTCTTAAATGTTTTTGCTGTAGCTAATAATAGCTATTTGAGCTTTAATATCTGGAGTACATCTGGTTATTAAACTGCCTCAATATTTATATGAATTTACCTTTTCTAATATTATATGATTCTTACTTTTGATATTTACACTGGGAATTTTGATATTGCAAGTGTTTTGATCTTTCAAGTGTACATGTAGTGTAGGTATTGATTTTCATTCCAGAATCTTAGAACATATTATCCATTTCATCTATCAAATCTTGTAATTGATCTGGACTTTTTGCTATTGCGGCTATGTTGTCTATAAATCTAAAAAATTCGTACTGTACATTAATCTACAACCCTCCTTTTCAATATATTTGTAAAATGATCGGTGAGAGTGGACAACTCTTGTAAGACATATGTATATTTACACCTTGACTTATCCTAGCTCTTTCTTTCTCCTCTCCAATTTCAACAATCGTTTCTTGATCCTTGTACTATTCGTAAATTATTCTCCTGTTCTTGTAGTGTACCTTGATTGCTTTCAAACTGTCAAACTTCTTTTTCAATCTATTTTATCAAATACTTTTTCTAAATCTATGAAAGCTATGTGAGTGTTAAGATCCAGATCCTATCTTCTGTCTGCTCATCAATCTTAGTGCCAAAATAGCCTCTCTCGTATCTCGTTTTGTCGTAAACCGTATTACTCTGGTCCAAGATAGGTCTTTACCTATTGATTTTAATGTGTAGATTGTTAAGCACTCGTAAGCACATGCCTAGCTAAACGTACACTACAAATACAAAGAACTAAGTAAAGTCTAAGTGTCCACCTGTTTATGTAAATTAAATTAAATCATAACCAAATTTTACATACATAGGCTCAATTTTCAATGTAAAAAATCTTTAATTTTTACGATACAAGCTGACCTAAGCGTAAAAATATAATTATTTATTTAATTATATGCATAAAATTCAATATCACAAGCTATATATTAAGCTTGAAAGTGAAAATATATAAAAGATGTCATTACCAGGCCTCCATAATCATTACCGGTATTGTTAATTTTTTGGTGATGATGCTACCGGTAATGAGGTTTTTGAGAAAAAAAAATTGTCGATGGGATATTACTTATTGAAAGTAGTTGGAAATATTTATGCAACTAAGGTTTTTAGTATATAATATAATATCAAAAACTGAGAAAGATTAAATCAACACTTTTCCTTAAAAAAAAATATCTGGTAATGACGCAAAACGTGACAAACTTTATTTTTGAAACTTGAAACTGATATTTTTTTAATATCAATAATCTCAGCCACCAGCACACCCGCCTACTACACGGAATAGACTGGTGACATGGGCGAGGGGAAATATCAGAAAGTATAGGATAACTCTTTAAAAAATATTGACAGTTTGACGCTCATTCCTGGTAATGATGAAAAACCCGTGACAATTTTTAATTTTTTTTTATTGTCTTTATTAAGATGTTCCCAATAATTGTGATTACCTTAAACAATAGTCAATGATCTTAACTTTATTGTGTTTCAATCGAAAACGCATTACCATGGCTGTAATCTACTAATTTTTATTTATTTATTTGGTGATCCATAATTTTTCAGCACCTGGTGATGACGTTTTAACTATAAAAAGAGGTATAAAAAAATAAATAAAGCTCTTACAGATTTCTTTTCATCGGCACTTTATGAGGCATGAACTGAAGATTAAATAAAAAAATAGTAGTACAAAATTAGTCATATCTGGATTTTTTTATCTACGAAAACCTTTGGAGAATCGCTTTGAGTTGATTTACCCAGGCCTCTCCAGTTGTTCGACACTTGGGGAAAACATCTGGAGGATAAACCCATAATCGCCACGCTGGGCAGGCGGTTTGGCGATTGCGTGGTACACCTTCTCGCTCCAGTGACGCTCCTGCCCGTCATCGGTCTATGGTATTTAGCTATGCCTTCAGTTGTGATGGTTATACCGTCACCAGTCGGTTGCCAGCACGAGCGCCTCGTTCGTTATTCGGCAGGATGCACCACGAACAGGTGAGGTTGGCTTGGAGCGAAATGATGATAGACAGAAGAGGGCAATGAACTTTTAAAACTTGATGTAGGTACGAGTCTTTGATAGACATCAAGTTTAAATACAAACATACGCTTCAAAGTAGACCCTTCGTAGTGTATGTACGTACTGCCCTATTAGGTTAATGATGCAAACTGTTCTTCTCAAACGTACACATATTCTCTGCACTGTCTACGGCCAGTCCTAAGCAAATTCGCTAACAAGGCTACCGAGATGAACTCCGCAACTTATTAAGTTACGCATTAGAAAATGTTTATTGCCGCATTGTATCTTAATGTACAGTAAGAGAAACGAGTCTGCAGATCCGTTAGGACCTCCTGCGTGCAATAGCCGTGTAGGAACCCTGATGTTTTCAAGCTTAAATCATTTATGGGTATTGAACATTTGAACTCGCGTGTATAGGCGTAGCTGCGGTATGTTGGTCGTTAGGCCAACTATCTGCTAACAATAACTATTATGCTGATGACCTTTGCGTTGTGTGCAGGGATTTATTGCCTTGTAATCTTTGTGTAGGACCTACCCTAGTGGCTTCGTGCTCGAAGGAATTATCCTTTTTATTCAGATAAACAATATTGACCACTACAATGCCTCGGTGGTCTATTGATAGCGACTCAACGCGGCCGTATGCTTCTTAGCTACCCGAATCCCTAAAAATGGCTGCCCACTGGAGACACAGGGGGGCTTAGTGGGTATGCCCTCCCACTCGGGAATGTGTGAGTCCCACATACCACGCCATCTCCCCCCATAATAAATTAGGATGTTTGCGGTGATACACCCCCGTTTATCGGAAAGCGTATGAATGCGTTGGTCCTGCGCCTATGTTTGCACACATTGGTGCACTTTAGTACCTATCTCCTGCATATTTGACTTACAGAGTGGCTGAAATTCGGTCACGAGAGAGTATGGTGAGCAAATCTTGTTCAAAAAGTATAAGTGAGAAGTTAAAAATATGATTCAAATTTATATGAAGCCATAAGTAGTGTTCCAATTGCACTGATAAAATGGCATTCGTCCGAAATCATTCTTACTGCCGTACATATTTGGGTTTATTTACATACGTCAGTAGATGAAGTAAATCTATACGCGGTAATTTTACTATCAATTCCTTAGATAATAATATAATACATTGATAGAGTCAAGACAAATGCCCCAAACAATACTTCGATATCGAACTTACGGCATTTTGTCAATACGCCCGTGACCCATCTTGGGCTCATAAATTATTTATAGTCCGAGCCCAACTGCAGTAATGGTCCATCAAAGTAGAAGTGTTCGCCGATCACGATCCCACCTTGACTAACCTCGGGCGCAATAACAAACCAGCGATTAATTTTCCATCGTGACGTCCGTAGTCATTTCCCCTTAATTGATCACATCGATTTCAGAGACGAAATGTTTCTGTTGAAAGTCGCGTGAATCTTTTTTACGGATGATGGGTATACGTGGGAGGTTTGGTTCAATCTGCACGGAATTCAGATTTTGCAAGATAACCAGTAGTAAGTAAGTAAATAACTCATAACAGTATTCGTATTCCAGGAATCCGGGTCCTGGGTAATTCGGAACCGTCTAGAAGTTACTTCTTTCTGTAGTAGTATAGGTACGACATCCTGTATCGTTGTATCCACGGAAAGCTTCATAACTGAAAGGTCTAAGTCGCATAAGTAACGGGCAAGTAACCAAACCATTACTTAGGTATCTGCTACCACCGCCGTGGTGGAAGATGCTTCTTCCCACTCGCTGAAAGCATCTCATGTCGTAAATGAATGAAGAAAGGAAACACATGTCTAACCAGTGAAATGGCATAAATCTGAAAATGTATATTATAGATAGCACAAAATACAAACATTTATACACAAGGTATTACAGACAACTAGTAGTACTATTTAGGCGGTCTTATCTCTAGTAAGCGATCTCTTCCAGACAACATTCAGGTTGAGAACGTGTGCTATTCTGAAGAGAGGATGCTATTCTATATTAATCAGACAACATCACTTAAATTGACCAGATAAGTAAATAGTGAACACCTGTGCTATGGAAATCAGAACCAACGAAGGTTCTTATAGGCAGTACGTATAAAAACCTTCAAACGCAGAACAAACATACCGCATTCGATTCGATCTAGGTGGTCGACAATTTCACTGGTATTTTACCCATCTTATTATGCATAAGCCAAGTGTAGCTTAACATAGTAATAGTAGTAACTAAATAACCATTACAGCTACGAGCATTGTGCAATAAATAAACGTATAAGTATTTATAAACGTCAAAAGGTCGTATATAAAATTATTATGTAGTGTGGAGTAGTTGAGATATTAACACCAATAGCGAGACTTAATGTCTTCATTATCATTGATGTATCGGCGAGCATTAAAAAATAAATCGACGCGTGAAATTAAACCAACCGTCCCGTCGGTGAGTTTCAGTATCAGAGCAAGTTTGTTTCTTAGACGGCCAACTTCTACCAGCCGCTCTTATTCCAAGTCACTTAGCCGCTATTAAACAACTCATCTGCACAACATAAAGCCCTCCGTGTATCCGTTTGCCCTGGAGTCAAGTCGTGGCATTAAAATATACTCTTAGTAGCTAAAGATTACTCGCAACTACGTCGTATGCATTATAGCTTGCGATCGTTTTAATCTTGAAACAGGAGCACATTTACGCTTATGAATTATTAAATTGTATGTTTCTTCCTGCAGAAGGAATTTAAAATGATTAACGAATGATACTTTCTGTACTGAATATATGTTTTCTATTATCCTGATAATTAGATAGTAAATAATCAACTTACTTTTTTTTGGCTTTTGTTGGTAGAAACATTCATTTTCAGGTTCTTTTCGATAGAAGCTGCATTCCGAAATCGGTGGTAGTTCAATTCCTTTTGATTTACTGCATTCAATTGACGATTTGTAAGTGCTTGTCTTAAGCAAATATAAATAAAGAGATTTTTGGTTTGATACATTCTAAATAGCCACATTTCGCGACCACAGTTTTTTCGCTAGTTGTGTTTCGCTGTTGCGATGCAAGTTTTGCTACCACTGATCCAATCATTATCATATTCAGCCTATCGCAGTCCACTGCTGGACATAGGCCTCTCCAGTTGGTTGCCACTTTCGTCAAACATCTGGAGGACCTATAATCGCCACCCTGGACAGGCGAGTTGGTGATCGCGGGGTGTAGTTTCTCGCACCGGTGATGCTGCTGCCCGTCGTCCTGTGTTATTTAATCTTCAATTGGTTATACCACCACTAGTCGGCTGCCAGAGTCTCGTTTGTTATTTGGCAGGATGCACCACGGGCAAGAGAGATTGGCTTTAAGCTAAAAAATGATTGGTCGCTCCCTTACATCCTCTGAACCAAACTGGTCTTCAAATAATGTAGTAAGGATCTAAAGTGTTTGTAACGGCAACACTCAATTACACGTAGATTGCCATATAAAAGAGCATGTACTAAATAAAACAATTATCCGTTAATATCGTCGTAAATTCCATAACGGCAAGCAAAGGAGCCATTTGGTTTGAAAGTTTTATTATCATTTCCATGTGAATTGCATTCAGTGCCGTTTCAAATATTGTTCGGTATAGTTTATAGTGGCACAAAAATGTTCTAATGCCGGTTAATTAGCTGATTAAGAACATTCACTCGTTTGAAATCTGTTCAGGCTATCGTATTAAAACAATACACGATCTGAAAACTGAACTAGTAAAGTTTAACTCTGCAATTAAATAGAATTCTTGTCAGTAAGAGCTAATTAAAGCACACGGTCTTGTATTGTTTGACACTACATTGCTACGTCGTATAGATTGCATCCTAAGTCCTAAGCTTTCCAAGGGTCGGGGTCATTCTCCATGATTGTATTAAAACCGAGTTAGGTTATATCGTTAGAGCGATTGCCATCAGATTACTGCTGGCTTTAACGCGATAGACGAACCAGACATATTTAACAGGGTTTCCTAAACATGTTTCCTTATAGGTACATCTAACTAGCTGTAAATCTCAATCTTTTAAAAACACGAGAGAGAGGTAGCGCATAGCGAATCTTCGCTCGAATTGAGCTGCCCGTCCGGGGAAGGACCTCCACCCTATAGAATACTGCAGTCAAATTACCTCCGGGTCGTGTTTCTGCCGGTGAGTAGGGTTTCCGGAGCTCGTGGGGGGTTAGGGTTGGGCTGGCATGGCAGTGGCAACTGAGAGGTAACTGACCACTTACTTGCCAGTTGTCACAGTGACTTGGGCTTCTCTTTCGCTTTCCATCAGGCGTAGGGAAGCCATTATGTCGAACTACTATAAAAAAAAACAACAATTACGTGGTGTCATTGGAATTTTAAATAAAAGTGTAGAAATATACTGTAATAATAATAACTTATTTTGATGGAATTCGTTGGTGCTACGATTATATCAATCATCATTTTGCAAAAGTCATATTACTAGTATTGTATTTTCAGATTCAGAAATTTGTTCTCTACAAAAAAGCTGTGAAATGTATCCTATGATCTCATCTCTCATGTAATGCAATAAAGTTTCTACATAAATGCTAATTGAAGGAAATAAATACATATTCTGTACAGTTGGAACATTACTTATACAAAATATACGGTTATGTGCTGATGGTTATACGTTAACAATATCGTTTTCTGGTACATACAGGGAGTGTCTTACGCGATAATGTTACTAGATTTAGCTTTAAACGAAGGAATAAAAATATTTGTGGGTAAACTGATCCTATGAAATTTGTTCGTGGATAGCAACACGAGCTCTCCAGAGAATTTGATTTAACGAGACACGAAAATGAACATGAATATTACATAGGTACTTCATTCGCTGCATTGTTGAGTTTACATACATTATTATATCAATTAAAAAGTCGCAATGGTAAAGACTGATACCATTTAAGAATTTGATTTTGAAAGAGCAAAATTTTCGGTTTTAATAAGTTAATGCATAATTCGCTAAAATGTTAATTTAAAGCATCATCATCAGCCTATTGTATTAATTTAAAGCAATAGTCCCAAATTGTAACCAAAATAAGCTTCAAACTTTCACAGCCTGTATTCAAGTATCCCAGATTGCCTTTAAAGTTATTACATGCCTTAAAGCCTGCCTGAAAGTTTAGAGGCATATTTCCACTTAGATTTTATTTTGCAAAATCGATTATACTATTATATTATATTGTAAGTGAGTTAAATGACTTTCTCTTTAGTTCTGAATTAAACAGTAATAAATTTCTCAACAGGTTGTACAGTGCTTGTTGTTTTCTTGTCTCTTTCATGCAGTTGTCACTTGATAATGGTCGGCCCATTGTGATTCTCTATTGCAGTGTACACTCTGCAGTGTTTAGATTATTATAATTTGTAAGTTTGTCTTCAAGCACTCTTGTCCCGTTTTAATCTTAACGTGTATATTAAATATCTTCCTGGAACGGACCGATGTTATAAACCGTTATTTTTAATAATGATAATCTTAGGTTATGTAAAGTATCGTTCAATGTTGTTAAGTTTTAGCAATATTGCAAGTAATTTATTTTTTTCTGACCTCAAGTAATCTGAGGCCTTTGTCCAGCGGACAGTGGACTGCAATAGGCTAATGATGATGAAGTAATCTGATGATGGGGGAAAAATTCAAATATAGTTCTAGTACAATAATTGCGGACTTATAATTTTTTCATCTGGATATTGACTTCCTTCAATAATAATTGTTATTTGGCCGCCTTAGCTTCCTTAGTTGCCACGCTTTATAGGCGAGTTGAAGATGGCACTAGGCTATATTTGTGCCCAGGTAAACGCTGCTGCCCGTTTCTCTATATTCCCTTAATCGTCCTCTACTACACCAATGGGATCCTATACTAAATCCAGAAACAACACAGTGAACGGTTTTCTATTCTGTATAAAGAAACATTGGTAATAACAATTGGTACACGTGAGACAATCACTTCAAAAGACGTCCGCCGTCGACGAGAGTTGAATCACAAATGACAAATGGGCTCTGATATAATAAAGAAATGCTACTTCATTAATCAATCTTGACCCAGGTTACTTTTTGTGGTGAAGCGCGAAATCGCTTCAGTCGGTTTGAAACAGATTACGGTTGGTTTTTATTTATTGAGCTGCAGTCAAAAGCAAGTAGGTGTTGTATTCGTTTTAAGTTTAATGTCTTTTGAATACAGAATGATCGTCAGCTTTTGCTGTTAATCTTACTACTTATATAAGGTTTTTTTTATTTTGTACTAGCAGTTTTATACTAGCTGATATTATATTATACTAGCCGTATTTAGTATGGTCATCAGCCCACATCAGTCCACTGTTGGACATAGGCCTCTCCCAATGCTCGCCACTTCGATGGGTCGCGGGCCTCAGTATATTTTAACTAAATTATTTTTTGTAGTTTTTGTTTTATACACAAATAACAAAGAACTAATAAAACCAACAATCATGTTATTTGGTGCAGTCGTGCAAAAGTGGGCCTACATACATTGCAATGATACCTTTTTACTTATGTAAATATCTTCTACCTTCTTTTTTTTTCCACCTTCTAAAGTTAGAACTTTGCACTTTCCATGTTGTACATTTGTACATCTATATTCCAACAATATGACCACTCGTTTACCAAGTATTATATATTATTAAACTCTGAAATCTGCGTCAATTTATAAATGGTTTTGCAGCTGTTTGCTAGCATACTGTGACATATTACATCTTATTTCTGCGCAAGGAAACAATAAAGTCCGCCTGCTCGGTTCAACCTTCGAAGAAAACGTTTGAGATTTGCGATATGAACAAATCGGAATGTACTTTTGTTTTCTAGCTTATAATGTAACCCGTAATCCTTATGAGACTGAACTATTCTTATATAATGATAGCTAAGAATGGGATTACGGAGAAAATACGTATTTCCAGTCAGTCGAATCCTCTTTAGATTTTTTTGAGATTAGGGCGTTTATTTCTATGCTCAGGAAATATTTATTTCTTTGCTCAGGGATTATAATTATGTTTTAAAAATCTTTAACTTTCTTTGGTTTCTATATCTAGCGTTTTGACTAGTATATTTAAGTCGCATATTTAATTGATATTAGAATTATTTTAAAAAAAACTTTAATTTCCATGTAAACGTTTCTCAATTATTTTCAAAATTTAAAAGTAAAGTTAGTCAATTGATCAAGCTCTTATTGATCTTTGTACTTATAGTCAGACTCATCCAATTACCCACGGCAATATAAAGATTTATACTACCAAAGTACACCTCGTTACTAGCGAACGTATCAAAAGGCCGACCTCTCTTAACTAATCTTATATTGCTGGTCAAGCTTTCCTCGTTTCGCCTTTACCCCGACGGCCTCTACTTAGCTGATTTAATCCCACTATTCCTGTAACATTAAAATTGCTTCTAAATCAATCCGCATCCGCCCACGATTTTCGTAAAGCAGCTCTGTTGTAGGACGCACAATAAATCCAGACGCATCGCTATCATTACCGTGATTTATTTCGTCGTTCCTTCCGACCACGAGGTCTAGGGCTGCTTATGCTTATGTTGTAGAGATTCCATCATTCAAAAGAGTTGTGACGTCACACTCTTAGGAGACTTTTGTAGCTTTGTAAATCGAATAGTAAGATCTGACTTAAAATATTAAAAATTTCAGAAATATGAAAGCATTCAAATGTGAATCGATCAGATCAGTCAATGATATGATAAATACAAGTGAAAGCCAAACCATAGACATATGCCCTAATTATTATTATGTCGTATATAATTAAAATATTTTCTTTTACGAGATCAATTTATTTTCACCCAAGCTTCATGTCGTTCATAATGGCTAGTAAAGTAATATATTTTATATTCTTCTTCTTTCTTGTTTTCTAAATAGTTTCCAAATAAATCAGGAATACAGCGCAATAAGCATGCTAGTAAGAAAAATATTTCTATTTTAGAAATAAATTCCGGTTAAATTTTAAATGAGCTTTTACATCGTCATAATATTGCATTGCCATCCGATTAGTATGTAAAATTTAAGCTCAATCCGATGAAGAATTGACAAAACGTTGACTTATCTTTATTAGGATAAGTCAACGTTTTGTCAATTTTAATTTATTTAATTAAAATTAACTTGCCCTGTTAGTATATTTACTAACAGGGCAAGTTACTCGTTAATAAAAAAAATTGTAATAAAGGGCATTGCGATGTTCGCCAGCCCTACAAAAAGCACGGAACTTTTCCTTACAATCACCGCTCGTGCCTTAACTTAACATAGTCTTAGAAATTGCCCTTTCGCCGACAATGATTGCGGTGGCTAATGCCCCTTTGCAATAACACAGTGGTGGCTTCCGCCTGGCTAAGGGGATATATTTATTTTGAGAAAATTGATAGTTTTATACCGTTCCCACAACGGTCATTAAGTAAGCTGCCTAGATTTGTGGGGTAGCTTTGTTTACGCGACTAGATGGGCGATCTTGTGATCGTATTTGTGATTGAACAAAATTTTACAAGGACTAAGGCCTATTTCCTTAGCTAAGAATTCCCCTGAGTAGAAATTTGGAATTGTTTATCTCATCCCGTGGGTATTGTAGAAAGCGAACAAAGGAATATCAGGGAATTGGCATAACGCTTAACATCAGGCAAATAATTAAATTAAAATAAAATGACGGTCAAGTGTAAATGTAAATAAAAAAAATTTAGCGTACACAATGACTAAAGTATGAATAGTGCTTATCGCAGTTCATTAGTGGACATAGGCGTCTCCAGTTGATTGCCACTTTGGGAAAACATCTGGAGGCTTTACCCATAATGGCCACGCTGAGCGGCAGGAGGGGGTGACTTATTTATTTATTTATTTATAAAAGGTACACACACAGAATACAATCAAAACATAACAATATTAATATTTTCTAACAATTCTGATCTAGACTGTACTCCAAGGTTGGTGTACACAGCATAGTTGGAATAACTACTTATTGGCTAATTAAATTTATGATGCTATACTAGTTTATATAATGATATAAAGAGAAAAAAAAATAAGACAAAAGAGAAAACTACACTTATTAACATAATTTGGTTACATCCGTTATGGAACTCGGCTGTGAGAAGTCGAGGACATCCCAGCTAGAATTATATCCGATACAACCCTCTTAAACTGGGAGAAACTAGAACCAAACACATCCACTTAAAGCGAAAAGATAATGGGTCTCTCCCTTACATCCCTAAGATTAGTTGATTTGGTTCAATAAACGATCATTTATGAGTGTTCTGGGAGACACTATCTGTCAGTTATTTATAGACTGAAGTTCTTATTTGCCGGTTTTAATTTTCTTGTAATCATATTTGTTTACGAATCCAGGTTACTAGTATCGTGTTTAAGTGCACAATCATCATAAAACGTATTTCCGTCATTAAACTATGAAAATAATGATCGTAACTAACCATAGAACTGAGTTAAGTTCTGACATAAAGTCTGCCTTAATTCTAAGTTTATGGTTTGCTAAATGTTTCTCTTAATGTAATGTTTGTGATAAAAAATCACTTGCTGATATTATGTTTGGTGTTGGTTATCCTGTTAAGACCGAGTTTTGAGACTCAATAACAATGGAATTTGGATTTTACAAGAACTTTCCATCATAGAATCTTTAACAAAGGGTTATCATTTACTGCGGACCCTAGAGAATATTTATGTGGAAAAGAATTGTCTGTTCTTTTCTTAATTATAAAGTTATCAAAAACTATGTAGCTCGCAAGAACATCAAAAGAGTATAAGGTAGTAGGTATGTTCTCGTACATTGTCTCGTACACAATTTTTGGGTAGGTTTTTAACTTTGATCCAGTTTAATTGAAATGAGATTGTGTTCATAGAATGATGACGGGTTCACTTTACACGCGAAGCGAAAAGTTTCTATTGAATACATTTTACCTGAAAAAAATCAAGGCTCTGCGGAAATCCTCCAACTTGCGTTGTCTCCCACTTAAACATTTTCTCGTATAACCCAATACCTAAATCGAATAAGAAGTCGAACCCGGAACTTTCGTAGCTCTCACTCACACTTCACACTCTCGCTTTATTCTATTCACAATGTAACACTGAGGTCGTCTAGAAATTCCTATTACTTCAAAGGGATTATTTGTCGTAGGTCATTGCTTGTTAGTACTGAAAGTTAATGAGACCTTCTTGGCATGTTTTAAGTAGTTAACTCTTAGCCACGTACCAGCCGTCAAAACACTAGGCCGATGTTGTGACCCTTATGCTTAACCTCATGACCGCGATACATACAGTCTCTATAAATGCTTCTGTCATTTAGTCTGAGGAGACTCCTATGTTGCTTTTCTCTCCATGCTTAATAGGTGCTTAGATGAAGAGTTGCAGGAAACGACCCATTGAAACTGAGTAATAGATCGCAGAACGAGTTTCGGTATAACCTATATCTGATTTACCTTGAATTTCAATGAGTATCGGAAATTATTGGGATATATTTTTGACAAAGTAACCTGTTTTATATATGTATAGAAACTTCCTGGCACCAATGGAATGTCACAACGAGAAAGTATGGCAATGCATATATACGGTTCTGTCGCAGAAAGGGAAAAGCGTACACCGTACCTAGCTATATCTCTTGGGATATACCTAGCTAGGTCGTTGTTTGAGCGATACAATTTTGGGTCCAAGTTACGACTCGGATTCTTTAAAGAATCTCAAAAGATTCGTTAAAAATAAGACATAGTCCTTCTATCTACGTAGATATATTTCTGTAGACCGCAGTCTGCGTTGTCTAAGTTTTGTTGGTTGCGTGTTCGCGTGCACTCCCAGATCTCGTCTCGCTGATAGTGCGAACAATTCTATGCTCTATTCAACGTCTAATTATGCATTTGCAATTTCCACTTTATAACACCAGTGCTATAATTGTAACAACCAATCGCCTTACTGCGCCAAATTGCGCTGAACTTAAGTGGAAGTTTAAAGTTCCCACTTGTAGTGATTAAAATGTTAGTTATAAAACGTATATTAGTTGCATCCGCTTTAATTAAATATAACGTGAGTTGGTATTGTGTGATTTATAATTGATGATCTATTGCACTGGATATGAAATTGTGCCAATATTTATTGCCTGGTAGTAGTTAGATGTTCGAAGACCTACTGTAAATGTAAGCTACCAGTCCGTAATAAAGTTATTTTTATGACTTAATTGACTTAATTCTGCTTTATTGTAGTCATAGTTATCATGTTGTGAAGGAAAACATAGTGAGGAAACGCATACCCTTGAAGAAATTCTAAGGTTGTGTGAACTTGATCAACTCGCGTTGTATGCTCTCTGAGCCTCCTTCGTGCCCCGAGTGGCAAGCTCGGGGGCGCGATTCACTAAATAGGGCGTGACTGTGTAGTGCGCGCAGTCTGTTAGCGATGGTGGCCCAACCAGGGAGCATTCCATCGCCACCAGAAGCCGGGGTAGGGGTATTTGCCCTCCCCAGACTAGGAGTGCCGGCCGCTTGTTATCTACGGATGGCCAGGGACTGGGATGCGGCCGTATGCTTCAGCGCTACCCGAGTCCCTGTAAGTTGCTGCCCACTGGCAACACAGGGGGGTTAAGTGGGTATGACCTTCCATTTCGAGAGGTGTGAGTCCAACACACCACGCCGGCTTCTGCCAAAGGGCGACGTGAAGGTGCATAATGCATTGCCCTCTAGAAAAAGTTGATCATCCCGCACTTGTCCAGAGTGGCGGATAGATTGAAGGGTGGGTAAGCTTTCATACTATTGTCATTACAAGTGCTGTTATAAAAATAACGTTATTTATACGACCTCGAATTCAGTCGTAGCCACAAAGTATAGCATAGTAAAGCATTTTGACCATAAATATTTAGCAATGGCGCCATACACTCTCACAGCGGAAGAAAGCACTTGGCATCTCAATAAAACAAAATATATTTACAAACGTGGTCGAGGAGAGAGCCAAGAAAAAGATTGTGGGCGGTCTGTGTACTAAATGTACCAGGGATTCAGATTAAGATGAAATTCAAGGCTAAGGAAGAGAATATTTTTTATATGGTTAATTTCGGCGACCAACCGTACTTAACCAACGTTAAGCTTGCGCTACCCTGCAAATTTCTGCCCGCGACCACGGATTCCATACATAATATCATAGCGGTTATCCGAGACTACAGATAGCAATCACTCCATTATTTTATAATACCATACCTAAAATCAACATTAGAGCTTTGTACACAATACAGAAAACACTACAATTATATTAGGTACAGCCAAATATATTCGTTTAGGGACAAGTAAATCATTTATTATATGTAATGTAGCTATGAAATAATTTTGCTTCTATTTTTTAGCCATTAGTTTTGCTCAGAAATTGGCTATTACAGGATAAATGAAAAAGTATTCCCATAGACAATCGGTGCAATCAAGCTAGGTGGAACTAGTAAAAAAATAATTGCTTTCAAGTGTGAGAGGAAATTACTAGACTAAAGAAAGTATGAGAGACCTAATAATAGTAATAAAAGGGTCTGATAAAACCGGTGATTCGTTTTATTTTACGTCACCATAGGGAAACCATACGGTTTGTTTACACCGAAATTAATCAATACAGAACGTTGACCAAGTCTTATTAAAAAAAATCACAGTATACCTATAATTTGTCTGACCGTCTTAATTCGAACGATCGAAACAAAGACATGTATGGATGTGAATAAGTCGTATGCACGTGATTGAATAGTGAAAGATTGAGCTACACTTTTTGGCTCACGGCTTCTCTGGAATCCTGATATACAGAGGTCTACTAGCTAAAAGGTAGGGTAAGTCCTAACCAAGTTTTATTCACGATGTAAGTATTTCAAGAGAAAAGTTTTGAAAAATGTCTGACCATGATAGTATCGGTAGTAAAAGTGAAACCATTTGAAAATGGGATTGGTATAAAGTAAATCGATGCTTTGTAAGTGGGCGAATAAATCCAAATCCGAATCGAAATCGTATACAGTTGCCGACATCCAAAAGGGTATTTGCTTTCTACTTCCTTTTAGAGAAATGTCACTGCACGTACACTGAACGTGTACGATTCAAGTAGGTGTAGTACGGGAGGTCATAACAAATTCGATGTTTTTTTACTAAACACAACTATTGCTATGTATAAGGTACTGTTGGACTCGCCGGACAACGTAAAGCCTCAATCTTAACTAATATTATAAAGCTGAAGAGTTGGTTTGTTTGTTTGTTTGAACGCGCTAATCTCAGGAACTACTGGTCCGAATTGAAAATTTCTTTTGTGTTGAATAGACCATTTATCGAGGAAGGCTTTAGGCTATATAACATCACGCTGCAACTATTAGGAGCGAACAAATAATGGAAAATGTAAAATAACGGGGAAAAAATAACTATTCCACGCGGACGAAGTCGCGAGCACAGCTAG
Organism: Conogethes punctiferalis; assembly: GCA_031163375.1. Taxonomy (NCBI): domain Eukaryota; kingdom Metazoa; phylum Arthropoda; class Insecta; order Lepidoptera; family Crambidae; genus Conogethes; species Conogethes punctiferalis. The sequence continues at coordinate 7,944,017 of CM062092.1, read as the reverse complement.
TACAATATATTTGTTGTTGTTTTTTATGCAAGATGCGACAGACGAGTAAATGTGATGCCTGATGGTAAGCCGTCGACACCGCCCATGGGCACCCACTCAAATCGAGTTCTGAGGTCGCTGCCGGCCTTTTAAATAGGAGTACGCTCGTTTCTTGAAGGCTCCCAAGTTGCTTATGAAATAGATAGATCATTAGATCTGTTAAGGTGAAATGTTAACATGTTATTAAATTAATAACGCTGTAGTGCGTAAACAGTTTAGGGCCGTTAATGGTTGTATGAGAGCAATTTAAATGCTTTCTAAAAATACTAGTTAAATAATTACTTCTAGAATAGCTATCACGATAACTTTAACGCCGTAGAAATCGTTCTAAAACCTTAACATCATCTGATGATGATTAGGTTTTAGAACGATTTAGCCTGCGACCACTGCTGGACATAGGCCTCTGCCAAATACAATTGTCAAGTCCGCCCTGGCCATCATTGTAGTCATTTAGAAAAAAAATATGTAATTTGGGGGGATTTGCTTTAGTCACCCACCACGCTTGGCAGGCGAGTTGTGGCAGTGGATTTAATTGTGTAGCTGTACGCTGCAGCCCGTTTCCTGATATTCCCTTAGTCGTCTTATACGAAACCCGAAATTGGCATGATTTGGGGTGGTCCTATTTTCCTAGAAAGTTCTATTTGGGGTGGAAACCACTCATACAAACTAAACCTTACTGCAATAATTTCGGTGTCACCAAAAATTTGTCGTGACCCCTTGTACTAAAAGCACTTCATCTAATTCTATTTCTTCCGACTGTTTTGTGACTTCACTTAACCCAGTTACCTAAACGTTTCCGTGACGCATCGGAATTCGTACCAGATTTAAATAAATCGCTGTTTGCTGTCTCCTGACAAGAAGTATTAGAAAAACTACACTGTTGTGACAATGGAAGTTTGACTTAGTATCGACAGAAATGCCGTTGCGTCTTCCTTCATTTTGGCGGTAGCATTTTAAGATGCACTTAGTATGGATAATACTGCTAAGTACCTATTTGTTTTGCAAATGTTCTAATTGACCTCTATTCCGCGTGATCTCTAGCTACACTTTCGCAAGGTAAATAGCTCCTGTGCTTTCTTTTAATTAGCTAGGTTTTAAGGGTGTTATTATGTGGCACAATTTGGCAAACATTTCATTACTATAATTGTTGAACGTGATTTCATAATCACAAATTCTTTTAATACGAAATGTTTAAGCTTAACCGCCCGTTATCTTTTAGGATTATTAAATTTAAATTACTCAATATATTGCATTATTGAGTAAAGGAGAAGGGGAAAGTTAATGACATGACGTACAGGGAGTTAAAGTGGAAATTGCTCCACCGACAAGAGCAAAGCCCTTTTTAGTTGTAGTAGTATTAGTATTGTATATTTTCAGTCACCTAATCTCCATCCAAACTGATCCAACGGGATGAGTTAAGCGAATACACTTTCGATTAGGCCAATTTATCTTAAAGTACAGACACGAAAAAGCTTTGATGAATTAATCTTGTATAATCTCGTACTAAATTCTCGTACCTACTATATAATTAGATGATTAAGACTTTTTACCAGGATTATTGTTACTAAACTGACGTCTAAAATCATTGTATATTAATTTCGATCGATTATTCATTTTCTTTCTAGAAAAAAAACGTGTTTAGCTACTTGTGTAGTTTTTGTTGTACTACATAATCAGAACAATGTCGCCGTTTGCAGTACAGCTTTTTTCTGTACACCTAACAAATGACAATCGGACGAATTACAATCGCATTCCGACATCTAGAAATAAACAGTTTCCGACAAAAATGATAAAACCGTTACGTCACGCGCCGTGTTCAAATCGTTCGGAATCATGGTGTCAGTTGTCATGGCGGTAAGTTATCTCAATCTTAACTTATGTATGGGGCTTTCATTTCGTATTCAAATGTCCATAAATATTGCATGAAACCCGTCGAGGTATCGCGCGCGAATTTATTATTCAGATATTATGGGGCTTGTGCTAAATATCGGGCAAGTGAAATCTGTGTACACATGTTCGTAATAATGTTCCTTGGTAGTGTTTCAGAATTGAAAGTTTATTTAGTGGATTGGGTACTCGCGAAGTTGGAATCGGAGAGTTGCTCATATCGAAACTGTTTTAATGCGTTCTGTATATTAACTGCTTTGTTAATCTACACCTCACCCTTTCTATCTTGCTAATCTCTACCCAAGGTTGCTTTGGTTGAAGATCGCTCAAAGCGTAAAGTCCGTCATTTGGCTGTGGTTTGCTACAGGGTGGTCCTTCGCAGACTGGGCGGCTGAAATCGAGCGAGGATTCGCTATGCCCTACCTCTCTAAAAACAACTGCAAGTACATAAGGTTTAATTCAGGCCTTACACGTGCAAGGAAGTGACCCATCATCTCTTTGCTCCAAGCCACCCTCACCTGCCCGTGGTGCATCCTGCTGAATAACAAACGAGACTCTGGCAATCGGCTGGTGGCGGTATAACCATCACGATTCAAGGCATAGTCTTAGGTTATTTATTTTTGTTTATTATAAACATACGATGATGGGTTGTTATTGTTACTATTGTCAAATTTAAAGACACTAAATTACAGTAATGTTTTTTGAACATTACACGTAGTACACGTAGTATGGGCTGCGTGTTAACAACGTCACCGGTACATTATTAACATTGAAATCGAAAGTGGAAAAACTAGATCTTGCACGGTCTCCGTATGTCACATTTTACGGTCATGAATAGGTAGCCATTACAAAGCATTTTAGGATGACAATGGTAGACAAATAGTTGTTTAGTTATTTTAGCTTAGCTCGCATATTTTGCAGTGCGTGCACTTGAACGAAAACATTTTTTTTAACGTCAGTAAAGCATTTACTCGTTTTGTCAGCCAGGATCTAACAGGGAATGCCTACTAACCTGACGGTTGTTTGATACGAGCGCTTATCTGACGAGGGTCGGGATGTGCCATGGGATTCGACAAAATCCCTCTGCTCCGGAAAAATATCAAGCAGCAACTTACAGGGATACGGGTAGCGCAAACGGCCCTGCTTTCTCTGGACACCCGCAGATGATAAGCGGCCTACACTCCTGGTCTGGGGAGGGCAAATACCCTTACCGCCGGCTCTTGGCAACAATGAAATGCTCATCTGGCGAACTTATTGCAACGGAGTGGCTGCATCCACCACCCTGCTACGCCCCAGTGAGTGGAACGCGCCCCCGCACAAAACACTCGAGGCATGAAGGAGAGGCTCGGAGTGCATGCGACGCGTTGTATGCCCTCCGGTGATGCACGCGGGCAAAGCTAAGCTAACTTATTTTCACTAGCAATGGCCGATGTGCAATATCGAATAATATCTAAACAAGATATACGCGGTAGCTCTTACTATCGCAGTCTGAGTACTATAACAATTATGGCATAATCTGAAGAAAGTCCACGGCCTTGTATCGATGGTAATGCTTTATAAATGCATGCAAAAAGGTGTAGCATTGATGCAGCTGCAAATGAGAGTTGTCAATAAGTGATGTGAGGTGTGCATCGTCGGTTAAGGAAGATTGACTTGTTGCATTTGCTAATCATTATCGAATACTGTGTGGATTCGAATCTTATCAAATACAAGCATTCATTTCATGAACATTGGCTGACTCGGTGGCTCAATTGCTGATTCCTGCCTTCTGAACCAAGGGTCGTGGATTCGATCCCCACCCGGGACAAACATTCGTGTGATGAAAATTTGTGTTTATAAAATAGTACAGTGTTTATAATGACGTAGGTATTTATATCCAATCGTAGCGATATACACTACGCATGATACTATAAACCGTAGCTGGTTTACACAATAAATTAGATTATAAATAGGTACTATGGACAGTATTTTCATATTTATCGATATCCAATTACTAAGGCTGAATGTATGAATTGATCAGACGGTTACGTATAAGATTTTATTTTGCATTTGCACATAAAACCAGTGCAATAAAAACCAACAGGGAATCCTTTATCATCCTCCCGATCTTACTTAAGTATGACATAAATCGTAATATTATGTATTTCGTTTCTACTCGCTAGAAATCGCTTGTTTAAAAAATGCAATAAATCTAATTCTTTACTTAGGTTTATTGAATATCTTTCCTTAGGAAACTCATATAGGTAATTCATATTTCTTTGTGGTGAGAGACTATAATAAATATAATACAAATCACCGCCCCATTTCTTTCCGTGGGTGTCATAAGAGGACATTTTGATGGTTTATGCCTGCCTGGCGACCATCGTATACGTGAAACACGCGCGAAGTAACTTTGGTCCAATTTCGAATCGGTCGGTGTATAGCCAGAACTATCTTACACGCTAGCATGACATTGGTAACTAAGAATTTATTTTGAAAGGCAACCACTGCGCTGTACCACTATGAAAATTATATAAACAAAGTGCCTTAAAACCTATTTTTTTTTTCAAAAAAAGCACATCAAAATGACTGCTTCCTGCCTGATTTTAAGCAAACGACGAAGTCCAAAAAGTGTAAGCGATCCTCATCACACCACCTGGTTAGTGCACACAATCAATCAATCAAATGCAATCCTGCATAAGTGCCGCTTCACGCCCCGTTTTAAAGACCCAAGACGTCTTCCTATAGAATCGAATAAGGTGCTGGAAGAGAGTTCCACAGCTTAATGGTTCGGCATATGTAAGATTTACTGTACTTTTTTTTATAGAGGGGAATGCATTAAGCACCGTCATGCCACCTCCGGGGGGAGGTGACATGGTGTGTGGGAATCACACTTCCTTAAATGGAAGGGCATACAGGGACACGGGTAACGCCGAAGCATACGGCCGCATCCGTGCATTCCCTGGCCAGCCGCAGATGACAAGCGGCCGGCACTCCTGGTCCGGGGAGGGCAAATACCCCTACCCCTGAAGATTTACTGTACTTTACCTAACGTTGTCATCAACTAAATTTAATTAGTTATCCTACTGTACACAGTACGAGTATATATAAGCTTAATAAGCTACTTGAATGCTTTTGCGGTAATATAATTTGACCGTAATAAGTGCTTGTAACTTGGAATAACTTTTTCCTTTGATACAAAACCCGACCGACCTGTCTCTTACATTGTAAAGCTAGCAGACACGCTTTGATAATTTATAACATAATTTTCTCCTATGAAAATGTAGTACTTGACTTTTAATCTTCACAACTAATGAGACATAATTGCCTCATAATTGAACTATCTGTATCATAGTGTACACTGTAAGCAACATACCGTTCGGTCACTCACAAAATTCGATTATTATCGAATATTCGAATATCTCTCTCAGTTTCCTGATATTCCTGACTAAGCGGAAAATAAATATCTTTTACGATACCGATACGAGTATTAAAGAGAGCTCTTTCCTCACGGTAGGTAGTACCTGCTAATATTACACTACGAAAGTTTGTTTGTATGGATTGATGGATGTATATTACACGCAAAAACTACTGACCGGATTTTAATGAAACTTACAGTAATATACCTTATACATTGGTTTAACACGTAGGCTATGTTTTATAAGAACATTCATGGGGGGCAGAGCCGCGAGCAGCAGCTAGTAAGATATACATAACAACCTCTTTGCAATTATTATTCATTTGAATGTTCATTACGCATGTATTTAATTTACTTATTGGCTCCTTTCCTTTATTTACTTTTACTATACAGTTTTTTTAATGTACTCTCCTTCCTCGTTTACCCTTTGCTCTCTGATTCGAATTAGGGATACTATCGGATAATTTCTTTACAGCAATACCCAGACACTACGTCTAAACTCTTTGCAATGATCCGTTATCTTCAATAGATATAACCTTCAGATTTTCAAGGCGACAGTGATTAGGTTTTTGTTGAGTGAGCGCTTTCCTTGAGGCTCTAGCTTGGCTTCACATCAGGTGACATGAGGTATAAAAAAAAATAAATAAAATAAAAATCGTTTAATTCAGGCACATGCATGGTATAGCGCTACCCATTACCATTTCCTTATAAAAAAATGACAAGCTCGGTGGCTCATTTGGTCGACAAGCTCGGTGGCTCATTTGGTAGTGACATCTGCCCTCTGAGCCAAGGGTCGTGGGTTCGATTCCCGCACAGTACAAACATTTGTGTTCATGAACATGTCTGTTTGTATTGGTCTGGGTGTTTTCTATGTATAATATGTATTTATTTACAAAAAAAAAATGTATCTAAGTAAGTTTATCAGTTGTCTAGTACCCATAGTACAAGCTTCGGCTTAGTTTAGGGCTAGGTGGCGCTGTGTGGCCCAGCGTGGCATGTCTTGGGTTATTTATTTATTTATTATTAAATTTTGCCTGGCTTTAATTTCGAGTTAGTCATATAGTCACTATCAGACTACGACTCAACTCTTCATTCCGTGTTGTGTTACATGCAAAAAGTCCTTAAACCCAAGCTTATTTATAATCGGCATACTCTCCGAACTGTTAGTTAAACATCAATTTATCAGATCATCGCTGTCATCCATAATTGAGATTTGAATGGATATTCTAGCTGTTGACGTCATCGTTCATAATGAGAACTGTTAAAATATGGAGCTCATTAACTCGTAACGTCTATCCTGAACTCTACGACCTTGGCTTTAAAGGAGCGCTTGAATGGAAGTTTTCTAGGGCATCGCTTTCAATCTTTCACTATGGTTTTGCTGATCATTAGAACTCAAAGGTACTTTGCTTTTCAAATAATTCATATAGTTAGCATTCAAGGTAACGGTGAATAGTGTTTAAAGTGTAAAGAATTTGATATTGGGAGTTATATTATGCATTTTTTATATGTCGATGATACGGTTCTTACCTGACTCGTAATCAGATAATACTGGCAAAAATTCGATCTACGATAAATTTACGTATACTACTTACTGCAGACTTAATGATACTCTGCTTAGAAGATGATAGCCAATGCCTATGGGGCATCAAGTCCGTCTTTTGTACAATTTTTCTACTCTACAATGAAGATTCCTTAGAGAAATTGCTAACTTTGTATGAAAACACTTGCTCTGAACCTTGTCAATTTTTTCTCAGGGGATGAAAGTACCGGCACCCTGTAGGTATGTCATGAGTGAATAAGTTTTCAAAGGTCAGCTTTTTAAAAGCATACCTCTTAGGCCTCAGGTGTCGCAAGTGTGCATGCATAGGCTTTTTTTTTCTTCTGAAATGCCCTTACGCATTAGGACCCTGGAGCTCAATCCTATTCTCACCTTACTCACTAAACGGTGGTCCGCTATAAGCGTCCTATAATGTGTCGGGATTCATGGGCTGCGGTTACTGATTATTACTACTAGGCAGGCCGGCAGACATTTTGCCACCATCGTGGTATAAAAAAAATCCTAAACACTTCAAAAATACGATTGAGCGTTACAAAATCTATTACAGTGGGCACACGCAGCTATATTGATTCCGACAAAAGATCACAAAAGGGAAATAAATTAAGATCAAAGTACAACAATGACTCAAATGAAAATGCAAAAAGTAAAAATAGAAAGGCCTTAGAGAAAGGGCCAACATGGAATCGTTACATCTTTTTGTATCAGACTACACAATACATTACAGACATGATGTACAGTGGCCATTTATACGATTTCACCAACAATCAGTGGCCAAATTATAGGTTCTCTATCAATAGTATAAAACTATGCAACCATTAATGTATTAGTAGCACTCTAGCATGACTTGTTATGTAAATACAGATATAGATCGCTTTTTGATTGTCATATGTTAAGACTATGATAATATAATCTGAACATATGATGTGTCCGATCTAAGTCTAGACACAGCAGGAAAATCGCGAATAATAAAGTGTGACGGTGTCACAATTATACTTTCTTAGTTCATAGTCAATTCTTATTGAACATCTGTATACGTAAATTCACATGAACACATAAATTATTTTAAGCCTAGGCTGATGAGAAACATCGTCAACAGTTCGTATGTGCTCTCCGAAAAGCTTTATCCTATTCTAAAATAAGGTTTCAACCATGCTGGCCAAGTACGGGTTGTACGACTTCACATAACCTTCAATAGAAAATTTACATTGATTATTGAATTTTGTCACTTACCATAACCAAACTTGTTACATAACTTATTCATGTACATCAACAAGAGGAAAACTAAACAAAACAAGATTGTTATCACACCGCCGTTCCTTGATTTGTTTTAAATCCTTTAAGAACATGCGGACGTAAAGATCTTTCAATTTTACACACCGTTCATTAATCAAAACGGACGATTGTCCGTTCCAACCTTTATCTACCGACACGCGACTGACTTTCTTCACTCGAAAAGCTGACAAATCGCTTTATAATGATTCCTAATTGATCGTTCGTTTGAATCGCCGTTTGAACCATTATATTTGGTTTCGTTATGACGTGTTTGTGTTCAGATGCGTCGGTGTAAATAGTAGCTTAATCGGAGTTGTTTAATAACTTCACTTTCTTAAATTGTTCGGTTTGGTTTTAGGATGATTTGTAGGTCAATGTTGCGTTATTATAAATGATATTTTAGGAGTTACATATCATAATATTATGTTAATAACTACATATAATAAAAATGTTAAGACTCCTATTTTGTCATTTTTGTACTGGAACAAAAATGAAACAATAAAAATCCCTGGGCAGCTGTTTTACATCTGACAGTTCGATTTCTGCCATCTATAGCAATAAGATTATAACACTTCACTTTTTAATTGAAAGCCTCCGACCGAAGAACCAAATCACTTATAACACTTATTATTAACCCTCTCTTTTTACATCGTTAAAAGGTGCCGAAATTGGAAAGAAAATAGGGCCTGATGCAGAATAGGTGACTGTTTTATATAACTATCTGACAAGTCAGAGACAAATAAACCACCTGGTTAAACGATAGCTTGTTAACAATAGTAACATTACTGAACTGTTATTTCAAGAGAAATTTACAGATAACACCCTAAAGGCGACAGCGATTGATTTAAAGTGAACTTTTTTCATTAGAAAGTTACGTGCGAATCGCGTGCCGATAATAAACGTGCACGTCTCAGAGATGATTCCGCCGCTTCCGGGTCCAAATCAAATATGTAAAACCCAGCTGTTTTCAAAGTAATCGATACTAATAACATTTATTAACCTGTACATTGGCCCCGCTATCAATTACGTCTTGTTATGCGAAATTTAAATTATATACTGAATAAATACTTAAGGCTATTAAACCATAATTGAATGTGTCGTGTCTCGTCCATCCATTGTTACGAGTGAAATTACGTCAATCACTTATAATGACGAAACGTATCAAGTAGTAGAAAGTATTTATCAAAACGTGATGATATATAACAGCCCTCGTAACGCGTTTTAGTACTTATTTAACACTTACTTGTATCCGACTTTGATCCACTTGAAGGTTTCCATTTGCCGTAAACATAGCTTTGGTTTTGATAAGAAAGGTAAATTTTACTATTTAATACTGCGGTTTTAAAAAACTGTAAAACACACAATGTTAGGTATTCTTTTTACCTTTCTTCTTTATTTCTTTTTACCTTACGTTTTTTTCTATCAGAGATTCATTCATTAAACAAAAGAAAAACCCATGTCAATGATACTCTTGTTTCCAATCATTTATCATTGTCATAGCTTCTTATTTGCTAGTGTTTATATGATCTCATATTATTTACTTTAAAGTTAAAGCAGATATAAATCACCTCCCAACTCATTATTGCGTATTTCTTGACATTGACAGAATCTACAGCAAGATAGCCCATTAAACACCAAACAAAACATGATTTTTACAATTTTAGCCTAGTAAGCTTGTGAGCTTATTATGTGTAATACGAGTACATCAGCTACCTGTACTTCGCCAAAACGAAATAAACAATCGACACAGACAATAGACCCTACTAATGCTCGCTGATCATACCCGAAGACGTTTCTCAAGTCATTACTTCTTTACATACATGCATATCTTACAAGTGATTGCTCATTGTGCGATTGGCGTTATTACCTCAGAGGAGTTCGTGGGAACCCTCCGGGAACCTCACGTCTCGAGCACTGAACCTTTGCACCCGTTTTTCCCCTCTATAGGCCCGCATGACTGCTTTTTGCTAGCACATATTAATTTTACTATGACAGAATTCTCGCGCATAGCATAAATTATAGCGAACACTTCGGAAACGCCCTTTGATTTGTTCCTGATTGTAATAATGTACATGATTATATTCATCTGCCTTTAACCGTTAGCTACCACTTCTTAATGTGGTTGGCTAGTAAATTCTCGCAGCTTGGAAGGTAGTTAATTGTACGCAGTAAGTACGGCTGGATTATGCAGAGTTCTATGTTAATTTGAATGATTCGAACGGTGTTTATTGGTCACGTATTACATAATGTTAGTACATTATTAGCTGGCCTGCAACACTCTTAAGTCCTTCTTATATTTTTTGTATATTCTTTTTATTTCAATGAATGAATATATCAGAGGAAGTCTAAAAGTAGCGCCAGTGACAGAAAAGTTAAGGAGTAGCAGATTAGCATGGTTTGGGCACATTATGAGGAGGGATGAAAGGCATATAACGAGACGAGTATTGAGTATGAATGTGGAAGGATATAGAGGAAGAGGAAGACCGAAAAAGGAATGGATGGACTGTGTGAGAAATGATATGCGTGTCAAAGGTGTGAGTGTGGAGATGACGGCTGATAGAGGAGAGTGGAAGGAGAAAACATGTTGTGCCGACCCCACTTAGAGCGGGATAAGGGCAGGAGAATGATGATATTCTTTTTATTTCGTTAAATATAAAATCATCGAATTTTCAGTTTATAAAACGCAAGATAAGACTTAGAACGCAAAGCGCCTGTTCATTGTGGCTTGGTTTGGTTTTTACTGAATTAAATTATAGTTTCTCTCCTCATTATCTTTGAATATTTAATTTAAGATAACTACTATTTCAAAAAATATCTTTATTCATGCACATATCATTATTGACTTAAATTAGGCCTTAATTTACAACCCATAGTAAATAGTACTTTCACTCACAGTTACTCTTACAAGTATTCAATATAAATCTCGTATCAATATGCAGTGTAATAAACATTAACCAGCTTACGGAAAGGGTAGTCCCCAAGAAATCCACGATAGCTATTATAACTCAAAACACCTGAGTCATATTATAACTTTGTCAAAAAAAAAAAACGCAAATGTTCATTTTAAATTAGCAGAAATGCCCTTGTAAAGTGGCTGGTGGCCATTATTTAAAAAAAAAGTTTAGGTGACACGGTATAAATCTTTATTTTAGAAAATAAACTGTACGTACATATTCTTTAGCACAAGTTTGGTCCAGTAAATATCGTATGTACCTAATGACATAAAGTGAATATATCTGGGAAGAAGCAGACCAATTAACAGGATTCCACGCCCCGTCCATTATTAAGCCAAGATGTAAGCTGAAACTGTTCTCCAGGAAATTAATTTCAACACTAACGACGACGAAGTGACTTCCACTTCTGGTGTTTACACTGAGCCATTATGTCCAGTTTATGATGCATAAACCTTGCCTGTAGACTTTAATGCTGTAGATCCATCGATATAAATCTAGAAAATGTAGTCTCAAACCACTGACCCGTAGCTGTTTCTCGATCTCATAACCGATATCCATCTAACAATTGAACTTGTTGATCGCTGACCTATCAGTGCCGGTAACCTTGCTTTCGGAAGCAAAACAAAATATTATCCGCATCTTCATGGGCCGTAGATCGAAATCGCGGTGAAAGGAGGCCGACCCTACACGTCAGGTGTTATTTCGCTACCCTATAGTTTATTGTTATATCGACCGTACGTATAGTCCGGAACATTAATCAGCATGTATGAAGTCATTTTCTATTTAAGCACACGTCTTTCGATTTCGAAACACGCATGTCATATCCGCTAAAGAGAACTAGGTATACCGGGCTTAACAATACTTTTTTGAATTCGGTGGTAACTTTTTTTAAAAACTTTTTTGACATTTTTCGGTAGGAAAAAAGTGTGACGTGCAAAAGTATTACTAGTGAATCTATTTGCAGAAATAAACAATTTTTTTTTACTGCACTATAGTTCATTTTTCTATGCAATGTTCTGTAGATATAGATGTCAGGAGTAGGGTATCTATATATGTACATACTATAACAATTGACTTAGAACTAGGCATAGTAAAGTTTTGTTGTACAATTTTGACAGTTTTCTCGCTTTAAGCAATGTTTGTACAGTTGTAGTTTATCGTAAAATGAACTTATGTCATACGCTTTTCTGATCACCTCAATTGGAGCGAAAGCAGTTTTTAAGATTCAGAATGAAGTCTCTCGTGTTGTTACTTAATGAATAATAATTTTAGACGAACTTGATCGAATATCAAAGTAAGATACTTTTGTAATATTGATCAGATTCAATTTTACTCCATTTTCTCTACTGCATAACCTTTTGATTTGATCAGCGCTATATTGAATCTGCAAGATGTAGTCAACCCTTAAACAGCCTAAATATTTCTCGTAATAAGACACAAGTTTGTATAGCATGTACGAGATAAAATGTCCATACAATATCGGTAGCCAGTCGCGTATCTAGGTTCTCTATCACGCCTGGGAGGTGAATCGAGAGCCCATACGAGTTAAATGATAGGACACAAGATTATTTATAACCTACATTTTGCCATAGGTGAAACCTTAGATCTAACTCAAGACATGTATTTAGTTTAAACATAGTGTTTAACCTGTCCTCGACTAACGGCGGATTTTAGTTGAATACGACTAAATTGCTAAAGATAATACTGTCTGATAAATTAATACGTTTCGTCATATTTGGTCTACTAGACGAAAACGTCTCTGTTTCGCACATAGCCCTATTCGCATTCAGTCCATTTCGCTCTTAGTTCTTTTCGCATTTGGACCAGTTTGGGTGTTTAGTTTTGTATAAGAAAGAAACATCTCAAAAATCACGAAGTACCCTGCTGACATGGCGTTAAACGTAACCATGAAAATAAAGAAAATGTATGGAGTCAAGCCTACTACTACTTTCTTAACCGTATTCAGCCACGACATCCATCTCCAAGGAAACTGGACACGATTGTATATCTACGCGTCTGTCCGTTAACTGATTAGCTTTATTATTGCACGGAAATATCAAAACCCCGTTTAAGTACTGCATACTTGCATTATCTTAAAAAAAATGCTATCGAAATGTCATTCGAAACAACATTTTTCACCTCATTAATGTCTAATTTCTCATGAACATCAAAATTTTCAACAATCCATCAAACTGAACGGCCAAATGACGTGTCTCATTGACTCAGATAATTATCTATCTGCCTTCGATTATCCGGGGCACACTTTGACAGGTGCTTGTCATAACGAGCGGTATTGGGCTTATCGATGTTCGCCATAGACAATGAACCCTCTATTTTGGCATCACGACCATAGACAGGCGACGTCTTCGGTAGATCCGATAAAGTAATTGTTTGTGTTGAATTTTGGAAAGTTTGAATAAATATTGCTTTTGCGGTTTAGAGTTCATGGATAGAGGATAATGAGGTGGCGACCACGAGTTGAGAGAGTTCTTAACCGGTGGTCCGTGAACCACAGGTGGTCCCTGGAAGCATCCCAAGTTAAGAATCACTGGACTAGACTGTCTAGTCGTAAAATCAACCAATAGAATTGCAAAAATACTAATATACAATCGTTCATACATACGCATCTGTCATTAGCGTTACACTAGTCGATTTACCTGAAATCAGAAAGAAAATATTATTCGTTTATACATCAAGTTACAACTTTTATTGTGTTAAAAAAGTAAAAAATTAAACGTATCATTTAAATCTTAAACAAACTTTTCATTGCTCTATCATATCTGACTTATGGAAATAAACAGAAATACACCTAACTTGTTTATTGCTGTAACCGATTTATTTATCCAATATTAGATTCTGCTAATACTATTAATGTAAGGGTTCTTACAAAAGAACGACATTTTTCGACAGCAAAACTAAATCTTAACTTATATTATAAAGCTGAAGAGTTTGTTTGTTTGTTTGAACGCGCTAATCTCAGGAACTACTGGTCCGAATTGAAAAATTCTTTTTGTGTTGAATAGACTATTTATCGAGGAAGGCTTTAGGCTATGTAACATCACGTTGCAACTATTAGGAGCGAAGAAATAATGGAAAATGTAAAAAAAAGGGGAAAAAATAACTATTCCACGCGGACGAAGTCGCGAGCACAGCTAGTCATTGATATGCCGTCGAAAATTTGCGACCTCACTTACTTCACACACATCATAATATGTCACATGTTATGAACGGTGGATAGAAATGAATTTCATACGATTGGGTGGTTAACGCATTGTTCATCTATGCGAAATTACGAAAAACTACAGAGAAAGCTAGCGCAGGAGATAGTGAATTGCAATTTGGAAAGGATACATTTTATGCCAAAGGTGATAATATTGCAAATCATATGTGTTTTAAATAGTTTTATTGTGACATTTTGTGAATTTCTTAGCGTTTTGGGACGCTCTGTAAGCTTCGAGTGTTTTTTATAAGCGTTTCGGACGTTTGATGCCACCGCCAACCCACCTGCCCCGCGTGGTGATTATAGGTAAAGCCTCCAGGTGTTTGCCCAAAGTGGCGAACAACTGGAGAGGCCTATGCCCAGCAGTGAACTGCGATTAGCTGGTGATGATGATGATGATGCTACCGTCATGAAAATTAGCAGTGCCGGAGACAACTGATTGTACAAAAAAAGATTTCTTTACTGTCTACAGTGCAGAAAGAATTTAGAAACTGTGGTATCGATTAAACGGCTGATGACGTTGATGGAACTTCCGTTCGTGTGTTAAAAGCCTAAATGGGAAAGTAACGAAACTAATTCGCAGTTGATACACTCTGTCGCTTCCGCCAGTGTGTATTGGCCCGTAAAGAGACCGACCGGTGAGAAAATATTTTTAAAGTACCGTGGATAAATTAATAAAAAAACAATAAACAAGAATTATTGTAGTATTGGTTGAACGTACCCTTGTGTCTATGATATCGTTAAATTATATGAAGGAAAGGAAATAAAAATCTTTAATAGGTACATGAACAATGTTTTAGTTTCTAGTCCGCCATAGAGTTTAGAATCTCCTTTTATATATATATATAAAACCAAGCGCGACGAGAATCCGCTCTCTAATATGGAATTTTGATGTTATAGGTATTTGTATGTGTATCATAAATATGCACTTAATATGAATAAAGCTCTACATTATCTCTATCAATGACCAACCTCAAATATTATCAAGTACTGACAGACTTTTATAATCGTAATTTCAACTCATACTACTTGATAAAACAAAATCAAAAATTATTATTCAGTGAACAGACATAAATATACTCCAAAAACATTACCAACTTTTGACAATTTGATAAAAAAAAAAAATCTACACTATATAATCTCCGAACTATCTTTCTCATTGAAACTTCTATCAGTCATCGCCTTAAGTTCTCAGCTTCTGTTATGTATCCGGTAAAAAAATTTCATACAGAGCCAACACTCTTACCAATTTGCTGGTGCATTAGCCGCGGTTACCGACTATCTGCCGATTACCATTTGGTTCCCGTTCGAGGCACTAGGGTTGCCTACCAATCTTAATCTTCTATACATCTATACATATAATAAAAATGTAACGAATCGCTGTCTGTACATGGAAGATATTTGTGAAAAAATATTATGGGAGGCCTTTATTAATGCAATAGTACCCAAAACAATGATTTTTGGAATTTTTGTCTGTTTGTCGGTTTGTCTGTTTGTCTGTATGTTTGTGCACGCTAATCTAAGAAACCGCGTATCCGATTAAGATGCGGTTTTCACTAATATATTGCTGGAAGCTTCCCTTAACATTTAGTGTTTGTTTCATGTTAATCGGTCCATTAATAAAAAAGTTACGCCGATTTAACTAATCACGTCGAGCCTGCTGTACATTTGCGCGGGTATATAAAGCGCGCCGAGATCTGCGCCGCGGCGGCGCCGCTCTGCCAGCTGCCAGGCACTGGGGGTCTTTAAAATCACTACCCAAGAAACTATTCCACGCGGACGAAGTCGCTGGCACAGCTAGTCTTAACTAATATTATAAAGCTGAAGAGTTTGTTTGTTTGAACGCGCTAATCTCAGGAACTACTGGTCCGAATTGAAAAATTATGTATTTGTGTTGAATAGACCATTT
Source organism: Conogethes punctiferalis (assembly GCA_031163375.1). NCBI lineage: Eukaryota > Metazoa > Arthropoda > Insecta > Lepidoptera > Crambidae > Conogethes > Conogethes punctiferalis. Next base: position 7,927,778 of record CM062092.1, on the reverse strand, counting down.
ATCGAGGAAGGCTTTAGGCTATATAACATCACGCTGCAACTATAAGGAGCGAAGAAATAATGAAAAATGTAAAAAAAACGGGGAAAAAATAACTATTCCACGCGGACGACGTCGCAAGCACAGCTAGTAGATTCTATATTGTGATTTGCATAAACTCTAACTCATCTACGCCTTTCTAACCCATTTTCACCCGATAAAGTTATTCTTATTTTTGGTCTCCCTTCATTTTGTCTTACAATTAAAACTTTTGAGGCCACTAAAATAGGCTGTACAGAAATTTTATTGTAAAGTGAAGCCATTTTATGACCCGCAATATATTAAATTACTAACTTTATAATTACACTGCGAAACAATCGTCGAAGATCTATTAGTATAAAATATAATATAAAAATAAATGTAACAGATTGTATGGTTATTACGACAAAATTAATATTATTTTATATTATGTTTAAAAAACACTAGGCGCCGGAATTCATAACCTGATTATTTATCACAATTTATTAGAAATTCTTATTATGAGCCTATAAATATTGACATGCATGATCGAATGCATTTATACAATAATTTTACAGTTGTTAATCTGCAATAAACGTAATATAGACGTTTATTTTTGTCAGGGTTTGTTATAATTGAGTTATTCTAAAGAGTTATAATGTCGATTATAAAATTACTTGCTCATGTGTAGTAGTGAAGTGACTTATAGCTGGTGTATAACCAGAATAATTCTACACGCCAATATCGCGGTCATCATCATCAGCCTATTGCAGTCCACTGCTGGACATAGGCCTCTCCAGTTGTTCACCATTTAGAGCAAACATCTGGAGGATATACCCATAATCGCCACGCTGGGCAGGCGGGTTGGCGATAGCAAGGCGTAGCTTCTCGCTCCGGTGACGCTGCTGTCCGTCATCGGCCTGTGGTATTTAACTACGCCTTCATTTGTGATGGTTATAGCGCCACCAGTCGGTTGCCAGCGCCTCGTTTGTAATTCCGCAGAATGCACCACGGGCAGGTAAGGTTGGCTTGGAGGGAAAAGATGATAGGCCGCTCCCTTCCAATATCGCGGTGGCAACTAACAATTGATTGTTTTGGTTACTTGTCTGAGGCCCAAGTCCATGGGAAATACATACGTTTATGTAAACATCAGTCTTTGTCTAGTGACTAGTGTTTTATAATTTACTAGATTGTGTCCGCGATTTCACCTGTGTTAATATTGGTTTGTCATACTTCTTATATCGCAAGACATTAATAGTTGGGTGGGCTCATTTCTCTGGTATGGTAGGTATGTTTATTTCGTGGATTTCTTTTCAAATACTTAAATACAAATAAAAATTCCTTTATCCAGACGCTAATCCGAATCGGAACTTAAACAGTATCCCTTTGACAACCCTGATTCCCAGCGATACGATTTCAATCGGTCATTGTGTCACTTTTACCTTTTGATTGTATATCGTAATGGGTAAATGGCAATTGTCACCTCGAACTTTAGAAATTAGACGGTGACAGAAGTAGGCCCGGTCCATTCAGCATCTGACATGATTCTGTCAAAGTTACAAACTACCAATTTGTCAAGTACGGAGAATTACGCATTTTTGAGAAAATCTGATCTGATCTGAGAATATTATAGAAACGACACGTAAAAAATCTTTTAGTCGAAATCTACAAAAAATTGATTACTGCTACTATTTAGAAACTTATTAACGTATACGATTACTACATACATTCTTCTAATAACTTACAAATGTTGCAACAAAAGTTACGTCTACATTATTATAATGAATAAGCTAATAATATTTCAAATTAAAATGACATTACTACTCGTTCTCAAAAGTTCTCAATAGGATGATTCAGACTTTAAATTCTATAGGGTATTCCTTTAATTTAAATTCTAAAGAAGTTCTTGTTATAACATCACATATTCAACGAAGTACTATAACTCAACTCTTCAATAAACACAATACTCATTTTAAAACCTCATTTTATGAACGTTTATTGCAAGTCTTAAGAATGGACGCGTTTGTGACCTGTCAACCCTGTCAATCGTAAAAAAGCCACCGACAAACTGCCAACATCCCACCTTTCATACAATCAAAAGTGTTTTATGTTAGTAACTCATATCTTATGTATTGAGTAATATTGAAAGGGACTCAGAGATTACCACCAGTTTGGTTCAGTGGGAGCCAACGCTGCCTCTGAAACATTGGTTGTGAGTTCAATCAGCACAAATGTTTGTATAAACATTTAACATTATAATCATTACCTACAGTAAGTTACTTGTTAGTGATCATCTTTGTGCTTAAAATTTCAGGATATCAAGCGGGACTGCGCAGAGTCTTACATCTGCTTATTAAGGCTTACAAAAATTAACCAATGTACGATGTAGGATATTGCCCAAAACACGTTATCTCCGCTCCACTTCAGAGGAACATATATCTGATAAAGTTGTGTCAGCTTCGCTCATGCCCGCTTTAGTGGGAAAACACCCTAAATTATGTATTTATTATTTTGCGACACACAAGTGAGAACTTGATTCAAATAACACATTTTTTAATTATGTCGCCAGAAAAAAGGTTATTTTTGATCGCCTGTCTGTAGTTGTCGCCTTTTTTGTGTCTACCACTTTAGACAATGCGGTTTCCGTGGCCACGCAAACACCTTTTTGCAAACTTTCTTCGTTTATTTAAAGTCCGTCGAGTTTCTTTTTACTGATTGCCCTATTTACATAGATAACTGCCTAATACTTCACCGACCACCAAAAGAAATTTGCAAAAAGTCCATAATTCGCAGTAACCACCGAGCAATCATCATTATATCGAGAAACTGTGATCGAATTTTTCAGTCACGTTTCTATTTTGAAAAACGAAAACGAGATGAGTTCTCGATGCTTGTGTGTTGTTTTATCGATACATACGCATAAGGAATGATACGATGACAAGTTATCGTATCATCTCGGATACTTGTTAACAATTCGCTACGTGCTTTGCCGTACATAATGTTCTCGGGTTAATAGCAGGTTGCCGGTTTCAGATATTTTATGTAGGTGGTTGGTTCTTTAGTAGGTCATTAGAACGCATTGCGCCGGCTTCGCTTTCCTAGGCTTAGGCAGATGAGTATAATAATAGTCAAACAGCTACGATAATGTAATTTCCGTGATCATCTTGGACATAATTCGCGATCACGTAGGCGCTTGCTTGATGGGTTAATCAACACTTTATTTAGCTCGGCTTGTAACAAAAAGTACGGGTATCAATATCGATTGGGTGGTAAAGGTTTCTTTTGCATTTTAGAGTGATATTGACTTGTCAAACTAATAAACGTTCGGTTTTATATTTGCAATTATTTCTTCTTTAAGTTTATAGTTATAATACAAACTTTTCACGATATTTTCTCTTGTCATGATTATACCTACTAAAGTATATAAAGATACGCCTATAAAAAATCAGGCTTGCTGGTATTGCTCGTGCCGCTAAATTATGGAAACAAAATAAAAAAAAAGTTACACTACTATGACATGTTTTCTTTTCCTAGAAGTATTATAGTAGTTATCTACTCACTTCTTCACGCAAATGGGTGCAATTATAAGACGAGAACTCGGCTGTGAGAACAATAATTCCTGTGCGTGAATCCGCTTCGGAGATTTCTATCTTTATATTGGTCTCGTTGAACTTTTGAAAGTAATTGCTCCATAATTATCTATTTTAATGAATAAATGACATTTAGTATGTACGTAATTCTACAACTGACAGGATAACAACTTAATTTCAGATCAACATAATTGTAATGTTTTGTAAATACGAGTATGTAAGTAACACTTTACATAAAAATGACAATGTTTGTTGTATTTTCTTGAAATGGATGTTGTCATTTCTTCACAAATCTAATAATTAGCTACGTATAACGTTGTAGTTACGTATGTTTAATGGAATGTAATTTAATTCTTCGCACATTGCTACAAAAATAGTTACTGTGTGTACAGTACTGTGCTATTCATTAGCACCTACGGAATCAGGAAATTAGCGGTCTTCTTCTTCTACTTTCGACTTCTCGTCGAGTCAATGGTACTCTCTCTAACTCAAGTAAAACCAGTCCAAAACCTGGCGGCCTGGATGCCACTGTAGTGCGCCTTGCAAAGATCGTCTACCCGACACAACTGGTAGGTGAGCAAATGTGCCATAGTCTGCAGTGGTGCACCACAGTCGCAGCCAGCATGCACATTCCCGCTTATCCTCACTTAACTAGATTGGATCACCAACCAACTCCGGAGCGAAGTTGGTTAAGAGTTCTCCACACTGACCAGGTCTCCTCTCGACCAGGAGGCAAACCTTCGGCTGGTGGTACGTAATGGAGGAAATTAGCCGTGATCGACATCGGAAAGTTAAGCCGTTTGGTTCTGAGCTTGATCTTCAGTCATGTCGAACTATCATCCAAACGGATTATGAGAGAAACAGTACACCTTTAGTTTACACTTGTGCACTATATTTCTATATCTTCTGCTTACTTGGCTAGTCTCCTTGATGATCGGCTACTGCAGCCGGAATTCGATCAGATTAGAGTATTATTTCATGGCAACAGATTTAAACAAATGACTCAATTTTGCTTTGAAAAAAAGGCAAATTGAATAAGCTGGTCCATTCCCAATTAAGCGTTTCCGTTTCGCAGACGTTTCTAGATCAATTGTTGCTATAAAAGGAAAGGCATTTGTAATTGTCAATTTTATTGCCCATTCTTCTGTTTGGTGCAAATTCAAAAGAACACCCGATCGTATATCAAATGTGTATCTTGTTTGACCTACATAGGACGTTGGTGGCCTCATGTCAGGTACCAAACACGATTTTGATACGTTTGCACGTCTCCGATAAACATCTTGCGAGCATTGTTTTCTCGTCGTTTACGAATAAACTTTTGAGTCATTGCTTTCTCGGTACAATTGGAGATTGAGCGATAAACAATTTACTTTCGTGATCCTCGTTGCTTTTTGTTTTTTTTTTACTAAACTAATCTTGCAGATCGCATTAACTCTTGATGTTTTTACTGAAACTTTCAACTTAATTGTCTGCATACTACGCTTGCTAATATTGATTTACAATATTCTAATTGATATCGAGTAATTCGAGTCATCTCAATCGTTTTATTGTATCATAGCATAGTGAGTCTCTTTTACCTGAAGGTAAGCGACAAAGCAAGTTATATGATTATATTCAACTTTTACAACTGTTGCAACATATGAATTTTGTCTTGTACGAGCAGAGAAGAATAAACATAAAGAAAACTTATTATGTCACTTCAACTTCACCCAAATACTTGTCCAGATCTAGTTCAAAACAACGGCTTCGGCGCAGACGCAGCGAACAGCCCGAATTAGCATTAGTAAAAAGCTATACGGTTCATCGAGCCCGCTCGGCACATCGATGGCACCTATTACTACATCTGGGTCAGTTTTTGTCCGCTGTTTTCACTATTCAAACAAATGTAAAGCCTCCTCACCTGGAACTTCAAATACAAATGTGTCTCTTTGCGGTTAATTGTCTGAGAAACAAAAATATAATAAAGTTACTACAATAACACTTACTTTACTCGGAACAATCGCCTTTATATCTTCTCAAGCATCTTGACACTTCGTCTTAAGTATCGTTAAAACTTTATTGTTTTCAATTGTTTTAATGATGTAAAAAGAAAGTGTTTTTATTTTAAGCTTTTATACGTAATCGCCGTTATCGTTCAGCGCCTTTAATTGTGAAGTAAATGTACCGTAACTTCTATTGGACGTCATTAAACGGGCGGTAAATAACATCTGACTATCCGCAACAAATTTCACACATAATATTGCCATTCCTCTTATATTTTCAATGTTGCGTGGCTTAGTTGGGCGTGACGCACCGTTTTGTCGGCTGCTCTTGCCGATGCGGTCTACATACTCTATAGTATCCGTCAACTAACCCCTGGTTTCGGCTTCCAGTTTTCTTCTGTTAGGGAAAGTATTCAGTTTCCTTTGGGTGTCTGGTGTCGACGCAATCTAGAGCATTCCTTACATCACTGAGATTTCATTTGTATGCTGCCTACTTCATTTACGTATTATTACAATATATAAAAATGCTGTGTACGTGTATTCATAAAATTATATTTTAACTTATTATCTGGTGATATATTTCCTTTGCTATCTCTCTTTTAATAACATACTTCATATTTACCCAGATATATAAGTAATGGCTATGTGAGAACTGAATTGTCACTTAATGCAAACTATATTTATTTACTTTTAGGACACAATTATAAAATTATTTTACTACTTGTTCTAAAACCCTACCATATTGGCTTACACATTTTAGATCTTTTCTCTCTGCTCACACACATCCTATAAGATGTCTGCAAGTTTTTTACCAGCTACATTATACTTTAACACAAATCTAACTCTTTTCTTGTAAGTGTATCTTGAAATGAAGAAGCCTATAGACAGTTTTTTGTAAATGATGATATTTTTGCAATATCATCTCTGTACTCACGTGACAGTTGATGCAAATATCAAACATATTTCCATATTTACATCTGTTTGTTTTTGTAACTTCACTTCCTATTTCTTGTGATCACTTTTCCATACCCGATTGTTTGCATTCACATAATTCTCTTTCCTGTTATAAACAAACTTGTTATTAGCTGTTATGCAACAACTATTGTTAACAAATAAGTTTCAAATTGCATTGAACGCCGCGTCCGATGCCATTTTTAAATTATTTTCCCACGCATTATTGATTATTCAGCCAATATGCAATCTAAACAGTGCTCCGACACAATAATTATTCAAATTGTACTCGTAATGTTCTTCATGGCAAATAACCTTTCTTTTTGTTCGTAGAACTTTTCTATCTTATCAAGATGTGCGCTGTAATTTCATAACAAGTATGATAGATGCTAATACGATAACTGGTATGGTTCAAATAATTATTATGTGTGTAGGTAGTATAGTTCTGAACATGTTAAATGTAACTGAGTGTAGGAAGTATAGTTCTGAATATGGTCGTCAATTCGTATAAAATCAATATTTGTAGGTACTGTTAAGAACTTGATGTGTACAAACGTCATTTCATCGATCAAAAATCAACCCGTTTGTCATCTAATGATGGTCAAGTCATTGCACGTACTGTATCAACACTCATTACTTAGAACTGAACACTCAAGTACTCCTATCTCCAAAGATGAGCAAAAACTCAATCTTCAAGATTCTTATATCCCGAATTGTGTATATTTGCTTGAAATTGATTCAAATTCTTCTGTTAGTTTTAAGATTATTCCGTGAATATCGTTATGTCAGATTAAGCGGTACTTGGAACGGTATTACAGATGGCTATGCAATTGTAACATCGGTTAAAGTGGGACTTTCGGGCACGACCACAGCCCAGTTCTGAGGTGAAACGCAAGGTCGGGAACCGTTCACTTATTGTGCTCGTAAACTTTTTGTCATGCGTCTCACCAACTTGTATTGTTGAACTACTCCATTGAGACAGATATGCCGTGCGATACTCAAGTCGGAAACGCGGTTTTTTACCCATCTTCCGTGATCGCTGACGATCGAAAGCCCCACTTACTCTGACGCAAATATGCGATTAGCTCTGCATGCATTTACTTTGTCTTCAATTACGCAGTCGCCAATGTAAATCGTTCGGCCATTACAAGAATTTATTAATTCATTCATCTCTCCGCGTCTTCGGTTTCAATTAATTTCTTAATTACATGTAAGTGCTACAATACTTTATAATTAGGCGATTTCTTCCCGTTTCCGTGATGAGAAACAATTTTTTTCTTGTGTGTTTTTTGAACTATCGTTCCCATTTCAATATTATAAGACGAACATGCAATATGTCATTCTATTACTAGTAGCGGTTTTAAAATTACAATTTCAAATAAAACTTGGATTATTCAAACATACTTTTAATATTTCCTGTACGTGTATCTGTTACTCCTTTTTACAGCACCATTAAAGTCATTCTTCTTTTACGGCATTTAAAGTTACTAGTGCTTAGGTTAATACGTACGTGCCCATTCAAACTACCAAATAAAGATAGCTTTGATGTAGTGCAAAGTAAAGCATTAAATAACATTTTATAGCAGATTCAGAGTCTGAATGGTGCAGAGAGAATTTTTGCAGAAATTTCCCAGAAACAGAAACCCCGTTGCGCCGATTTAGATCGTTTCCTCTAGTATACTGATAATGAATCTCTATTGATCTTGTAAGTGTTCTTTCATTCATATCACTCATCATCTGATACTACTTTATAAGAAAAGCGCAGTTATTGTTCCAGTTTGAAATCAAATGATTGCTAAACGCAATCTAACGCCTATATAAGTATAATTTAGAAGTTGTAGTAAACATTCACATATAAATTGAATATTAATTATTACATACGATAAGTACAAGGTTACTGTTGATTAAATGTTTATAACTTCCTTTTATATCTAGTCCCGACTTCGTGCATGTTATCTTAACATATCCTTCCTTAGTAGTGTATAATGAATGAAAGTCTCTCTATTAATAAATTCTTGATCCTAAGTTAGTATTGGTCTGTTTCGATATGCATTTAACCATAGGAATAAATGAGTTTCTCTAAAAAACAAAATATATTAGCTAATATAAATTTTTAGTCATGTAGCGAAAAGATTGTCATAAAATTTATTTTAATCCGTGAAGAGTGACTATTTTTATCACTTTTCCTAGTAATCCTTATAGCAAAGTCTTGAAGTAATTTTAATGATTCCGTATTTTATTTTTCGAAAGTCCATTAAATGAGTTAACAGCCTATAAAGCCGTTTAAGCCGCTGAGCTCAAGTCAAAATGGCTGCGGTTTACTTCAAATCTAAGGTGGAAATGAGCTCGGTGTTAGCAGCATTACATTCACGGGCCAAACCACAAATCGAGGGGAGGTTGTCTACTGAATGGTGCCATAATAGGCTTGATGGTCCCTCAGCCACGGATGGTAGATGTCACCTGCCAAATGCCGTTACATCTTCACGAATAACTTTATCTTCAGACGTCACTGCAGTTCTATATAATGTATTTGCATACGGAAATGTAAGTGCGTTTTATTAATAGACCGTGGCAATGTGGTAATATTGTATAATAGTCAATGATATTCGCATCCCTTGAGGCTATTTTATTCACAAATGTTATCCGGAGTAACGGTTGAACGTTATTGCTGGTGCTTATAAATGATTTGTGAAAAGGTTTAAATGGAAATTTTGAATGTGTTGTATCTTTCAAAAGAAGATGCGATTAATTATTATTAAATTTATAAAATCAGTGCATGCATACAGATATATAAGGCGTCGTTTAAGATGACGCGACGCGACACTTAAATGTGCTAAAATCACAGCTATAATATAGATCTATAATATTAAAAATATATTCTTTACTGACATAAAAGTTACCATGCCCTTACAGGTTCTATGCTGTACCAGTTAGTATATACTTAATTATGTAAACTACCTACGAACATAATGCAATAAAATATATTCTAGTCTTTTCTATATCTATTCTGTTTAACGTATATTTGTTCCTCTGAAAAGTTTTTATCACCAAAATTCAAAAATTCAAAATACCTTTATTCACATAGACTTAAAATAAGCACTTATTATAAGCACCTTCTAAGGTTGTATATCGGAAATGTATGTAAAATGGTATGATAGGTTTCTATTTACAAGAATACGATAGTATTTTATGGTCGCACTATTATTAACGCCAGTAGTTAAAACTACTTCGGTAATTGAAGGAAAGTAAACCGTATGCATATTCTACATTATTATAATTATATTCCATTTCAATTTATATTACAATACGATATATTATATTTATTGACCAAACATACACACTTACTGACATAATATTAGTATTGATATGGCAGATATAGCATATTAAATAAAAATCATAAATACTTCAGTAATAAAGTATGCTTTATACATATTATAAACCTACATATTTAATAAAAAATAGAATGTTCTTTCAGAAGAAGTATTCGTTAGGTAACTATAATGAATGAACAATAATTTCAGGTGTTACAATAGAGATTGCTTTACTAATTACTATTCTTTATGCAATTATTGAAATCTGCTATTACTACTACTATATAATTAATACTACTATATAAATTGACCAACATCAGTCTAGCAGTCCACTGCTGGACATAGGTCTCTCCATTTGTTGAGCTGGGCTGGGGTGGCGATCGCCGAGTATAGCTCCTCGCTCCGGTGACGCTAATGGCCGGTGGCCTGTGGTATTTAACTATACCTTCAATCATGATGGTTATACTGCCACCAATCGACTGCCAGAGCTCCTTTGTTCAGTATGATACAATGGCCGGGTGAAAATGGCTTGGAGCGGAAAGATGATACATAGATCCATTACATCCCATAACTGCTTACTAACATTATACTAGTATATGTCCAAATTGTACCTACTAAATATATCCGTCTTACAACCATCACCCTTATTTGTACTAGAAACGGTCATAGAACACAGTCGTCAGTTCATTATTTCCACCATTAGGGACATTTTCCGCTCCCTTACATAACGACGCGGCGGATCGGGCTGGGCATCATTACCGCACGCCGCGCACTCGTGTCACCCTGCGTTACATTACAAGTAACAAGTTGAAGTGCGCACGAGTGGATAATGTACAGTCAGCATCGAATGTGTGGAGGAAGAAAAGGGCAGCTTGTGGAAACGCTTGCGGATCTTCTACCGTAGAAACCTTTAATATTATCAGTGATTCTCTACTATATTGTGCATGTAAACCTTCCTTTTAAATCTATATTAAAAAACCGTACCAAAATCCTTTTCGTAGTTTTAAAGATCTAAGCATACATATTAACTACTAGCTGTGCTCGCGACTTCGTCCGCGTGGAATAGTTATTTTTCCCCCGTTTATTTTTTATATTTTCCATTATTTCTTCGCTCCTAATAGTTGCAGCGTGATGTTATATAGCCTAAAGCCTTCCTCGATAAATGGTCTATTCAACACAAAAAGAATTTTTCAATTCGGACCAGTAGTTCCTGAGATTAGCGCGTTCAAACAAACAAACAAACTCTTCAGCTTTATAATATTAGTTAAGATTGTGCCTCTTGAGTTAAAATTTCTTAGGATTTTAATATTATATTGAATCTTGGACTGTTTCTTTTTGAGTTATTACATCATCATCAGGATGCAAACACCCACTGATGTACATAGGCCTCTCCCAATGACTATTGCCATTTGCCATAGTCGCCACGGGGACCGATCAAAGTGGCGAGAATTGGGAGAAGCTAAGCCAGCAATGAATTGATGTGGGCTGATGATGATGATGATAGTCGCCACGCCTTTTATGTGTACCAAGATAAACACTGTTTCCCGATAATTCCTTAGTCGTCTTTTACGACACCCTCGGAATGAGATTGAGTAATTTACGTGCACATTATACAAGTATTGTATCTAATGTTGACTGTACACTTTAGCTCGCAGGGAGTTGGATGAGTTTATTCCGCTTGTTAACATTTTATTATGTGTCTGTATTATGAATGTGTATTCTCCCCGCTTTAATCTCGGGATGTTGGCCATGATGATAACGAGTTGTTAATCAAATCTGTGCGAAGTATCGTGAAATTTCTGGAAGTCGATGGTGTTGTTTCTTTTTGCAATACAATTACATATTTATTTAGAGTAATATATAATATGGCTTTATAGCATGCTTTTATTTTGGTATATCTAATCTACTACATTTGGAAACGCAACAACTCTACACTCGCTACCCAAATGCATGTTCAAAGGCATTATTCTAATGATTCTGTAATTTCATGACTGAATCCAACTATTGACAACGGATGGCAAATTAAAAGTAATATTAATTTAACCAGTAATAAATAAAATATAATATCATTTTTATCTTTATAATTGGTTAATCTATGAATGGCCAGTATGTCGACAAATCTTGTTTCAGTTGTTTTATTTACATGCATAAACTTAACTGCAGTCCGATACAACTTAAATTCCACAGAAATTCCAAATATGGTAAGGAGGTTCACACTTTTATCAATGCTGCGATCACAGCGTTACCTAAGGGATTCCATATTCCGAGGTCTAAAGGACTTTAATACTGTCTTAGGTTGAGTTAAATTTGGTTTGCTTCGCTATATAAAGCAAGCTTCACATAAAACAAGCTTGAGTTAAAGCAAAATGCAATCTATAGATCTCAAACCGAGAGCTTCTACAAAGCCATATGGGCCTCTTCCATACATCTCTTAGATTAGATTCCTAGATGTTTATTTATACGAATGCTCCGTTCGTATCCTTAGATCAGTTCCCTCTGTTCAGTATTTCCCTCTGCCTAACTAATGGGCAATACCTTTGACGGAGATTAGTCGTTCAAGTCATTCAGTATATCGTGTCGCGACGGGCTGACATAGATCCATGGGTCTCATCTGATTGAAATTTCGCTCCGTCGTGAATATATCTAACGTTGATGGCTCTGTTAGCGGTCGGCATCTGCACCATATTGTGATTTATGTTGTTTATCTTTGCGGAAAACGCGTTCTTCCCATAGATATGAGGTGGAGGAATGAATCGTGCTGTCAGTTGGGAATGTTTCCTAATAAGATTAACATTCTTCAACATGACTGCGGAAATGTTACTAATTTCTGGTTGTAATTTTGGAAAATTTACTGAATTTTCTGGTTTATTGGTAGCGCTTCAGTATTTTATTTATGAGTAAGTATGACTTTTTTATTTAGCGACGTGGCTTGTTACTAGGTATTCTGTACTTGATGTCACAACACCGCCTCATGTTTTATTGTTTCAATGTCTTTGTTTTGTTCATGTTTGTGTTTAAGTTTAACACCTAACTGTCTATTATGCTTGTTATGTTGTGATGTCCTTATGTAATAAGGATAAAATTTTCTTTTACATTTCCTAAACCTAAGACCTCAATGGTGCATTTGAAAAGCATTTTTACCCGTTCACGGTCCAGAGACCGTTTAAGTTAAAATATGTACCTATTCTTTAAGTTCAGAAACTTAAAGAATAGGTACATATTTTAACTTAATACGAGTAATACGATTTTTTGCATATCAGAATTCAAAGATAGATCCCTGATCATAATCAAATTAGTTACTCATATAAATATGACACGCAAAACTGCCTCTTCATAAGATTTGTATTGATGGCTGGTATTTGCAATAACGATCCATCCATACTTTCAGTCGAAGGTCATTAAATTCGAAATGCCCTTCGAATACAGAAAGTTGCTTATGATACCTAAAATGGCAAATGAAATATGAACGTAGAGTACATCACGCGCGGCCCGGCTCAGAAATGTCAGTGACCTAGGTCAAGGTACGTTACCTAAGGGCAGGAGGGAATCAATTTGGCCAGGAGTACCTCATAAGTGTGTCACGGGGTTATAGTAATCCGAGAGAGCTGCAGGCCGTTAGACAGAGATCACACCGTGAGATATCTGCACTCTATGAGTAAGTATGATGATTACGTTCATTATGATTGTTATTGAAACAAAGTAGTATCAAAGTTCATAGACAACTCATGTTTGTCTCCACCGAGCGCTTGAGCTTTGTCGAGAAACTAAATATAATAAAAAAAACTATTGTTTACTGGTCATCGGTGATGTTACTTAACCATGGCTCCAAATATTATGTACTTCAAATTTTATAAAAAAATTATATCAGGAGAACATTTTCACTCATAATTAAAAAAAATACAAAGTCTACACCATGAGTAACTTATGCAAGTAGTATTTATGACTTTTCATAATTGAAGGCATTACTTTCTATCTGTACCATATTATTCAATAGATTTGTTCATAAGTACGCATAATACGCTATTAACACCAAGTCTTCTCGTATTTGAGACAACCTGTGATTAGCTCTAAGTCTGTCTAAGTGTTGTTAATTTAATTTAATAGTGGATTACATCATGGTAGGTACCACGTTTGAAAGTAAAATAAAAAATACGTAGATAGATATTATTACCGGAACCTATTTGACATTTCGTTTTATCTTTTATTCAAATTACTTCGTCATTATTAATAGTGTTTAGTTAAACAATACCCGTATGGGTGTTGATATCATGTCGTGGGATCTCAGACCATTACAGCGGGACCGTGAAGCGTACGGGCCAATCACCAAGAATGGTGACTTTTCATCTTGACCTCACACCGTCGATGGTGCAGGGGAAATGCCAGGGCGTTTATAATGAGTGACAGCATCTTGCCATTAGATTGAAACCGCAGAATTCCCTTTGTGCGGTCTTGAAATGGCGGTGTAACTGACACGACTTTCTGTTTGGGAGGAATGTAAAAATTTGTTATCAACAGTACCTTCTTTGAAAGTTTCCGGGACGATTGTTACAAAAAAATTTGGGTTACCATTACTTTTACAGTTCTTATGTGTACCTTCTAGATCACAATATACATATATATAACCTATTTTTAGGTAAAAAATCCTATATTATAATTATCTTAAACTGGTCCTTTTCAGCCGACAATTCGTTTATAAAGATATTTTAAGTAGATTTCTCGAATTTAGTAAATACTCACACATAAACACACACTCAGCACACTACACTTTCGTTTCTGCTTAGCCCAATGGTTTATTCTAGAATTAGTGGTTGTCTGGTAGAGAATGCCTATTATTGCCTATGCAGCACGAAGTCCGCCTTTCGTACTGTCATTCTGAGAATTGAAACGTGCATACCAAAGCGCCATCTAGGTCGCCAATCAAATCTAAAACCTATTCCTGTGCACAAAACTCATTATTATTGATTCGTAATTTCTTCAATAACAATAAATATGAAGAAAGGCATTTCTCTTCGCATCAAAATTCTGCGTTCCTATAAGTATTCCGATTGAATATACCATGACCGATTCTATTGTGCATTAATAATGTTACGCTCATCTCGTCCATTCTCACGCTGAGAACTCCATGGATTGTATAGAAACTACGAGTTTGAAGGGAATTGGTACGTGTATTATTTAGAATTTATTAAAATTACTTATGAGCATTCAGATTTTCTCTCTTATCATAAAGTATTGGCACGGCATTTTGAAGGCATATCTTTTTTTTATAGTGGCTCGACATAATGGCCTCCCTACGCCTGATGGAAAGCGAAAGAGAAGCCCAAGTCGCCGTGACAACGGGCAAGTAACTGGTCAGTCACCTGTCAGTTGCCACCGCCATGCCGGCCCAACCCTAACCCCCCACGAGCTCCGGAAACCCTACTCACCGGCAGAAACACGACCCAGAGGTTATTTGACTGCGGTATTCTATAGGGTGGAGGACCTTCTCCGGACGGGCGGCTCAATTCGAGCGAAGATTCGCTATGCCCTACCTCTCTTAAATTATCTCTCTTTAATTAGTATCTATTATTGTTTAGCACAGAATAGGAAGCAAATGACCTGCAATGGTACGCGCCTCAGTCGCAGCCTTCAATGGACTTCGCCGTAAGACACAGAAAATTCAAAGGTTCCGGATTTTGGTCCCCGGACGGGCCAATTTAGGAAAAGCACTTCTTTCTTGTTCTTATTTCCGTAACACATATTCTTGATCTACTTACTTTTCAAACCGATTATGTAATGTAGTAACAAAGTACTCATTATCGGATTATACACTAATATGGATGTGTTTGCGCTGCGCCGCAGTAATAAGTATAAGTTTTAATAATTGTATCTCATTTTAAGTGAACGTTTGTAAGTTCTTATGAGAATAAATGTCTTTAAACCTAGTCTATCCAATATTTAAATTATTATTAAGTAGCTGGTTTGTTTTATAATCAGTGATATGTAAAATGAAAACGCCATTGTAAATTATAGCACAGTATGCCTTAATCTAATGTATGAGCAATAAATAAAGCTTTGTTCAGAACCAAAAAAAAGTAGTTTTAACTTGACAGAGTAACAGACATCCATCCAAACAAAATTTCGCGTTTATTGCGTACTAGCTGCTGCCCGCGGCTTTGCCTGCGTGAACATCGGTTTGTCATGAAGAGCTTACTCTGTCATTATATCATGTACGTACGCGTCTTTGTCTCTTATTTTATCACACGCGCTTACGAATGGATGCTCAAAAGATTATGAAGATATAGGTATTCGATTTGAGTTCTGAGAAATCTGAACATAGGTTGACACAGGACAAACACAATGTAGGTACATCATGTTGGCCTCTGGTTGGCCATTGGAAGCCGCGGCCCATTGTTCAGGAATCACCTAGTCTTAAGCTATGGTTCTCTTAACTGTAAGTTCCGGTGATGACTTATCCAGAGCGACGTCTTCCTGAATTATTCGAGTTATCTAAAAAAGTTCGTTTTCAACATTGAATCCTACCGGGAACCGATATAATGCGCAACTGCGGTCAGCAGTCATCAGATTGTTATGTCTCGTCCGCACTTTTTTTGAGTCAATTAGTCTTTTTAAGGTATCAAAAATGGTGCTTACCTACGTACCTAGTTACTACTATGAATTCTCATTATTTCAAACAGAGCAACCGCACGTAATGCACTTGTGTATGGGCATAGACATGTACACTTCAATATCTCGTGCATACTTGCCCGGTCTGCTTGGAGAATGGTCATTGTGGCCGATTTTCGGCCAGGAGAGGGATGGCGTCGGCGCGATACGTTTGAAATTGATTAATATAGAAATCATCATCATCATCAGCCTATTACAGTCCACTGCTGGACACAGGCCTTTTCAGTTGCTCGCCACCTAGGGCAAACATCTGGAGGATATTATGGGTATAAGCACCACCTGGGCAGGCGGGTTGGCGATCGCAGGGCGTAGCTTCTCGCTCCGGTCACGCTGCTGCCCGTCATAGGCCTGTGATATCTAGCTACGCCTTCCATCGTTATGGTTTTACCACCACCAGTCGGTTTGCCAGAGCCTCGTTTGTTGGTCGGCAGGATGCACCACGGGCAGGTGTGGAAGGCTTGGAGTGAAAAGGTGATAGGTCACTCCCATACAATATAGAAATTCGGATACTTATTTTGTACTTTTTGGAAAATAAGTGCGTTTAATAATCTTATATCTATACAACTAAAACAAAATCTGGATATCCTGTGTATGGACATATTTTGAGAAGCCACGCTAAAAATACTAAGTATCTTTTATTTCGATTTTTCTTTATGTCATACTGAGCATCCCTAAGAATATAATGTGAAAATTATTTACCGATAAAATTAAGATTTTTTAATTATAGGTGGTACCTAACTATGTACAATAATTGTACATGTTAGTACACAGGTTTTAAGTATCACGCCGACCAAAAAGCGACCACTTGGCCGGTGTATGAATCTTAACTTACTTCAAAGCGTTATTTTCTTCCGACATGCGTATTTAAAACGATTTTATTAGGCTGAAATGTTATAATATTAGTATATTGAGGACAGAAATTACAATTTGGATTAGAAAAATATTTATTAAGTATACACTGATCGCAGTTTCGTCGCATCCGAGCTAGACATGTGGCCCGTTGTGAGCCTTCTGAGATTGCAGTAAGGTTTTTGGTTCTTGGTCACTGTGATTCATTATCAGATGCAGGCCGCCTTGTTTACGGGTTATGCTAGATTTGTTTTGACTGTACACAATTTTATTCCTAAAGTTTGTTCCAATTTGTTGCTGAATGAGGTGCCTCTGAAACTGAGCAATATTCTAGTAGACAACGCCGGTGGTTATCCCTTTACGTTGGTCGTCTTTTCAGTTATAGCAGTTTGCATATAGTATTTTCCGAAGAATTTCATTCCGAAAATAAGCCGCACAATTTTAATTCACAATTATTTGTACTTAAGGACTCTGCCCACTACACCGTACCATACCATGACCGTGCTATGAACGTGTCAAGCACGGAAGGTAATACGATACGGCTTGCTTTGCCCACTGAAACGAGTCGACGGCGTTTAATGCCCGTATGATGCGGGCATCATACGGGTATGATGCCGGTATGGTGTCCGTATGCAACCCGTATGATGCCCGTATGATGCCGGTATGGTGTCCGTATGCAACCCGTATGTTGCCCACCCGTAATTTGTGTGACTATTCATAGGAAGCCGTTCGCCGTTTGGCATTTGAGACGCGTTTATAACGGTCCTTATACGCGGTTATAACCCGTATTATCACCGTTTTGCTGCCGGCGCGCATCGGTTTGGCACCGTCGCGTGCCGTGCGCGGAGCGTACCGCCACCGGCAAAATATTCTCGCCGACAATTCTGAACTGTCCGTGCATGGCACGCGACGGTGCTGGTCGGTGACGGAACGGTCTAATGGGCATCGTCTCATAGTTTTCAATACAAAGAATACTTTTTTGTCTGACACGTTCATAGCACGGCCATGGTATGATACGGTGTAGTGGGCAGACTCCTTTATTGGTGGCGTGGTTTCCGTATTTGCCTACCTCGATATCAGTACCTGTCATGTCAAATTGATAATTTCGCTGACAAAGTCAAGAAATGACAGTATCTATGGTGTATTCAAAAAGTTTTTAATCATTTCGTAACATAATTTCCCGAAATTCTAAATGAAAAAATTAATGAATCGTTGTAATTTATAGCCTATATGTTAATCTGATGCATAAACAATATTCGTGTAAAGTTTCACTAAAATCTGTTCAGTAGTTTTTGCGTGAAAAGGGAACAAACATCCATCTATCCATCCATCTATCCATCCAAACAAACTTTCGCGTTTATAATATTAGTGGGATTTTCAAACACCAATATTTTCACGGGAAAGTGTTTACAATGTAACGTTCGAGATCTGTATCGTTTTAACGCTTCATCATCTTAGTCGCTTCCGCAATTTAGTTTAATGTGGCCCAGCGTTGCACGGCCGGGACGACCATACCGGTCCCCATAAATCCGCACCATACATTGAAGCTTGAATTCGCTTGCGGTGAGCCGGACAAAGGCGATAGATCCTTTGCAGAAAGCCGTGATGAAGGTCAAATGATTTGTTAAATGATGTACTAGGCGGATTTTCAGTTAGCACGTGCTTTGAAATCTTTGTCGAAGTACCTGCTAATACTAGTACTATCAAAGGTATAAATAACTGTACGCAAATTTAAATATACTCGAGTGAACTTTT
Organism: Conogethes punctiferalis; assembly: GCA_031163375.1. Lineage (NCBI taxonomy): Eukaryota > Metazoa > Arthropoda > Insecta > Lepidoptera > Crambidae > Conogethes > Conogethes punctiferalis. Next base: position 7,908,683 of record CM062092.1, on the reverse strand, counting down.
GTCGATATAGCATATAGCAAGGTACAGTTTTTGCAAAGTATTTCCTGGAATTAATGTATGTTTTATTTTTTTATGACTGTAATGAAGAACATCTCCCAGTAACCCCAGATCCTTTACAAAGGTTCGGTTTCTAAATGGACACCCAAAATTTAATCGGTCGCGTTTTCTTTTTTTTTATTGTAGCTCGACATAATGGCTTCCCTACGCCTGATGGAAAGCAAAGAGAAGCCCAAGCCGCTGTGACAACGGGCAGGTAACTGGTCAGTTACCTGTCAGTGGCCACCGCCATCGACTTCTCTTTTGCTTTCCATCATGCTGTACCACTGTATGTTTCCATCATGGTGTACACAAATAAACTCTTGTGTTTGTCAAGACACATGCATTCTTCTCTCCGTATCTATTCATGACTGAATTGCAACGAACACAGTATATTTGTCCAAACATTTAAGATAATTCACAGAGCATGCCTCGTCTAACGGGAGTGTTGATTGTAGCTGTTATTTTCATTGTTATCGTTGAATGTAATCCGAATGTCCATTTAGACGTTTAATTAGTACTATGTAATTGATTCTGTTCACTATCTGTTAACTTGCGTTGGTCAGAGATTCAATTTGTGTGATGATTTGAAGTGTTTGTTTTGTTTAGTTTGAATGTTATTCTTCGGTAATAACGTCTAGTTTTGAATTCAATAAAACTATGTAGTTGTTTACAAATGTGACTATGCGGCCTTTACGTTATAGTATAAGTTAGTCAAAATTAGTTTTTAACCGACTTCGAAAAAAGGAGGAGGTTCTCAATTCGTCTCTATGTATAATATTTTTTTTTTTTTATGTATGTTCAGCGATATTTCCGTCAATTATGGATGGATTTCAAAAATTTTTCGACAGTTCGACAGAGGACACTTCCGAGGTGGTCCCATTATCACCAAGTAAGGATCTGATGATGGGATCCTGGAGAAATTGAGGGCAACAACCGAAAATTGTATGCTCATATGGTGTTTTTGTTACGTAATCATATTTTACTCAGGTATATGCTTCCGGGCGACAACATCTGGTGCTGATGATGAAGCCACAGAACTCCTTAACGGTTAGGAGTTAGGGGACAGTACTGACATCGGTCGATATTAAACTAGGTAGTAGTATGTACTTATGCAGGGCTAATAGGGCAGGTGATTTGGTAAGTGATGTGCTTGATTCTAGATCGCAAAGTCTTCACTTGACTTAAAGCAAAATTTTTCATTCCTAAGTAAAACTCTTAAGGACATTAATTAGCCTTTAATCAAGGTCACAGCACATTAACGCAACTAAAAACAGAGAAATAAAATTATTTTTAAAAAAAAAATTAAACCGACTTCAAAAAAAACGCAAAAGACCAAAACTAAAAAGCGATAAATAACGTAAGTAATTCTATCCTTAATACATAATCATTTAAATATTACAATTATCACTTATTTTTGAAGTCGGTGCCAGCCAAACATATCTAGGTATATTGTCGTGTGGATATGCCGGCCGCGCGCGTCATACAACAACAGTCTACGTTAGGTACCGAGAGGTTGGCACCGACTTCAAAAATAAGTGATAATTGTAATATTTAAATGATTATGTATTAAGGATAGAATTACTTACGTTATTTATCGCTTTTTAGTTTTGGTCTTTTGCGTTTTTTTTGAAGTCGGTTTAATTTTTCTTTCAATTACAGTAAAGATATCTGCTTGTATGTGTACTCTTGTAAGCATCAAGTGAACTTGTTTTTCATCCGTTTGCCTCTTTTTTGTTGCTCTTTCATGTATTGTTTTTTAATCTAAACTAGAAATCTTTCCTACGATTTTTTCTAGATGCTTAATTTTTTCTTTATTTCAAAGAAATCCCAAAAAAATCCTGTATTATTTATAAAAATATCATCGATTCCATAATGGCGGGTTGTATGCAGACGGCATTCAGTGCAGTGCGTGCTAACTATGTTACTTATTTTTAAAAGTTAAACAAGAACATCGCGACGCTGAAAGTCGCGAACATGCATATGCATGTTTGGTTCTATGCCGATTTCATGCGGTCATTGAATCAGATAACATTTGAATATTAGACACAAACCTCAGAAACGACTGTGAATTTTTCGAACAAACAGTAAACCGTTGTACATTTGTAACGATAACGCAATTCCCCGGTGAATGAATGTCGGTAGTGTTGTGTGCAGAATTTATTGACACCTCTAAAATTATAGTACGGTACTTTTTCTTAAGTCTCCAACTTCTGAAGATTCCAACGCCTTTTTGGTACAGAAATGCCGCTACAAAAAATTATGTCACAATGCGGCCGAACCATACTTGATCTTACCGAATACTATTTAGTTAGATTGTACAGTTGATAAACATCGACCTGTTCAAGAAGCTGTAAGTACACGGCTGATATTCTGACTATGAAATGCTATGCAGTTTGTCCGAATAACTCCTCAAAGCCACCCATGGTGATGTTAAAGATGATGATTGATTGATCCTTCCAGAAGTACCTAAAGTTGATAATCTAGGCGATTATTAATACTTAACCCTTAAAAAGAGCTTACGGGAAGAGTTTCCACCATAGCGATACAATTCTGTACAGCCGAGTTGTATTGTAACTTCATCAAAGAAAACTTTGTCGGTACTCACTCGACATCGGCATGAAATAGGCCTCGTTAGAAGCTGGTACTAAAAAGTACCAAAATCACAGTTAAACAATAACATATCAATATCAACATCAATCGCACTAACATTATCGGACACACTAAAAGACGAAGACGCTGTAGCGTTTAGTTTAACCTGAACGTCGACGTCTCTAAACATTTTCTTCTAGTAAACGCTCACTTCGTCGTTATCATGCCATAATTTCATTATGAAACTGTCACTTCCAACGTTACTATTAACGGTACACCTGTTTATCGGCACCCCGGCGGTACTCTCCGTGTCGAATAGTACGCGACTAATTTTATCTGTCTTTAAAATTTTTTCCCTTGTTTTCAATTAAAGTGGCGACGAATTCACGCTCCGTTGGTCGCTCGTGTCGGAGTGCCTTTTCACGGCCCGGGGCCCTTCGTCAGAACACAATATGGACCCAAATTATCTATCGATGAAGTCGCTCAACGGATTCATTGTGTGCCCGCTGAGGAATTTGTGAGTAACGGGAGATATCGTGCACTTGACGACTTGAAACGCGTGGAGTGCATCTCACTGCTTTGTCATTAAAATTGACGATAAAAATTGCAATTTTATTTAAGTTCATTTCGCTGAATTGATCATTTTCTGCGCAGGATTGACAAAATTGCATCTATTAACGTTTTGTATTTTGTGTATGTCGAAGTGGATACTCAAAGTAAACACTGTTAATACGAAGTCTGCTATCTGATAAGTTATTTCTTACAAAATTATCCCGGGTGGGATTGTAACTCAAGGACAAAGTTCGAAAAAAGGATAGTTTGTAAAGTTTTTTCGGCCAACCGACTAAATACATACGTAACATACGTATGTGTGTTCTAAAAAGGTCATTAATACATATTTTTGCCCATTATTTATATTTATTTTTACTAAACAAGAGAAATTTGCAAATTAAGACAAGTTAATGTCGACAGACCACCATACAGGCATGATAGAAAAAAATTCAAACTTTTTTCCCTTTCATTCAACTTTATTTATGAGTATAATCTTAATACAATTACACAGACCATTGTAGCAGTTACTTTAACAACCATAACATACTTTAATGTGTTATAACTTTTGTGTAAACATAATAAATACTAGACTATTATATTTAATGCGAAGATTTACTGCCTCTAGTTTTGGCTCATAAATTCGACCGTTCTTTTTAAGGTTTCCCACGAAATAACTTTAAACGTTTAATTGAGCTACTGTTAAACAGCCATCTATTTTTTAACGGTCATTTGCACTAATTTTATGTATTTTTTAAAGCAATGAACGCTTTATTGATTATTATGGCATGAATTCTTCAATATGCAGCTAAGCTATCTTCCGCGTATATTTTATTAAGTGATCTAGTAATAAATCTATATTATTATATAATCTATCTATAGTATTTATCTTCCGCGGAAGATTCAAGGAAGCTCTTATTAAATTTCTAGTTGTTCATCAGAAAGTGTGATAGTAATTTATTTTTATTACAAACCTGTAAAAGAATTACGGAATCCAACATTAAAATAATTTACCAAGGAAACTATCATCGTTATGTTTATACATTTCCTTCACTTCATATTTACGCTAACCGCAAATGAAAATACGTTAATAGTCCGTTAGGTTTATGCGGACGATTTATTGCGTATCCATGGCCCAACGCACCATAAAACTAGTTGATAATATACTAGTATTTTATAATGATCATATATTCCCTTAGATTCATCGTGATGTACCATAAAAAGTTTTAGCATCTTTTTATAAGGAAGTAAAGTGTGCGAACGTGATTTTTCACCTCAACGGCCTTCTGTAAAGTAGACTAACACGGCTACTGTACCCGATTAACCATTCGGCTATTCACACATCGAAGCGAACACAAGAACAATCGTATCGACGCTATTACAATCGGTGAGAATCAGTAACAGATTCTCTCCAATTTAGATATCACAAATTCCCAATAGTCAACGAATTAATAACACCTCTACCGCTCTTCAGAGTCATCATTGACAGCTAGGCACAAAGGCCACGAGAAAGCAGCCATTGTGGTCGACCACATCGATGAGTTACAATGCTACTGACGATGCCTAATAACCCTACTTCGACTTAGTTTTACAACTGGCAACTCATTTAGGAAAATGAAAAGCTAGCGTTTGAATGCACCCGTCTCCTTTATTGTTAGTAGCTTCACAATGGCAAGTCAGCTTATCAGACCGATGATGATGGCTCAGAATCAATTCCGACGCTTTCACCCATTACCTTACCATTTTAAGCCTCGTTTGTCAATAGAAACGTTATATAATGATAACTTGAATATCCTTAACGCCTAATATGAGACGGGTATTACACTTTCTCAATACTGTAATTACTAGGTTCTTGGTGTTTGAACTTAACCCCAGTAATTGCCGTATTCAGTAAGAGCTAGGATTTTTCTTGGAAATATCTCCGTTATGTTTAAAGGAGACGGGGCAACTTCTATACCGTTCTTAACTTTAAAACGTTCAACTAATAAATTAGGTGTTATTTACTTAAAACTATAGGTAGCCCTATATTGTCCATGTGGTTTTCGGAATTAATAGGGTCATACCATATCATCCTGTGGGTGCCGTAGGAGACGACTAAGGGAATATCAGGTAACGGGAGCAACGTTAATTGGTTACAAATAAAATCTTCTGCGGTCACCAACCCATCTGCCAATTGTCTCATCATGATGACTAAGGCGTATACCCCGAAATGACATTTGGTCATTCGGGGACGCCGATGTCCAGCAGTGGACGTTTGAAGGCAGACGATGAATAATGGAAAATACATTTCAAAATGCTAGCATATTTGTGAATCTGGATGATAAAAGATTTCAATAACCCTCTAAACGGTCTTGCATATTCGCTATTATTAAAATGTGACAACACTAGTTCAAAGGCGCTACCGTTAGCTGCAGTGACGTATGATGTACTTATTGCAACAAGTTTATGTCAAAGTCAGAGACAGTACAGTAATGGCTGCCATAATTTCCCTGATGTGTCGGATAAATGAAACCACAGCCTGGTAATGTCTGGTAATTTAATGGATCTGAATATGCCGTCTCGTTGTGATATGCATGTTTAGTTGTAATTTAATTCGTTCATGTCCAGTTAGCCGTCTGCTGTGCTGTATAGCCGCAATTAGGATTTGATTTATTGGGGAAAGCACTGGCTTTCAATAAACAAGTACATACTGTAATTTACTTGTTTTGCAATTATTATTTATTAAGAACTCTAATAGATTAAAATAAAACGTCATATTTCACGCTGAGGTGAGTTAGGGTTATTTTCTTGACCAAGTGTGCTTAGCTTAGGTTTACTATTTGCATTGTATTTTTATTTCCCGGTCTTGCTTAATAAGATTTTTTTTTAATAGTAGTGGTAGTGAGTGACTTCCCGTCTGTTCTTAAGATGTCACTTCGTCGATGATTTGTATTATTTTCCATCACCGCAAATACTAATTAACAAGAAAATACACTGTTTGTTGTTCTTTACGTGCGAGTAAATTATGACACCATTATATTTATTAAATTTTAATAATATTTACTTCTTTTATTAACTTTATAAGTATATCAATCAGCTGTCGAAGGTTTAACCGTATCTTACTTATAAACCATTTCACTGCAAATACAAGCTTCTTCATCTAACCTTCCACTGCTCCAATGTAAATATTCCATAAAAATTCTCACTCCACAAAGTCATTTCACACTCCATAGCACTTTCAGCTTATTTTAATACTTAGAAATGCAGTGTCCATTCAAATCTCACGACATCGTTACCGCTGAACCGGTGGGCCGGTGCCGTGGGCCGTGACCCTATTCTTATTAACCCAATAAGGGCGCCATTATTTACACCGAATGAGGGCAAATATAATTGAACACCGCTGGACCATTTTATATGTGATTGGTTGGCGTTTCAATATATTTTAACTGACCTGTTTATACTATAGCCGTGTGCGAAAATATTAGCCTGAATGTTGAGACATATGTAAGTAATATTAAATTATAAAACTAAGGAGTTGTCCTCATATATAAATGTTCGTGTACTACCTTTACATTATGTACTCTCAAGAATAGTGATTAGACCGAAAAGCGAATAGGGAACAAATGGCCGCTTATGCGGCAATATTATTATTACCAGGTCGAAGACTTTTCCCACAAAAGGATACGAACTGTCAAGTCAACTGACATACTTGTCAAATATGATTGCTCGTTTATTTTGTATGGCTTTAGAGAAACTTATAGTTTTGCTAGTCAATTGACCGAATGTTAATCGGTTTTAATGAAATTGAAATGTAAATTGTAAGTAAATTATTAATCAACCAAGGTTTCTGATATCATACGGTATGCTCTTTTCCTATAATGGCGCATTGGAATTTATTGCAACTAGTGTCCAAATGGCTAATACACTGTCACTTGTTTCTGAAAATCATATCTCTATGAACGTATTTAATTCGTAGTATTTGTACACGACCATGAATTGGACTTGATTTCTACCTTCTTTCGTCTTACGTTGGGTGGTCTTAAGACTATTATTATTTTTAATTCCATTCCTTTGTAGTTAGTTACATGTTGCGGCCTAAGAAAATATTAAACCAACGGTTGGCCACTGTTACATATGTTATGAAATAAGCATTTAACACGGGAAGCAATTTGAACTTCCCATCCGCATGCAAAACTCACAAATTATCCCGCTACACTTATTATCCGCACGCTCTTCGAAATCGTGTAGCAGAAATAGGGTTGACGAAAGCTTATCTTGAAATTATATATTATTTGCGTGTACGGACTGTCCCTATTACTACACCCGCCTTCAGTATCGAGCTAAAAATTTGTTTAATGTACGAATTAATCTACATGTACATTAATATAATAAAGAGGAAAGATTTGTATTTTTGTGTGTGCATTTCGTAATGAATAAAGTCAAAAATTAGTGTGCCCATTTCGAAAATTCTTTTACCGTTGAGCTACATTTACCCTGAGTAACATAGTCTATATTTATTGTTTGAAAAGATTAGGGAACCTATAACGTAAAATAACATTGCTGTGAAACAATTGTTTAGCTCTGCGTAAAAGCTTTAGTTCTGGTGTTATCAAAATATCATTGCCCGTATTACGAGTTCACGCGAAAATTCAGTGAATTTAATCCCACCACTGGCTATCTTCGAATTTCGGTTTAAGTACTATATAACTTAAGATTAGATTAATCAAACGCTTGAACATCTACGCGTGAGAGTCGACAGATTTTTCTCCCCTTTTCCGTGAGATCGCCGTTTTAAGCTATCCAAGATAGGAATGTCACGAAATAAATAAGACGGTCGTGAGTGCAGCACGTTTGCGAGATGTAGAGATATGCTAGTGTTATCAGCCACGTTTGTTTCTTTGTTGCGCCGCTGATGTGGAGACGCCGTACATTTTTAAAATAAGAAATGCCGCTTTCTTTTCAATAAGCTTTACTAGGGTTAACTTTATCGCGGGAAGCTGACGTTCAAACGCCGCACTAATAAATTGTTATTCTTGATTATACACCATAGAATGTATTTAAAAGTAGTCATAATTTCTTCATGACACACCATACTATTTACTTAAAACTATGATAATAGGTAGACATTTTTCATAACTAATGTCAAATTCATATGTAGGTATTGATAATATCGATATATCCGATGCTGTTACGGTAAATTAAAACCTAAATTCTAAGCTTGTGTACTGTAGTCGAACAACCCGCACTTTTGATGTTAAACAACAAATGTTAAATATATTCCTTCATACAATTTTGATAAAATGAAACAATAAGCACAAATCTCTTTTTCACAAGACAGTAGAAATGGTGGACTTAATGCAGTATAGCATGTTATACCAGTCAACCATGGGCGAGGCGACACTATCATACCTATACCTACCTATATATATTGTTTACCAACGTTAAACTTAAGAAGTCTCTCGTTCATAATTAAACCGCACACGCTACAAAGCTGACAAATATTTCGCGAATCATATCTAATCAATTGGGACTACTACAACTAATTGCCTGACAAGCTATACTAATTAATTTATCAGACAAAAATCGTACACTTCCAAATAAATTAGATTGTAATCTTCAACACGCACACACATAAATCGTTATACGGTTTACACAAACCTGCATTTCTATGTTCGACGTTAATGTAAATAGTGATGATCTTTATTATATATCGACGATAAATCAATGGTGAATTATTTATATTGAAAGGCAAGAGTTTTCAAGTCTACAAGATTCATCCAGCTGAACTATAATTTAAGATAGGAACAAAAGAAAGTTGTTCAGGTTTTTCTGTCTTTAAATTTTCCCAGTATATTATCCCTGACCGTAAGACCGACAGTTGTATTGTTGCAACATCGAATCACTCGCAGGAAATTGTAGTATCCATCTTCCGGGTTAGGCTGTTTTCAGTCGATAATGGTCGTCAACACCGACAAGGTATTATTAGATAAAAACCATAGGGGGTTCCTATTTTCTCAGGCGAACGTTGATTGAAACCCATAACTGTAATCTAGGGCTTTAAATACATGTCTTAAGTACTAGTGGAGTTTCCACCGACTTAGGTTATGAATGATAACATAATTTAGGCTGTAACTATTTACTGCCCTGTTGCAATAACCTTACTAAATTTCGTTTTATGGCAAAGGTAAGTAGGACTCTACCGGGGGGCCTACTCCGAGGTTTTGAGGTAATTTCAAAACTTTTTAACTAATGATACATTTCGTTAGCCGTAAACCTTTTTATATGGTATGGTCCTGTTCAAACCTGATAAGTACTCGTATTAAACCTCTAAGCAAGCGTTTCTGTGGGCCCTTGGTACGGGACACCTGGGTCATGTGGGTTCAGTCCTATCTAGCGGAGAATACCCAGTAAACCCAATGGTGGTCCGTGACGAGCGCTCCGTCTGAGGGGGGTCGGTACTCGACGCAACCCCCCACAGCACGGTGGCGGACAACACCTCATGAGGACGGTGTGGAGTCCTCTCAGTATCTTACGATGCACTACGTCACTGACCACTGTACCCAAAGGCACGTGTCGTCGTCTTCCTCGATGCCGCTAACCGAAGCGAATCTTCGGTAACACACTCAGAAGTAGGCCTATACGATTTAGTATTGGAAAGATGATGGTATCATTACCATAAATCGCTTCCAAGTTTTGAAGATTACAGGTATTAGGAGTCCATGTAGACGTGAGGCACGCGCCATCTTCACGCGAATTTCGCTCAGCACGTGAGTTGCATGCGCACATACGATCATTATGCATGTTTCGCGGGCAACGTTTGCATTCATTCCGCAGTACAACACAGTGACATAAATAGGATCTCAGCTGCGTTTGACGTACGTCGCACATAAACAGGGAAATTGTCACCGATGCGCGGTGACATTTGTGTTACATCCTTTTAGGGTAATTGTGGCAGAATGTGGTAGGGCTATTAAAGCTGTGCGAGTGAAACGAGGGTTAGACCACACGGGTTGGGCAGTGGCGGTGTTTGTGATGATATAAAATTCAGCTCATGTTCATCTGTGTCAATTTGTATTACCATGATATGTTCCTTCGGACAGTTTTAGAAGCTTACAAAAGAAATGGCCTTTTTTAAAATTATTAGCATGGCTAAAGTGGTATGGCTGTAGTATTCAGTACTATTCAAACTTTTGTTAAAAAATGGGATTTTTAGGAGTATGGTTTGTATTTTAAGGTGTGCAATAGTTAAATCTTCGTTACTAAATTCGACAGTTAGTACATGTTTCCACTTCTTATCGTCATTGTACATCAGTAAATAGTATAAAACAAAGTCTCTTTAATCTGTCTGTCCCTATTCATTTTTACATGGATTTTGATGCGGTTTTTTCAATAAATTTGATTTTTGATCTGACAGATGTTTAATCTGATAGGATTCACGAGAAACGTTTGCTTGTATTACATACATAATACGGGTATATAGCTAGCATATAATTTGTATTTATAAGTTACTTCAATAATTTTGTTCTATTTCTTCATGTGTTGTGGTTTTCAAAATAAATGTCACACATATAGTAGATAAACACTGATAAGATTCGATTTCTAATTTGTTTTCTTAAATAAGCTAAGCGAGGGCGCGTCTCTAGTCTAACAACATTCATAAAAGGGGTGTAACTCGCGTTACAGCATTTTGCGTGCAAACTTTACGTGCATTGTGGACTTCAACACAGTAACATAAATACAATTTAACCTACGTCACAGCAGGGAAATTGTCAGCGCTATATACGTGCACGATTCCGATGTAGGTTGACTTTCGTCCGCACGTTGCGACCGCAAAGCAAACAAGAACAGTGGTCACGTCGGCCAGATTGCCACCGGAATTTCTTTATAAGACGGATCCTTTATCTGTCGGCACTCATAATCGGAACTCGCAATTTTCACTCAGCCAAAATACTTACGTACAACAATCTTCTATAGTCGTAAATGATTGTTCTAAGTAATTCGCATAAAAAATGATAAACATAAAAAAGGACACCCGTCCATTTTTTGTTTTGTTTATCTGTCAATCGTAAGTTATGTTTATTAACTTGGCGAATTGGTTTATTCATTCGTTCTAAACTAATAAGAAAGAAAAAGAAGAAGAAAAAAAATAAGAAGATTTATTTTAACGATTCCACTGGTTGGACTAAAGAACATAAAGTTTAAACACGGAAGCCAAACTAATGATTAAAGGAAGAAATAAAATAGATCGACCATGCTGAACGTTAAGCTGTACCTCTATAAAAAAGAGGTAAATGTTTTTTTTTTTTTCAGAAATTGTCTGCTTAAAATAGTATTACCTACTAAAATGGTACCTCCACTTGCACTTCAAAACCAAAGAGTTTATAAAAAAATACTCGAATGTAACATTTTTTTTTTCATTTTTGTTCTTCGTTTAACTTTTCCGTATCTATACCTATAGCAAAGAGAGCTCGGTCGTCGATTCACCGACTTAGCCCGTGTTCTCTATGAATAACTCTCCAATGACAGCTTCCCACGTTCGCATGCTCCGAATACTGTTAATGACATTTCTTGCAGTCTATACTACCTTTGCACCTTCGTGCCCAGTCTTATTTAATAACGTTCGAAGAAAAATACTGTACTTTCCATAATGGTATAGAAGTTAACAAGTTCGGTTAGGCAGTAATGACGAAAATTACTCAATTTATATTCAGCATTCAAAGTTCAAATGTAGGGCGATAAAGATGTTTAGAGGTTTACTTTGAATGTCTATCCATTGTACAATCGTCAATTGAAACTTAGTTTTATTTAAAGGATTGTTAACAAGCTTTGCTTGCGTATCTTGTATAAAAACTTTGTATATTAAGTTTTTATTTTAACTCTACGTATAAAAGTTTCATTAAAGCTTAAAAGTCAATAAATACTACTTCGTACTATGTGTACCATGCTTTTAGCAAATAAATATTCTATTCTATTCACCTTTCAGCATAAACAAAAGATACAAAGACTTTTTATTCTTACAAATTGACACATTATGCTTATACATAAACGAATGTATAACAATTAAAAAATATTGAAATCATAGTAAATACGAAAGCAATTACTAAACATATACATAGATTCATCATATTTTGTAGCCATTGCAAAATATTTAACACTGCAATAAAATCGTTAATTAAAGTGTAGTGTGTGTTCTGAATCTCACAAATAAATCGAAATCCCAGCGAGAGGTCTGCTCTATAAAGTCAATTTCAATTGTACTATATTCGTTTGCAGATCATTAGCGAAGGTACTGCCCGCCGTAAATCGAAAAGCGAGTCGGTTCATAATCCAATGCCTTTCAGCTACACATAACTTTAATCTTAAACTTTTGCTTTCTATTGTTACGTACGCTTGGTTATTTTGTTTTTCTCGGCCATTTGTTTAAGTTCGTGTACGATCGTGTTCTGAATAACAAGTGTGTAGTGTGGAAAGGCGTCATTTGTTTACAAGAATGAGTGACTGGTTAATGATGTTACAATTTACACCTGATTTTTTAACGCAAGTCATGCCACGCTGGACCACACAATGCTATGTATAACAAACTCACATAAATGTTTATAATGTGCGGGAATCGATTCCGAACTCGAGATTTCGAACCTGTGACCACTGTATCAGAGGTAGTGTTTACTACCGCTAAACCAAACTGGTCGTCAAATCTTATAAAAGTTAAAATAACGTACATTACATCTATTATCTCACACTGCACCCAACAACTATTTATATTTTACTAGCATTATTTCTTATTCAGTCGATAGGTTACCTCACTCTTTCCGTTTAATCTATCCACTACCCTTAGGTTGTCAGGAAGTCAACAAATGTCTATTATACTTAGTTTTAAGTCAATAGTATGGTGTGCAATAAAGTATATCTATCTATCTAACAATATAAGTTGATGATGTAAAAACGGGCCAAGTTTATTAGTTGCGATTAAGCGCAAATTACAAAGGCACGCCGCTGGGGCGATTTAAGCGTAAAAAGCGCATACCGCTAGCTGACACAGTGCTTTATTGAACACAGCTTTATTCCGTTGGCTGCGCAACGGTAGGCTCGGGGTATTAAATCTGAGCTTATCTGCAATCACCTTGATCGCGCAATAAATTAAGTATTTATGGTTAGATTCCTAAGTGGAATTCGGGAGCGAATAACGTGGATTTGCACTATTTTTGATGTTGTAAAGCAATCAGAAATACTTTCCTTCTTGGATGTAAGCATGTCACTGATTGTGAAACAGATAAAAATAAACTTTCCCCTGTTTCCTTAGCCACGAGTAACAAAATGAGAAACCATCTGTCACTAGCGCATTTTCAAAATCTTCTTTATAAAAGAATGTATAATAATTCATAATGCATTGTGTATTTTTTGCAAATATTGTTTTTTTTTGTTACATTCACAATATTTGTAACATCGTACATTTGGAACAGATAATGCTACAGATACTCTCACCTCTCTCGATGATAGCTTATCCGTAAAGTACATCCGTCGGTATAACCGTGTACTTCTCTTATTTCACTACTATTGGTTTGATGGAAACTAATTTAAAGTAACCTTAGTAAAATAAAAGTGCTACTTACGAATACGGTGGATGTTTTTTTGTCTTGTTGCTCGAAGAGGGAAGTTGTTTTATACGAGCTTTTCACTCTCGTTTTCTTACATACATTTCAATTTCAATTACTGCCCTGCCGCCAGTTTTTGCATTTCGGTGTTTAAACGTGGCTGCATAAAGGTGCGTTTTGTCAACTAAAAAGCGCCAGTGTAGTCATGCTGTTATTGTCATATTTTTGGTTCAAACTTTTAATGGACATTGAAAATTGTGGAGCATATTATAAGCTTATTATCAACGGTAATTTTACTGTGAAATTTCCAAATAAATTAAAGAAAAAATTGCAAAAGATGGTTTTCTAACTAGCAACTTGCTCGTACTACTTTATATTTTTCCGGCTATATCTTCCAAGGTCTTTTCATTTATTTTATATAACTTATCACACACAACAGATATAATGTACTTACCTACATTAATTTGTAGTGATACAAGCTATGAAACATTATAACCCTTTATTTACTTACGTATATAAACTAAGTATGTACTTAGGTGTCAAGTCAGCGCTTCTTAAATTTCATTGAGCGTTTGACATTAGTTCTAACATCAGTTTCTAAAACCTGAGAAACTCCTGCAATTTGTCCGATGTGCTTCAGAATGTTTGTATCTGCTAATGTTAGTACAAAACGTCCACGTACCAAAACGATGGGAATAGTAAATGTCAATTCATCTTACATTAACGCTCAAAACAGTCTGTCATCGCGTCTTTGCATACAATAACAATAACAAATGGTTTGACAACCGTTTGCGCTTCCACTACAGACTGTTTGCGTGTTTGCCGGCACACTTAGTCACGGTATATGTACAGTCAGCATCAGATAAGTCTGAGCTATTAAAGTGGTCTAACTAAACCATTTTACTTGACTGGGTAAACATCAGTAATGTTCTTAAGAATCTGTTCATCGTATTTAAATCTACTAAATAAGCTTATTTAAATAAACTTTATTCATTGAAGATATAGCTGTCCTAATTTTTTTTATGAAAGAACTTTCTATCCTAATTAAATATTTTACATGAGTGGGACTCGAACTCAAAGAAGTTGTGCATCAAAGTAGTGACTTTGAACAAATTATTTATTCGTCATTATACCTAGGTGGTACAAAGTTGACTTTTTTTATTCAGACTTCATATTCTTCATACTCTCTCTCTTCACATTGCGTGTCCTTTTAAATTCAATTTCTATTGTAGAAATCCCGAAATTGCGAGGTTATTCACAACACATGATTTAAAAATGTGTATATTTATGATATTGTTGCACTGTGAATTTGACGGTCGACTGTACTATGCAGAGTAGTTCACACGCATCGCTCCTTCGTCTTCGTCTGGTTTAGTGTTTGCATCCGTTTAGAATGTGGAACTGATGATATGGAGAACTTTTATAATGACCTAAATGTTTTTATGAAAATATGATTAACAATTTCTTCTGTAAACAGACGACCTTGATAATGCATTGGCTTAAGTTTATTTGGGCTGTAAACGTCCGGATGAAAGTGATAAATGAGACAAATAATTTGAGACGGTAACTGCCATCGTTATCTACCTTGGATTTCGAAGCGAAATATTAAATAGGGCTTTTCAGGCGTTCGTAGGATTGGTAAAAAAAAGATGTCCTCATATTTGCGATACCCAAAGGTTAACTAAGTTATATGTGCTTTATTTTGGGTAACGCTCACACTGTAAAAACACTTAGTAAGGAAATAAATAGAAATAAAATGAGTATTACAAACATTAACACCACTTTAAAGTCGCAATCCACTGCTGGTCATAGGCCTCTCCAATTGTTCGCCACTTTGTTGGATCCTGGGCTGACCATCTTGTAACATCACATTGAATGTGCAATAAAAATATCTTCAAAGCGCCCACTCAATCGTAATAACAGCTGAGAACATTTAGTTCTAGTATTTTATTGGTTTAACTGTATTGTAGTGTGACATTGGTGTAAACATCCAATTATTTATTGCTAAAGATAATATAATAGACAAATTGTGCGTTGAATTTAATAAAAACGCTGTCTTTATTTTTATATGACTGTATTGGAATACACCAATACAGTTGGAACGGTGGTGAAACAACAGTGACGTATAAAAAACAATATAAAAGCAATAATAATAAAAAATATAAAAACCTAGATAATTTCTCAAAAGAGTTCCCATTCGGGAACAACTATCACTATCATTAGAAACTGTAATTGAATATTTCTTAACATTTCAAACACAGTGCGGTAATTATACAGTAAAACGCATCCATACATTTTTAATATGTGCATTTATTAAATTGCTGAAGAAAAACTGCGGACTGTTACTTATAGAGATCATTAGTGGCAGATGTTGGTAGCACTGACTTGTTAGTTGCAGCACAATATGGTAGTTTTTTCAATACAGTAATCTGTTATAGAAGCATTGATGAAAATCATTTGTCCTTTAGTATTCATTGTCTCAAGTTATCATAATTTCAAAATCACAAATTGACAGACTCATAAATTAAATTTATTTTACATACCTTAATCAAAATTGCCTGATTATCTTTCAAGGCCGTTTAATTTTGCGTAAGTTTTAACTGTGATTTTTGAAATAGGTCTTATGCATTACAGTCAAATAGGTATTACCGCTTAACATCAGGCGGGCCGTAGGCTTGTTTGCCACCCAGTGGTATTAAAAAAAAATTTAACACTATACTTACTAATTAATCAAGTACCCTATTTTGATGCTTTTAATGTTCCGTTTAGTGTCAAATGGAATCATTTATTTGTTAAACATAGGTAGCCCAAACATTTGTGCGCAGGACGCTACAGTACAATTTGCGTTACAGTTTAGACACTTTACGGGATATCAGCAGTGCAGTAACAACCACCGTTTTACACACCGGCTATAATTGCTATAACGGTAATCTCTGATAAGACAAAAAAACGTGCAAATATTCGCAGGTTTCTCCAAAGTGGAGCTAGAGTAAAGTCAAACAAGTTACCATCAGCTTTTCTAACGAATTAAGATAACAATCGGCTGGCACTGACATTGTTTAGCTTCCCGTGTATCTAGATATTTCTCTGATGATACCTTTACCAAAATAAAGAAGGATAAAGAGGTTAAGAAGTACATGACAATTCATTCTAAGCCTAAAGCAATGGCCTTATTACAATAAGGTCTACTTTTGAATGCAACTGGTCAGTCACTTTTTCTGTCGACCGTACTTGGCCATCAATTCACGTCATTACTTGTTTCACTACTGGATTACTACTATTTCTGTCATCGATCGCGAAACAAGTTTATGAATCACTATGGTGACGTTTCATATTTATCACAATGTACTCGTATTAAGTAACAGTAAAGATACTTAAACTCAATCGGCATTTTCATAGAGAATCCATTCTACTTAGTAAATCACTACATAGTAAAAGACAATGTCGCTTTTTTTGTCCCTCCTTATGTTAGCTTTTAGACTACGCAACATTTTTTGATGCGCTTTTTTTAAATATGCTTAAAGAGGAAGATTTTTAGGTACAACATAGTATTGCACCCGTGCAAAGCCGGCGCTGGTCGCTAGTTTATTATAATGCGAAAGTATCTACTATTCAACGGATTTTAAAGAAATAGTTTTCAGTAACATAGCTTAAACACCAGATTAACATGTAGGTTATAATTTATAAGCAAATTATCAATTACATATTACGGATATTCACGCGGACTGCAGCTATTTAAAATAATAAAGCCATTTAGGTCAAAAAGGCCATTGTGTTTTATTTTCTTTCGCTTAAAATATAAATGCCATTTTATACGTTTTTACCTGACAACCTACTACTATAAGTTATGTTCCAATCTTCAGCAAACGTTTAACACTGCCTTTATAAAGCCAGTTCAAATAACAATCATCAATAAAGTTCCGTTTCAATTTATAAGTAGATTTCTTTACAACGGCGCTATATTAATTTTCCACTCTAGTTTTAGATGTAAACAAAGATATATATAAAGTTTATACTTGTCGATGTTCCCTGTAATTCCATCTCGCACAAAATACATTCGCTCATTATTGTCACAAGTTATTCGATTAAATTGCTAAAGCTATATAGAATAGAGTTTGCGTTGCAATTTCACACCTAGTTCATTCGCGAGTGGAAGCATAAAAGATGGCCCATATAACATGCACTTGTTACTGTCCTCTCACATGCGAACTGGTCTTATGTCAACTTCTTTAACGGTACAAGGCACCATTAAAGTCGGTGATGCACAAAGGCTGACCACTGAACTTGTTAGCGTCGCATTATTCTGTTGATCTATTGCGGGTCGTTCCAAATTAAAAATTTGAATTTCAGAAAAGGTTTAATCTTGACTGGTAATGGATTTTCGATTTGTTTTTTAAGCAGTTTATGTCTTCTAAAGAGATTTCAATAGGAATCCTTAATAAGTGTACATACGAGTATAGTCTAGCTATTACGAAAATAACTCTCAAGAACATGTATTCTATAGATTATGGTTTGTTGTACGAAATAAACAGGAAAAAGTACTTATTTTAAAGTACAGCGGATGCTTTTGGCTTTTTATAGTCGAGACAAATTTTAAAAACAATGTTATTTTTAAGTTATTTTTTAAAACTGTATGTTTTCCAAATGAATTCGCAAAATAAAAAAAGGAATACCTTCGAATTTACAATTGCAACCGTCCGTAAATACCAACCAATGGCATATCTGTTTGACAATTGCAAATCCAATCGTATTGTCAACGAAATGCAATCGATAACGGTACACAACTCGAAACATGCCTTAATAGATTTTGATGCAAGATAAACATCTCTTAATATCGCACAGTCATTGTCACACAAAAGGTCTTATTAAAAAAATAGGAAACGACCGCGGGACGCGAAGTGTCCGTTTCAATCAGAAACGTTTCGATACGACTCTAATAGTCGAACACGTGTTAATAAAACCGCTGTCAAAATAATCTCGATGCCGAATTAATTTCACTTTCGTTCGTCGAGTAATGAATTGAGGGGTCAGGCATGCCGGTAACTTTCGCCCGGGGCTAAATAAATAACATTCGTTATTATACATGATGTACTTAATCTTTTGGTGTTATGAAATAGCAATGTCATCTATAAATAGTCCTAATTTGTCGCTTTTTTATTTCAGGTAAGTGTTGATTGATTGGAACATGTAGCTGCATCATTCAAGTAAGTATGCTGAGAGCTTTTTCGTTTTGTATCGCCACAGCGTTGGTAAAAATGATTGATCATTCTGATTTATTATTAAACGCCTGGTTAACATAACTACTGTGACTAGTGGTGATTAGTCAATGCCAGCAAATATGTTTGTTCGACTATTTGTCATCACAACTCATGTAAAGAATTTGTTGAACCATCATCATCATTATGAGCCTATTGCAGTCCACTGGTGGACATAGGCATCTCCAGTTGGTCGCCACTTTGGGCAAACATCTGGAGGAGGACCCATAATCGCCACGCTGGGCAGGCGGGTTGCCGATCGCAGGGCGTAGCTACTCGCTCGCTGCGGTGACGCTGCTGTTGACCTGTTGAACACCTATTTGTATATCATCATCATCATCAGCCCGTGTCAGTCCACTGCTGGACATAAACCTCTCCTAATGTACGCCACTTAGCTCGATTTTGGGATTCTCGCATCCAGCACTTGCCAGCCGTCCTGCGCAAATCGTCACTCCACCTGGCCTGAGGGCGACCTACATTACGTATCTGTATATATGCAGATGCAAACAGAATGCTGTTTACTGATATTTATAATAAGATCATTGTTTAATATTTCTATTATGTCTATTTTCTTTTCAGTCATTATGGCAATTGAACACAATACCTATTGTCGTGGTCATATAGGGAATTACGCAATCAAAAAAATATATGCAAGTTATATTTTTCCCATTGAATATTCAAAGGTCGATCTTTCTCTTGCCCACAATAGCACGTATTGAATAGTTAAATCAGACTGACAGGGTCAAAGTTGAGATGTTCAAAATCAGCATTTTGACATAATGGCGAATTGGTTTATCGCTTTCACTTGCAATTAATCTATATTAGTAAGCGGTAATGATTTGGCAAATTGTGTATTTGTACTAGTAAGATTAAATGGTATGATTGAATATCTTATTTAATTAAGTATCTAACAGCTTTAGATGAGATAAGTCAGGCGCACTGAGAATAGAGAGCAACAAGAAGGTAACCGAAGTCACTGTCGAGTGTGCGGTAGTCGCCTGCCATGCTTCGATTGTCGCCAGCCATGTGGATAAACTCTACCAGTGGCTGAGAACTGAAAAGTACCTTGGTCTCCTGCCAGGACACCCATGGGATGTAATGGGGTAGTGATTTGTTTTCATTAGCAACTCCGCATGAAAAAATAAATATATGTCACCGTAAAATTGTTAATAACGTTAGATTATAATATATCTCGCGAGATAGTAAACTGTCAAAAGATTGTGAACTGTAACATAATGCTAACAGCATAACTATTATTTTTAGTACCTAGTTTGTGATCGATCAAAGTGGAACAATTTTTAATTTTTAATTGACTCTCATACTCAAAAACACATTGATGACTTACAAATTCATCCTTATATCAGTATTTCAGGATATAGTTAGGATAGCGGAGTGATTAATTTACCGATATGAACTACTGTTCTTCTACTGAAGATACTTAAAAATTTATAAACTTTGCTTATCATGCGATATCTTTTCTCAATGTAAATTCTAATACAACAGCAAAGTTTACACACTAATCAAAGTAAAATTAGTTACATGAAAGTATTTCATGTACAATAATTTCTAAAATAAGTCACATCTAAACTACATGTGACTTATAAAATAGTCATTAGCATAAACTTGACCGTGACAATTCTCTCATTGCTCTGAATACACAAGTATTTATTCGCGATATGTTGAGAGTGAAAAGGTTTTCTACCAACAATTACTGACTAATTAACATACTTCTTTTGCTTTCTAAATGCACGCCCAGTTCCAATGGTGTGATTGCTATCTGTGTGAGACTCACGTACTTTATTGCTTGATCCTTCACATAAGAATACTAAATTTCTTAATTTATACTACGTAACGCTATAAAATACGACTTAAATGTAAAAGGCCAGATGTTCATTACAAACAAGATTGATATAGATAGTGAAGTATTTGAGGGCAACACAACGCCCTCCCGAGATGTGCCGCCTACTCTCTAGACGGCAGCGCTACTGAGTTGAGGAGGAGATGAGTCGAGTCCCGACGGGCATCCCGACCCTCCTCAGATGAGCGCTAGTGGCAGACTGGCGCTCATCTGAGGAAGGTCGGATTTATTGAGTATACTCCATTTTTAGGAACGAATTCTACAGGCCGATTTAAAAAAATCACATTTATTTTACTAAATGAGACCGCAATAGGCCTTCAAAGTTGATTGGGAACGTTAAAATTGTGGAATTTGTTAAATCATAATACCTACCACTCTTCAGTCCACATTACATAACATATTTCGATATGGAACCAATAACATTTAAACGTAGTTTTTAATATGACATCGGACAAATTGCACGAAGCATCCAAATCTCCACGCAATACCTAAGTGTGACGTCACGTTTAGGTAGCAGTTTTTATGAAGCTTTTCGTACGAGTTCATTTTGTGATTTTGAAATTTTGATATATCGGGACTTTAATGCTAGCTGAATAATTTTTTCACCAATGTCTATAAGATTAAGTGTTGCCTCGATACAAAATTATCGATAAGCTTAGGTATATAAATCCGTAACATACTAACGAGTACTTTGAAAGAATACTTTGATGTAAGTACTCGTAAGTGATATTAATCACAATTTTTCCATATGATTACTGCTTCAGTCGTTCTATTCTATTACAAAATCTTCAAATACTAACTTTCGCTTTTAAAAGTAAAGGCGCAGTGAAATCGAGCGATGTTTGATCTATTTAGGACTAAGGTAAATACTCGAATTTTCTTTTAGAAATGACCTTAATAGCCCATCACTGAGATGAATGATGTCTTAATATTCGATGTTCAAACCAAGCTCAATAGAGTTACCATTACAAATCGTTCAATCATAATTATCTGCATAATAATTGCGACTACGTATTTATAATTATACTTTATGTATCAAAATACATTCATGTCGATTCCGATTCACGATTCGTGACGCAATGGTTAGAGTAGAAGGTTCGATACCCATCCGAGATAAATTAATGTGATGGACAGTTGTGTTCATTCCGTTTCTGGGTGTTAACATTGTATTTATACCTATATACTCGTATAATGTTTGTGGCACTTTCTTTGATTCCAGATTCCATAAAACAAGTGCTTTTGCTACTTACTTTGGGATCGAGGCAATGTTCAATGTCAGCACCTTTACAATACTGAAAGTATACAAGGTGACTTTTTAATCACTATCCAATTTTTTTCTGGGCATTAGGTATAGCTAATAGAGCCCATTTCTGCAAAAAAAAATATTGGTAAAATTTTTACAACAAATTCATTGTCCCGAACCAACTATAAATTTCACATGGTTACCATTTCGTAGTACTCGCGGTAATACCGTCTTACCTTTAATTCGTACCTTAATTCGTAATACCATTGATATTTATCGTTTTGCGTATAAAATATTTACGTCAGAAATGGTAACCATGCGAAATTTATACTGGATTCGGGACAATAACTTTGTTGTGAAAATATTAACTATATTTATTATTGCAGAAATGGGCTCTAATAACGATAACTAATGCCCAGAAAAAATTTGGATAGTGATTAAAAAGTCACCTTGTATGTGTAAGTGTAATTACAAACTGAGACTTAAAACTTTACCATACCTTTTTTTCACATTTACCTCTTTTTCACATTTTAAATTAAAACGATAGTCCAAATATTTCAACTATTAGCGGTCACGGCTATGCTTACTATGTCAATAGGGTTATTTCCAGGGTCAAAATACTTATATACATTATATTAAGTCCGTGTTTAGGGCATAAAAAAATATTGGACACGTATTTTTTGTTTTTTCAATTATACAAAAAATAACAAAGTTACAACAAGGCGTCAAAATTTAGGAATGGGAGTCTTTGACGTCTCTCCTTGCGAAAAAATTAAACGAGGAGTGACGTCATACATAATTTTAGCGAGCTATATCGTTGTAATTTTTGGTCTAATTTATAAATTAAGAAATACAAGTTTCTTATTTTTAAATAATCCAAAAGATGGACTAATTACATTTTTACGGCAATAGGCCTATTAGTGGGAACTTCTACTTTCATATATGTACGTACATAATTGCTTATCTGCCAGACTGTATATCACAAAGTTCATCACAATATAGATTAACTTAATGTATTACAAGTACAATGTTGATTCACTTGACACATACCAACAGAAAAAATCAATTGCATACGCTTTCTACGATTAAAACCTTGTTAGATTCGCTTTCCTACTACTATTTGTTATGTGTTTTGATGACGCTGCGAATTGTTTTAGCATTTCGTGTTAAATTAAACTGGTAGATTGAATTAAACCTATCTGATCGTGTGATTTGATTTGGAGTTTGAAATTAATTGGTTTAACACTGCTATTAGTTGTGTAACTCTTGTAATACGGTTATGTACTCTTAATAATAGGTATAACATTTTCAATCTTACTATTATTTGGTTGGATTTTAAAATAATTTATGTTGGCAAAAATTATAATCTACCATTCCTTACCACAAATATCTATCGTTTCAAATAATGTAAGGCGAATTTGTGCTACTAATTGTGAGATTATATCTACAATTATTCTTCTACTCATATCGCTTTATCATCATTATTCCCTGTTTCCATATTATTTGGGGTCAGCGCAGCAATATGTTTTACTGTACCATTCGTCTCTATCAGCCATCATAGTCCCATCTATTCCCTTTTCAGCCATATCATCCTTCACATAATCCATCCATCTTTTATTCGGACGTTCCCCCCTTTCGCACTTCCCACAAAAGCCGGGTATTTCTTTTTTCTTTACATGATACAATTTATGCTATTGAGCCAAATAGGCATATTCGTCATGATAACATTACATGATTAAACGATGCTTGGGTTGCTAATCCCCTGAAACCTCAAGTTACCAATTAAAGGGCGTACCGATTACTAAATTGAGCGTTTAACAATCGTTTAACTGTCATCTTCTTATTCGATCTAAAACGGTATCTTGTCTATTTTGTTTTGCGTGTGGCATTCGCGTGTCAAGTGTAGTAGATGAACACTTTTACGGTACACCTCACGTCGCCATCTTTAATTGGCTCCAACAAATCGGTTATGTCATTGAACGCAACTTCACTAGCCACATTACTTCACTTTATCGTGGACCTCCACGCACTTGTATTACAAAATGTACGTCTTTAATGTTTAAGGAGTCTGCCCACTACACCGTATCATACCATGGCCGTGCTATGAACGTGTCAGACAAAAAAGTATTCTTTGTATTGAAAACTATGAGACGATGCCCATTAGACCGTTCCGTCACCGACCAGCACCGTCGCGTGCCATACACGGACAGTTCAGAATTGTCGGCGAGAATATTTTACCGGTGCCGGTACGCTCCGCGCACGGTGATAATACGGGTTATAACCGCGTATAAGGACCGTTAAAAACGCGTCTCAAATGCCTTCTCTGAGTTTAGTCCTGCCTATACAATCTTAGTACAAATTGTACAGTTAATCTTTTAATAGCCATACCTATTCTTAAAACCACTCCCCAGACGTCCAGGCATTACCGATACACATGCGATAATGAAACGGCTTCCTATGAATAGTCACACAAATTACGGGTGGGCAACATACGGGTTGCATACGGACACCATACGGGCATCATACGGGCATTAAACGCCGTCGACTCGTTTCAGTGGGCAAAGCAAGCCGTATCGTATTACCTTCCGTGCTTGACACGTTCATAGCACGGCCATGGTATGATACGGTGTAGTGGGCAGAGACCTTAGTATCCATCTTGTCCTTGCGATTCCAATTAGAAGCTGATAATTAACACACTCAATTGGGTACTTTAAGTGAATTAAAGTAATAACTAGGTTTTAAAGCAATGACTAGACTTCCTAGAGCTTATTACGGTAATAATGTCTCAAGCCAGGAAGCTCAGGTATTGGCTATCTCTGCATTGAAGGTGCAAATTCATATAAGTAAACTCGTCTGACGAGTGCATAAAAACTAGCTTCGTACATAATACGTAACTGTAAACGCATTGGATATGAAGTGATGCAAAAATGTTCACGTGTTCTCGATCGAAACTGTTATATGAAACATTTATGCAATAAGCGATGGCCTTGAATGGACGAGCGGAAAGTCAATGTCATTTGACGTATGCGTTCGATGCACTGTGTTATGACGTAGCACGAAAACGATGCCGGAAAGTTCAAATCGTGTATTTATCATGATGGTAATTTGACTTGCTTTTGAATTAATTATTGAAATAAGGAATGTCACTGTAACGCCAAACTACCCCTACACTATCTTATACAAAAATGCATATTGCGTGAACATCCTTGGGGTGACGGATAAATAATACAAATCACCGCCTCATCTCTTCCCATGGGTTTTTTCCTTTTTTTATGCGAGAGGCTGCAGACGTGCAAGTGTGGTAAGCAGTCAACACCGCCCAAGGATACCCAAGTCAAATCGCGTTCTGGAATCGCTGCCGGCCTTTTAAATAGGAATACGCTCGTTTCTTTGAGGTTTCCCAAGTGGTATAGGTGTCGTAAGAATGGATTATCAGATGCCTTCTTCTCGCCTAATGGAAAGCGATAAAGAAGCGTAGATTGCTGGCCAGACTATGGAAAAGCTGAAACCTCTTAGTCGAGACATTTCGTCACTTATATTTTCACTCACTTCACAATCATTCTCATTAGAAAAGTTACAAACTATAACGCAGTAAACGTTTAAAAATTAATATACCTAGCCCACACTTGTCACTGTGGCCGAAGCGTGGACCAGTTCGGACGCCACGGGCTCTCCTGTCCCCAGAGTTCGGGTCGTGGTTATCGCCACAGCGCCCTCAACGACATCTTGCGCCGTTCTCTTGCCACTGCCTCTATTCCGGCCACGTTAGAACCTCGTGGCCTTTTTAGGGACGATGGCAAGAGACCTGATGGCGCCACGCTAGTGCCCTGGAAACTCGGTCGCATCCTTATTTGGGATGCGACATGTGTGGACACTTTGGCTGCGTCACACATCCAGGGCACTGCGGTGAGGGCCGGCTCGGCTGCCGAACAGGCTCAACTGCTCAAGCGCCGCAAATATTCATCTCTCCTGAGAGACAATGAATTTGCGGCGTTTGCAGTTGAGACATTGGGTCCGTGGGGTCCGGAGGCCAAATCTCTTGTAAAAGAGATTTCGTCTAGACTGGTCCAGGCTTCGGGCGACCCCAGAGCTGGCTCGTACCTCGCTCAGCGCATCTCGCTTGCTATTCAGCGAGGTAACGCAGCCAGCGTCCTGGGGTCACTGCCACAGGGACCCGTTTTTGAAGATTTTTAGTGTCCGTTTGTACATATTAGTTTAGTTTAGGTTTTATTTATTTATTTTTTATTTATAATATGTAACCCATCTGTAAATACCATTGTTGAAATAAATTATTTAATATACCTTGTTTATAGGTATTTCCTTCAGATTAGTTAAATTGTAAGTACATGAAATTTTTTAAATATTGGTTCATATTAGGTGGCAAAATGGCTTTAAAATTATTAAATTTTAGTTATTAAACTTGACAGTACAGTGGCCTTATTCTGTAATTTTTGTTATAAAACGCTAAAATGTCACTCCACCGTACCAGATATATAAAATGCCGTAATGAGTCCAGATTTTCGCACGTCCAGATAGATCGCAACTGAACTAACTCGTCACTCGAACTGTTTAACGTTACTTAATGGCTATTTCCTCTAACTAGCGTCTCGGAATCGGAATGCCTTATTCATGAACACTCTAACGAGATGTTTTTTACTTGTGGTCGTATCAAAACTGCACGCTACAGTTTACCGTAAAGCTATGCACCTTTCACCGTGACATGACACATGACATTAGAAATGACGTCTATTTGCATTGCCTTCTTTATAGTGGCACTGCTTAGCATAACCTCGCATAATGGGAAGCTAAAGAGAAGCCCAAGTGGCTGCAGCTACTAACAAGTCATCATCATCATCCTATCGCATCATTAGCCCATCGCATCATCATAAGCCTCTCTATTTGTTCGCCACATAAGGCACACATCTGGAGGTTTTGTCTATAATCGCCACGCTGGGCAGGCGGGTTGGTTGAGGTGACGCTGCCGCCCGTCATCGGCCTATGGTATTTAGCTACGCCTTCAATCGTGATAGTTATACCGCCACCAGTCGGTTGCCAAAGCCTCGTTTGATATTCAACAGGATGCACCACGAGCAGATGAGGGTGGCTTGTAGCGAAAAGATGAAAGTCGCTCCCTTACATCCCTAGCATACTAGTGATTGCTCTACTTGTCAATGGCCTCTGTTGCTACCCCTATGCTGGAATTTAAGATAGCTCATAGCAAACCAAGTTGCTGATCGCCAGGCAACTCTGGCTTTCCTCGATAAACCCTACCATCGGCTGAGAAACTGCAATCTTAAGTCTCTTTGTCGACTCTTTCCATGCCCACGAGGAGATATGAGGCAGTGAGCAGTTGGTATTCCTCATCCGTCACCACACTTATGTCAAACAGGTTAACACTAATATTATCATGAACAATGAAGTTATTGAATTAATTAACTCTACAGTATTTCTTGGCATCAATGTAGACTCGAAGTTGCAATGGGGTCCTCATATTGCTGTCCTGGCTGGAAGGCTTAGTTCAGCTGCATATGCGGTAAGGAAAATCTGGCTTTTGACTGACGTTGAAACGGCAAGGGTTGTTTATTTCAGTTATTTCCATAGCATTATGTCATACGGTATTCTATTATGGGGGTCAGCTGCTGACATACAAACAATCTTTGTACTGCAGAAGCGGGCCATCCGTGCTATATATGGGTTAAAGACACGCGAATCACTTAGAGAACTTTTTAAAGAAATTAACATAATGACGGTAGCATCACAGTATATCTTTGACTGTGTTGTTTATGTACGTAAACATTTAAATCAATTCAATAAAAATTCAGATAATCATAATTTAAACACTAGAAATAAGCACAAGCTTGCCGTTCCACGTCTGAGGCTGAGTAAGGTGAGTGGGTCGTTTGTAGGATTGGGTATCAAAATGTTCAACAGGTTACCGGAACATATTGTTGAACTGCCCATTCACAAATTCAAATCATACATGAAGTCCTTACTTATAAAAGGGGGCTATTATAGAGTAGAAGATTTCCTCAACGACGACATCTCTTGGACTGCTGCTTCGTAGTAAACTTTGCATTGTATAGACTCAACTTTTATTTTGCATTGTTTAACTTTAAAATATTAAAAAATGTTGTAATACCTAAACATGTAACAATTGGCGATTTAAAAAGAGTAACTACCGAGTTTCTTGCCGTTTCTTCTCGGTAGAAATCTACTTTCCGAACACGGCGGTAGCTTCTTTTAAATTGCTTTTATTCACATTCTTACTTTACTTTTTGTATTTCTACATTATTTTTTACTTGACGATTCATAAGTGCTTATTTTAAGTCTATGTGAATAAAGGTATTTTGACTTTGACTTTGACACAGATTAATTCCATGCTATTCCATGTGTCATTCCCCGTACTTGTCCCACGCAGTGCGAATATCTAAGTCGTGCACGTTTGTTGTTCCAAGCTTATCTATTCTATCTCCGACACTGCAACTGCATTATCGATCGCTCCTAAGTGGTCCTCCCGCATTCCAATATCCTTTTAAATTAATAATAAGCGTATGTCTAAAGCGTTTTCTAATTATCCATGTTGTTCATACTTGTAATTTCATCGGATGAGCTGGTTTTAGCTTTTTACAACTGTCATCTGCACTTGTAGATCCACTTATATAATGCGTTATAAACGGCAGTATTGTGATTAAGGGCACTTAACGTTGGCTGTTTAAAATCCTAGACGCAAAAGTGGGAGTGTATACTTGTAAGTTTGTGGCTCTTAAACATAAATGTTTTTATTTCGGTATGTGTTCAGGAAACAAGCTGCATTTACCTAGGTACAAATAAAACCTATTGCGGTTACCACCCCGCCTGCCAATCGTGATGACTAAGGCAAATTCAATGACAATGATTGTGATTGGGCGAGGCTTATGTACAAAATTATGATGTGTTTAAGTTTTGATTATATTTTAAGAATTCATTCTTTACCATTCTTCTTCGTCGGTGTCACTCTTGACAGAGTGGTTCGGGTCGTCATTGCAGGCGTTACTGGCAAGCTTCACATCGCTTATCATCTGTTTCGTATTGCTTAAGTTAAAAGGTAGCGTTTGACCCCAACCAGCTTGATGTTAAGCGATGTTGAAGCCTAGGGTGAAGCGCGCTTACCTTAAAAACCGATTCACTCTCGCGTTAAAAATCTGAAGATTATATCCTTCACGGA
The DNA here is from genome assembly GCA_031163375.1 of Conogethes punctiferalis. Taxonomy (NCBI): domain Eukaryota; kingdom Metazoa; phylum Arthropoda; class Insecta; order Lepidoptera; family Crambidae; genus Conogethes; species Conogethes punctiferalis. The sequence goes on along the minus strand of CM062092.1, from coordinate 7,879,375 downwards.
CACCGGTAAAAAGTTCCACAGTTTAGCCGTTCGCACTATGAATGAAGAGGCAAAGCGCTTTGCTTTTGCGCTATGTTCTTTATTACTGTTGTTATAGAATACAAAATTGTACGTTTTTGATTGTAGCCAATTTACTTTTGTAACAGAAACATATTTTATTATATTTCGTCATGTTTCTTCCTTGTTATGTCTAAATTTGTAATAAAAGTATCACCGCTTGCCTTCCGTTGCCGTAACTATTACATTAAAACAAGTATCCAGTTATAAGACGTGCAATATTTTGTATGAAATGGACGATTTTCCAATCACGTTGATTCCTATCATTAATACGGATCGGTGCAATCATTTCAGTAACACACTGTCTCGGCTACAATGAGTGCGCACGTATCAGAGCCGTAATTTTCACGCCGTGCGACTAGGTCATTGTCACCATATGGTAATTTACACTAATTTGTAACAAGCGAAAGTTTAACTGCTTGCAGTTTTAGCAGTAAGTTGACAGTTCACGATTTAATGCCCTTAAGTGGAGTATGGTTAAAGCGCGTGAAATTGTCACAAATAATAAATTTTCATAGCGTAAACAAATTTTGTGTAGTTTCGCTAAATACGTTCGTTTAATGTTGCACCGATTATCATCATGAAATTGAAATGATTTGTTTATCTTATACACTGATTATTCATTTTAAATTATCTTTCAAAGTCTACTAATAAGAAATAGAATTTTACTTTCCAATTTAATTATATTTCCATTCACGTGAAACTAATCTAAGTCACTCTACCGTATTCTTCCTTGTTTTGAACTCTATAACCAAGTATTAGCTTTATAAGGAAGTATCGCAGTATTTAGGCAAAGCTTGGTTGAATCTGATATTGATAACCTAAACAGAAACATAATTAAAAAAAAACAAGTTAATAGAAAAATGTTCATTAAAGTTACAACATAAAGAACAAAAGAATAAAAGAAAAACAACATACAACATGTGTCACTATCTTAAACGGTCTCCACTCAACATGAACCTAGGCATCTTGGTAAGAAACCTCGACTCTGGTCTTTCGTAAATACTACGAGAGTTCGTAAAAATGCATGTTTTATAAAATGTTTTTCATTATTCCTAATTGGAGAAAGTTTGTACCGAACTGAGCTTTCCTTAACAAACGTAAATAGAATATGTTTTATCTTGCTGAAAAACAAACCTAATTTATTTATTCAATGTTATTACCATTAATTAAATTAATCTCACATAACAAAGACGAAAATGGACTCGATCACATGGCCAGACTCGTACATAATACAACTTCGCTATAATTCAATTTTACACTTGAGATAACATCTTAACTACCATTTGCAAAACTTATGTAATACATTATTCAACATTGTGTAAAGAGTAAAAAAACTGGTTATGTGCACGCTTTTTGGTAATTGATTTTAATGAAAATGTCACGAAGATAGAATAAATTTTTTCGCATCTCAATGAGAGTTATGCAATGATTCGACTTTGGTATTTCTTTGTTTACTTTTAGCTTATTAGAATAGATATTTGATTATGTCAGCTATATTAGATATCTTTAATTCAATCGCACAGTTTTAATTAACTCGCGTTTATTGACTTAAGTCAAGACAGCACATGACTTGCGTTTTATCTTTTGATCTCAAGCTCAACTTGAAATGTTCTTATTAACACTTTTACGTCTACATTCAATTCACACGTATTTTATTATTTACGGCTTATTCATGTTAAGAGTTATTTCGTTTCCTTTTTTTTACGCATACTCTAGGGTCCTGGATACAGGACATTTGGGTTTTTGTGCCCCCATTGCTTGAATCTGTAGCACATTTTCCGACTTCACCATCCCAACCTAGTTCTTAGGTTACCATCCTTAGGTACGCCCCTTTCTCTTTGGGCCATCGGGCAGATCCGACTATCCACTTTCTATCCGTAATGCGTACTGATTAATTAGACACGATTAGTATCAATAAGAACTTTGGAATATTTTGCTCGAGTGTTGAAAGCGAGATTTGTTTGGCCACGTTTTGATTCAAATTTACAAGGTAAGTAACGGCAATCATCGTTTTCTAAATTAAGTTATATCTTGACTACCAATTTAAGTTTTTCGCGCACGCTTTGTGAATTGAGGCGTCTTGCAGATTAGTTTGAGTAATTTACGGTGGCAAGAGTATAAGATAGACGCGAAGATAATTTTGTACAACATGATCTTAAACGTCGTTTCAATTTATAAAGTGATTTTTATTTTACGTCTCGCTTCGCTTCGGGTATTTCAGATCCCTAATCTTTTCTAGCAATGCTCAGGGTGAATGTAGTTTTCCAATGGTGAAAGAATTTTTGAAATCGGCACAGTATTTTTTGACTTTATTACTAACTAGCTGCTGCCCACGGCTCTGCCCGCGTGAATATTCGTATAAAACATAGCCTATGTGTTAATCTGATGTACAAACTATATTCCTGTAAAGTTTCATTATAATCCGTTCAGTAGTTCTGGCGTGAAAGTGGAACAAACATCCATCCATCTATCCAAACAAACTTTCGCGTTTATAATATTAGTATGATTAGCGAACCGGGTCGCTTCGCTTCGAATATTTCAGAATCTGAAATTCAGATAAACGCCAAGTGATATGATTTTAGTATCAGCGCAATTGATTGTTTCTTGTCACTTTATTATATAAACAAAACGTGTGATGCTAAATAAATAACTATTCTATTCTATATGTATTTTAACAATAAAAGTACGACTTCATTTATAGTTATTTATTTACATAACAGTTTAGGTTGCTATGGTAACGTTTTCAATACACGTCAGTCTGTAAGAAAGCTTTTTGGTAAGTTTTCCACACCTTGGGTTACATTATTGGAGTTTTAACATGGATCCCTATCTTTTTTAAGAATATAATATAACCTATGTTCTCAGGAGACAGTGTAGCTTTTCGACAGTGAAAGCATTATGCAAATCGGTCCTGTAGTTTCGGAGCCTGTTCAATTCAAACAATCAAATCTTTCCACTTTATATTTTTAGTGTAGACATACCCCCACACACACACACAAAAATACAAACCTGTCCTCTTTATAATTTAGTGTAGATGTTAGAAGCAATGTAGTCAATGGCAGATCTAATGTGTTCGCAGTAGGACACCTTTGATAAAGAAAATGACATTGATAATGCAAATGGGCGCTTAAATACGGGATCGGTCGCCGCGGGGCATGCGAAGCATTTCCCAAGTTCTTATTGGATCATACATAAAGGGCAGAATTGTGCAAAAACGTGTAACGCGGAGTCCGGCTTCCTTACAAGCCTGGAGTCCGTTACTCCTTATAGCGCTTACCACTACTGCACCCGGTCCGAAGATCAGGTCTCATGGGAAACAACACCATTCCATTGATTGGACTTTCAAAGGTCGCGACATACGAGCAGATAACATTTACAAAGAAGGTATTACAGACAATTTAGGCGATCTTCTCTCTAGTGCGATCCCTTCCAGACTCCTTTCAGGTAGAGGAAGTATAACATACAGTGGTTTTTAAAGTGTTTCTTATTAATTTTAAATTCTGACATGACACCAGAATACTAAACCCAATTATTACACGCCATAATATTGGCAAGACATGTTGACACAACTAAAATTCATACAAATGTAATAAATGTACACACATGTTTTGTTAAATAAATTGATCTTTATCTTTAACGCTAAAGAGCCACACTCTAATTCCCTATTAATTATCTTCAGTGCACTGCTGGACATAGGCCTCTCCAGTTGTTCGCCATTTTGGTCACAAATCTTTACCCAAAATTGCCACTCTGGGCGTTGCGCGTTGGCGATCGCAGGGCGTAGTTGCTCGCTCCAGTGATGCTTACATATATTTACTATCCCTATTAAAATGACTGACTATTATTTAAATTCAACCATTTTTTATATTAGATAAAGAAGCTGCAGAGTGAACTAGCTATGCCCGCGGCTTTATTCGTGGAGGATCTAGCTTTTCTTGTTTGCGTGGGTGTGGAAATAGATAAGGATTTATGCAAAATACAATGTTAGAATTCTGCTACACTTATCGTGCTGTGTCCAGATTTAGCTTGAATTCATTTTATGTATCAGCGAGTTTATAAAGCCCTTAAGATATGGTCCCCGATTGGCTTTTAATACCTATTTCCTAGGATTAGTTACTTCTACTTTATATTTCACAAAGAGGCGTAAAATGTATATTGTAATAATGATATATTTAGTTATTAGTTGTATTTATATCATCATCATCATCAGTCCACTGCTGGACATAGGCCTCTCCCAAGGTTCGCCACTGTGCTCGATTTATATAAAAAAAATTATTTGTTATAACAAATAATTTTTTCAAACGTCTGTATTCGTCAAACTGCCCGTGAGAAAAAAATGTAGTATCTTTTATGATCATTTGAAATGCCATCTGTGATAGTCCATAAGAATGTACCTGCCGAATCCAATAGCTTCAAATATAAATACTGAAAACTAATTAGTGACACTAATGCCCTCAACAAAAGACCATTCGGCTTTAGAAAATGCCCGTTCATTCGTTACTTATGATAGATTGTCTGTATAAGAGTGAAAGTTTTCTTTGGTGAATAGCGTCTTCTAAACCAAGCTAAATTTGTTTCTGTCCAAAATTTTCGGACTTCCGCGACAGTTTGCTTTGACCACAATGATACTAATGACAGGAAAGTAACGCCTTTTAGATGATTTAGTGTTTTTTGGATCGCCTTCGTTAGATACGCTGAGATGGGAAAATGGAAACTTTGAGAAACCAATCGTCATGATCCGTTGGGAAATGTGGCAGCGGTCACTTTTCTTGTCGTTTGGTAGAAGCGAGTAGGTAATAAGTATATGGCAGACTTAATGACATAGACGAGTAGCCTATGAGGCCTTTTGGTTTCTAGTCGATTGCTAACAAGAAACCTTCTGTAAAAACAAAAGCTTTCAATAATTTCACTCTTACAATTATTGTACGAGTAGAATGAGTAGTCGATTTGACCCCAATTATTATTATCATCGTTTTTGGAGTTAACAGTGCTAACCTATCGCATTTAACCGAGATTGTCCCGGGTTTGAACTCCCGAGTCAGGCCATTCTTACTGGGTTTATAATAGGTATACTCTTGTGCAGCCATCGGACCTGCGCACTTGGCTAGTCTCCTTGGAGATTAGTCATCATCATCATCAGCCTATTGCAGGCCACTGCTGGACATAGGCCTTTCCAGTTGTTCGTCACTTAGGGCACACATCTGGAAGATATACCCATAATCGCCACGGTGGGCAAGCGAGTTGGTGATCGCAGGGCGTAGCTTTTCGCTCCGGTGATGCTGCTGCCCGTCATCGGCTTGTGGTATTTTGCTATGCCTTTAATTGTGATGATCATACCGCCACCTGTCGGTTGCCAGCGCCTCGGTTGTTATTGGGCAGGTGAGATTGGCTTGGAGCGAAAAGATGATAGGTCGCTCCCTTACATTCCGGAGACTAGCCGCTGTAGCCGAAATCCGGTAGCGAGAGAGGCGTACTATGAGTAACCTAAGTTAAAAGACCGTTGAGTATCATCCGTCTCTAGACAATTCATCATCTCATTCTCCCCTATCGTGTAAAATAATTTTCCCATAACTTTGCGCTCCCGCCTGTGTGCCTATTTTTTGTTATAAAGTCCAGTGCTTAACGACTGAAAATGGTAAATACCTATCGCTTGATAATTGCTTCGTTTTTTGTGTGACTCATAAACCTAATGGATTCCATTGTTACAAACTTTTTTGTGCGATTATTACATACTAATGGCTTATATGCAAAACACTTTTTCTTTCCATGTTTGACGTAGTGACCGGACGATGATTGGAATGAAAAATATTAGTAAATCCGTCTCGGTACAATAATTTTCATTTATACTAGTGATTTTTATTGACATAAATAAAACTATGTAATATCCTTACGCGTAGTGGATACTTAATAGTCCTGAAGAATTATGCTAATTTGTTAGTAGGTATAACAAATTAAATGAAATAATTTATAGCGCAAAGCGCGCCAATGACGATGCAGGAGAAAATATTTAAGTGAGACATTAAAATGTGTTTTTACCTTATCATAAAGGCGTTATATCTATTAATTATCTTTAATACTTCGCATAAATACCCGGATAAGTGGTGTGCGTTAAAATATGCTATTAGGTTTTTTTATTCATGAGACGAGCAATCCTGGTGGTGGCTAGGTCTAGTATGATGTTAAACGGTTACCGCAGCTCATAGACTGCAATGCCAGGGGCACAGCCTTCTGCGAGGAAAGAACTATCCTTAGACCACGTTTGAATTTGTCGCTATCATGAGAAAACGCGTATTTCTTTTCATAATCTTAATGAAAGCTTATTCGTGAAACAAACACCAGATTTATATAACTCTATTTCCTAGCCGATTTTAATTGCACATTACGTTTTTTGTTTGGCTTTTTTTCTTATTTACTTGAACATATCTCGTGAAACCAACCAACATGAAAATGTCCTGTGTTATAATTATGCAATCATAACTTTTTGTGTAACACATAAAATATCCATACATTATAATATATAACTTTGTAATAGCGAACTAATTTAATTTAACTAGTGCAGGGCACTAGGCGTAAAATACCTGTCAAGTTTTTGTCGATGAACTTTTTCACAGCTCTTGAGCATTCAATCGCAGTACTAATAAACGCTTGTAAGAAATTATTAATTTACATCGATCTGCACGCGTAATGTGGGAACGTAGCGAGTGATGAATGCACTCTAACCTTTCTAAAGTCTAATTAGAAGAAAATTATGTACGTACACCCCACAGCACACTCATGTTTACTAAAGAGCAAAACAGTTTTTTCGCTAGCCCAAGGTAATTCAATTCCTGCAGCGTATTATTTATGTGAAGCCGATGCGTTCGCGTAGATCGAAAGAAATTTACGACGCCACTTGAGAAAATACAGTAACAGGAGCTAAGAAAGTTGCGGCTATTAGACTGTAACCGTTGAAAAACAACGCATAGGATTTTGTATTAAATCACTGACCTCTTTTTTTGTTTGGTCGTTGATTTTGACGTGCGTCTGCTGAGGTTTGTCGCGTAGCGGGAGGTAGCCCTCGCGGCTGTCAGCGGCCTCCGTCGTGTCCGGGGTCGAGGGCTCCGTGGTGGCCGTGCTCAGGGTCCCGGGATCCGTCGCCCGGGTGTCTTCAGACGTACTCAGCGTCGGCACTGTCTCCTTAACGTCCTCCGATGTGGTACCGGCCGTGTCCGACTCGGAAACGGTCTCCGTGCTGTCGCTGTTCGTGGTCTCCGTGTCCTGAACCGTCGGCGTTTCAGTCCGCACAACCGGTCGTATCGAGTAATGTTTGGTGGGACGATATGTCGTTGGAGCGGTGGTGACTTTGAAGGTCGGGGGTGCGGTTTCGACTTTCGTCGCCGGTGGTTTAGTTTCGAGGGTGGTTTCTGTTGGGGTGGGTTTGCGGGGTGGTTTTTTCGTTTTAGGTGGTAGGGTTGCGGTCGAGGGTAAAGTGGTTTTGGTTTTAGTGGATACTTTTCGGGAGTAGGTGGTGGATCGTTCCTCGAGCGTGGTGGGGGCGGGTGTGTTGTCGATGGTGGTTTCTGTGGGTGGTTTTCGGTCTGCGGGTGGTTCGAGACTGGACTGTTTGGGTGTGCGGGATGGGGGGAAGAAGTAGTCCATGATGGAGGGTGATCTGTTTCTGTTGGTGGGGAGCCATGCGAAGGGATTGAAGTCGATGAGGCGGGGTCGGGGTGGGTCGGCGAGGGCGTAGGCCGCGAGGGCGGCGAGCGCGACGAGCGTGAGGGTCGGACGGTTCATGGCCGGAGCGTGCGGCCGCGGCGACGGTGCGAGCGGGACTGCGCGGGCGCCGGCCGCGCGCCGCGACCGCCGCTCACCCGCTTCAGCCCGCCCTACGCCGAATGCATCTGCAACCACTGCACTTAGTATCTGTACCCTACTGTTACTATCTCGCGAAATTGCCGCGCTGTATACCATTTTCGAAAACGATTCTTTTCTCAGACGTAATATGGCTTGCCCAAGATTGCCTGTACACGTAACTGCTTAGATAAACATTTCTACTCGGACCATCCTTGCCTGTATACAATTACAATAATTGCACTTATTGAAATTATATCCACGTTACCCCTAGAGCCATCAAGTAAATGTTAAGTTAATGACTCCACATAATAATTTTTCTCTAACGTTTACTTAAATCACTTTCATTGAATTCATTGATCATTGGTAGATCTTTATGTATCCGTCAAGTGAGTTTTCCTCAGTCATTAACGGTATGTACAGCGCGCGTGGAAATTGTAACTATTTTAATAAATTTAATTACCGTTAATGAAGTACAGTGTCCCTTCACAGTTTTAATGTCAATAAAGTTGTCCCGTTATTGCGAATAACATGTCCGCTCCTTATTTATTCAGTCTTTGAATCATGTAAATATGAATATTTCATAACATATACGCTATATTATTTAAATTTTATTCATTTTATCATTCGCAAACACTTCTGCAACTCTTTTTACGTTGGTTGATTATATCTCTTATAGATATACTCTCAAGAGTCTTTGTAATGTATCATAAGTCTATAATAAATATTTCCCAAGCCCGTCTGCCCAGAGTGGCGATTATGGGAAAATGCTCCAGATATTTGACCAAAGTGGCGAACAACTGGACAAGCCTACGTCTAGCAGTGGACTGCGATAGGCTGGTGATGATGATGATGAAATCTTATATCAGTAAAGTCGTTCTGCTAACCATTTGAGCTTTTCTTTCGCTTTCAAACAGGTAAAAGTGGGGGAAAAAAACAGCGATATTCATTGGTAAAGAAGCTTCTCTCTTATAGTAACGATTTAAATGACCCCTTGGGAATCTTGGAATATATCAAATTACTGTGGCCATTTGCTTTCCTCTTTTTGCTTTCCGTCTAACGATGTGTTGCTTTAAGCCCGTAAGGCCCAATGTCCTTATATGATCCAAATCCTATTGTTTTATGTATTCTATCTGGTAATCCGGGCCTTTACGACTTTAACAAAAAAAAATGAGATTAGTAAACCGTTACCGCGCGCATCACATCAGTAGAAGTCGTCGCAACAAAGCATTCTGTATTCAGATTTCTATGCAATTTTTCAATTTCATATTCACCCTGTGGTACACCGTACCGCTATCCAATCATAGCGTAATCGCTGCGTGTCCGGCCCGTCTCACGTCTGTCCCCTGAAATTTGTGAAGTATCAAAGTCGACCGCAGACCGTGTAATGTTCGGATTTGTAGATAGTTTTTAGGGTTCCATACCTAAAAGGTAAAAACGTAACCCTGTTACTGAGACCTCGCTGTCCGTCCCTCCGTCTGTCTGTCATCAAGCTGTATATCAAGAACCGCGATAGCTAGACGGTTAGAATTTTCACAAACCATGTGTTTCTATTGCAGCTTTAATAACAAATGCTAAAAACAAGATAAAATAATTATTTAGTTCTCATACATCAAACGCAATATTTTTGCCCTTTTAACTGGGTTTGAGAGAAGTAGGGCATAGCGAATCTTCGCACGAAATTGAGCTGCGTCCGGGGAAGGACCTCCGCCTTATAGAATTTCGCAGTTAAATGACCTCCGGGTCGTGTTTCTGCCGGTGTGTAGGGTTTCCGGAGCTCGTGGGCTAGTCCCCCATGGTTGGGCCGGTATTGCGGTGGTAACTGACAGGTAACTTGCCCGTTGTCACAGCGATTTGGGCTTCTCTTTCGCTTTCCATCAGGCGTAAGGAAGCCATTATATCAATAATGGCTACACCTCATTATCATTAACAGCCTTTCGCAGTCCACTGTTGGACATAGGCCTCTCCAATAGTTTGCCATTTTGATAGATCTTGGGCCTCTCGGATCCAGCACTTGCCAGCCATCTTGCGTAGATCGTCACTCCAACTAGCCTATGGCTACTTAGGCACTTGAAATTTAGTCTGGTATGGTTCGAAACTTTTATATGTATATGATAGTTTTGACGATTTGTAAGTGTTTTTTTAAAAAACCTATACGAATAAATTGTATGTGTTTTTTTAAAAGATTATTTTGACTTTCAACTTTGCGAGTCCGACTCACACTTGGCCAGTTTTATAGTTTTACGCGTAATGCGTGCGGTAGCGGTAGACATTGGCTGCCGTATCCAAAGCTTGAGGGCAACTCGAAGAGACGCTGATGAAAAACGTGATAATGGCTTGTTTACAAATGGTGTTGGTTTTGTTTAGTAGGCAAACACTTATCTATATACATAGATAAAAATGGATCTTCTAAATGCGCATAACTTTCGAACTAGTGCACCAAATTGGATGATTCTTGGTTTTATGTATTCGTTTTTGTTAAGGCAAGGTTTGGGAAACGGGTACGATACTGGGAACTGGGTAGGGTTGTGTTGGGATTAGGCTTTATACACATCTCCCGAGACTACAGTATGGGATCCTTCAAAAATGTTGTGAAGAAGTTTTCAAAGGGTCGGCATCGTGCGTGTGATACCCCTTGTGTTATAGGTGTCCATAGGCTACAACAGGCGGGCCATAGGCTTATTTAACACCTTAGTGGTATAAAAAAAATCAATGCGATACAAAGTTTGCCAGTGAACTAGTAAGTTGTAAAATAGAAGTATAATAAGTACCTAATAGTTTTGAAAGAAACATCCAATGTTGTTGTTAATCCTAATAAATCTAACATTCCTTGTGGTTACTTAAAATGGGATTATATTAAGTATGTAAAACTAAAAATCTGTGATTTTATTTCTATTTTCGTCACTAGACAGATCTCGGAACTTGATATTCAATTGGGATATGGCCCCACAATAAATTCCTAAATACCATTTTAGTAAAAGGGGACATCGTTAATATCAGGAACACCTTAGTTGCTTACTACTAAGTACAATTAAAATTTTTAAAACCGATTAATATCGATATAATCGATTCAGTCAATTGGTGTACGAAATTTGTCAGGTCACATCTTTGCCTAAACAAAAAGGCCTTGCAAAATATATGAATTAATAATGTTTTGAAAGCTACTTAAAAGTATATAAATTGACTTGGCAATACACATCTCCATTACATATTACTTGCGCTCTACACTGCCTTTAATAAACGTTTAAAGTGAACCTGTTATTATGATAAGAGATTTACCGATAAACAGATTTATCAGTACTGTAACGTGACGTCAGAGCGGCGTAAGTCGCCGATGTCACGACCATCCGAAATCTACCTTTAACTGTACCGTGGCCCTGGGACATCTGTACTCCGATACCCGTGTAACAGCGGTACGCCTACCGGTACCGCAGTGACGCAGGCGCCGAGCCTCAGGCTAAGCGTGTGCTGGGACGCAAGCGCCGCTCAGTCACGGAGCACACGGTAGAGCAGATTCTGTAAAACACGGAGTATGATGCGGCGGAGCAGGCCTTTGCAAACGCAACTAGATATGCGTCTGTCCCCGTGGTCTGTCCTACTATGTTTTTCATTGTAGTCCCAGCTCAGATTTGCGTGCTAGTCGAGACGCGTTTATCGTCACTACATAGTATATAACAAAGTCGCTTTTCTGTCTGTCTGTCTGTCCCTATGCATGCTTAGATCTATAAAACTATGCAGCGGATTTTGATCAATAAATAGTGTGAGTGATTCAAAAGAAAGTTTTATACTTGCACTTGCTTGCTATATATTTGTTATACTTGCATAATATAGTAGAGAGTTAGAGACACAGTGCTAATTTTAAAGGTTTCTAATTTTAAGTGCTTTTGTATAATACCCGGAGCGATGTCAGGGCGGGTCGCAGTTAACAATATTTTATAGTTTCATGTTTTTTTTGCAATGACACGTGAAGAATGACAATTAATTTTGTAGTCACTCTCTGACTCGGAACTCGTTTCGTTTAGCAAGGAATAGACGTTCTTTGTGATAACTAGAACGCGACTGGTGTAGCTTGCTTCCATCTGCAGCATGCAGAAGAGGGGCGTTCTTTTGATCATTGGGAAATGCCTTTACGCTTACACCAGGGTTATGAGTACGAATGGGGCGCCCTTCTGCGTCAACTACCCTACCCTGTGCTGCGTGAACCTGCGTCGCCCGCGTCCCAGCATACGCTCAGCCTTACAGCCGTAGCCGCTTCAAAACGAACATTATGCTCGCTCCATTTAGTGCGCTTACGATATAACTCAAATACGCTTGATGCCGTGATTCGTGAAACATGGTTACGCACTTTGTCCGCTGGTAAGTTTATTATGAACGTTTTTTGAAAATTCCTCAGTTTTTGAAGTGTGACCGCGCATGAAGATGCACTCAAACATGTGTGCATAGTTTTTTAAAAATATTATGTCAGTTCCATGGATAATACAAGCGGTATGATGATGCACACACGATTGTCGAAGAACGTTGACACGATAATTATGAGGACTATTTATGTTTAAAGAAAAAAAAGACAGATGTAGTGATCAGGTGACTGGGATCAATCGCCAGATCCTATAGGCCGGTATGGCGGTGGCAACAAATGATTGTTTTGTTTACATATCCGTTGCCGCAACCACTTAGACGTCTCTTTCGCTTTTCATCAGGCCGTCTGCCACCTAGGGATTGCAATCCGGAAAACCGGATCCGGCAATCCGGCGGATCCGGCGTCAATATACACTTACCGGATCCGGCACCAATATACCGGATCCGGTGACCGGATCCGGTAATTGCATATTTTGGTAAAATACCTGCGCTATTGTACGAGTAGGCACTTTAAACATGTTGTGCGTGTGCGTGCGAGTCGTTTGACGCCGAGTCTCACCGCGCGGCGCGCCTCCACCCCCCCTATATTTTGTTTTTGAGATTTGTCTTTTAGTAATAATAAAGGTGATTTCATATTCGTATATGTCACCGGAAAATAGCAAGAATCGTAAGTTGATCAATTTCCTAGGTAGTTGATTAACTTTCGGAATATAACAAACGGTAATTGAAATGTATTATTTAACGCAATGGATATCAGTTAGTTGATCAATTTACGGTAGCCTGACAGTCATTTAATAATTTACTATTTTGACACAAGTAAAATCGTCCTCAAATGGGCCAATCGTTGCTCAATGTACTGTTTAACGGTGCACTATTACCCGTAACTTAATACACTGTTGCCTGATTGGTTGCCGGGATAACGCCACGTTAACCATTGAACCAATCAACGTTCACCTCACCTTCGTCGGATGATTTTACGGCACGACCCCGTAAAATGATCAATTTACTAAAATTCATACGTTAAATAATACATTTCAACTGCCGTTTATTATTTTCCGGAAGTTAATCAACTACCTAGGAAATTGATCAACTTACGATTCTTGCTATTTTCCGGTGACATAATATATATCGTTTTTTTTGACTGGCTCGGTGGCTCAATTGGTAGTGACCTCTGCCCTCTGAGCCGTGGGTTCGATTCCTGCACAGTACAAACATTTGTGTTCATGAACATGTCTGTTTGTATTGGTCTGGGTGTTTTCTATGTATAATATGTATTTATTTACAAAAAAAAAATGTATCTAAGTAAGTTTATCAGTTGTCAAGTACCCATAGTACAAGATTCGGCTTAGTTTGGGGCTGGGTGGCGCTGTGTGGCCCAGCGTGGCATGTCTTGGGTTATTTATTTATTTATTTTAACATTTCCTTAACAGTCCAAAGTTAAGTTATCCTGGTTAGATCAATCCGGTCGGATCCGGCCGGATCCGGCCGGATTGATGGATATCCAGCCGGATCCGGCCGGATTGAAAATGAGGCCGGATTGCAATCCCTACTGCCACCAGTATAAAAAAAAAGTTCACTATGTCGTGTTTTTATAAAATATATACTTCACTCCAGACTTGAAATAGGAGGTGTGTCCCCGTGTGCTATAGTAAAATTTAGGGTTAAATAAAGCTAAAATAATGGATTAAGCCGCAATTTACATTATATTTGATAATTTATAGCAAAACAAATAGTCGTATAGCTTTCATATCGTTATGAGGTCAGTAATACTGTTTCTGTGGTTTATTATTTTACTTCATCTATTGACTCTGATTTCCACACCGCAAATGATTATTTGTTCTTGAAATACCTACTTATTTTGAATTTACGTCAATGTATGTGCTTTGGACTAGAACGCGTTAGCAGTTCCCGAGCCAGAATATTGTGTAGAACATTTTGCATATAGGACGATCAGAAAGTTCCGGTTTCGATTCCCGGTACAATTGATTTAAAAAACCAACTTTTCCTAACTAGCTTGGATCAGCATATGTATTTTTATAGTAACATAGTGGCCTCCCTTCGCTTGATGAAAAGCGAAAGAAACGCCCAAGTCGATGCGACAACGGCCAAGTAACCAAAAAAATTCGCTGCCTAACGCCTGTAATTTACAGACTTAACTACCAATGTATAATGCATCATGTAATAAAAATAACAAGAAACATCTTCTTTATTCGCGATAATAAAGATTCAATAAAACTTTTCTACCTTGTTTGATCAAGCTGTGCCGTTTCCCGCTATCCTTTACAAATATTTACGACATTGGAACATTTTGCTAACATATTTTAAGTTTTAGAATATTTATAAGCTTCTAATATATCTTTGTAAAATGGCATCGCGTATGGGACTCCTGCGGTGTGCCAGCTGTTAGTGTAATCACATGTCATGAGGTAGAGTGCGTGTTTGCGCTCCTAAATATGCAAATGAATTACTTACAACTTTATAAATAGGTAATGTATTGATTGGTTCAATTAGAATGTTTGCTATGTACACAATAAGTTTCTAACGCACGTTTGATGCAGAATTGGCTGAGCGAAGTCAAAGGTCACCGACCACGCCGCTATCGCGTCAAGGTCCAAGTGAGTTTCCGGAGCTCATGGGAGGTTTGGGTTGGGCATGGCGGTGGCAACTGACTGGTAACTGACTAGTAACTGTAACTGACTTTCGTTGTCACAGCGACTTGGGCTTCCCTGTCGGTTTTTATCAGGCGTATATTTTTTTTTTTATATGACAGAGGAGGCAAACGGGCCTGAAGGTCACCTGATGGTAAGTGATCACTTCAGCCCATAGACACCGCAACACCAGGGGAGTCACAGGTGCGTTGCCGGCCCTTGAGGAATCTGTAGGCTCGCTTCTTGAATAGAAGCCATTATGTCCAGCTACTATTTATTTATAATACTTAAAAATTTTGTTAACTATGCCGCGAGGATCCTTTATACATCTTGTGTGTCTGGGTGTTTATATTTGTATTTAAGTATTTATTTGTGGTACCTTCGTTGTTCTGACACCCATAACACAAGTGCTTAAGCTACTTACTTTGGGATCGGAGCAATGTATGTGATGTTGTCTGATATTTATTATTTATTTATACATCTAACACTGAGTGCTTAAATATCTTTTTTTGTAAATGGGTAATTCGGTAGTTGTCCCGTAATTTACGTCTTTTAATAATCTTAAAGATCTAGGTCATTCTTTTTGCAATCATTTTTCTTGCAATATTACGAAGTTTTGTTGTACCTAAAATTGCAAGAAAAATGATTTTTCATCAAGACTTGTTGATATGAAACATTTTATATCTTACAGTCATTCTATCAGCTGTATTTTATCTGCCACTGCTGTTTGCACATATGACATCACGTGCAAGATTTAGCTCTTCCCGTTACACATTAACCTAAAAAATATATGTATGTCAGCATGCTTCATTTTACGTTCCATATAACAAATAAAAATTACTATAAGACAATACAAATAGCGTTCAACCTCTTTAATTTACATACAATTGTAAGCAATCCTCTTGAAAGTAGCGCGTCTTTTAATGCACCGGTAAATAAACTTGTTTTGTAATTAGTAATTTTTAAAATGAATATCAAACAATATGACATACATTAATCTGACTGCATAGTACGTGGCTTGGTCGCTTGTGTTACTGATATCAGAATCAGCACGGACGCAGGTACCAAAACCTTAATAGGGAACTACAATCATAATTAAGATTTTGGTAACTTAAAACCCTTTAAAAATTGTCTTGTGTCGAGTTGGTAGGTACATATCAAACATCGAAAATGTTATATCCTCCGTTTCAAATTTTGATGGGAATCAAAAACTTAAACATTCTAGTCTGTGTTATAATATCTAAACTAAAAATATTTGAAATGAACAGTGACCCCAATGTCTTCATTCTTACGCCAAGTCTGTCTGACAAATACCTATTAAAAAAAATTAGGCCCTGAAATGTTATGTGTTGGAGTAAGAGCCTTCCGCTATCATCAATGTCCTTTAGAAAATGAATTGTACCACACTTTTGAATGATCAATTACTACAAAACAAAAGCTAGATCCCACTATAACGGAAACGAATTGTCTCTAAAGAACTTCTAAAGACTTTGAAGCTCTCTATCATCACACAATATTGATACAACCATAAAATGCGAAAAGTCTCTACCTTGAGCTATCAAACCTTGTATTCCCGATCTTAAGACCATGGACTAAGGTTTTTATTCGCATACTTCACCCTATGTTAGACAAAAACAGTACTCACGCGGCTAATCTTGTAACTCCCATTAGACAATGCAGCAAATCAGAGGTTCTGTTGCACTAAACATATTTTCCCCGCGATGTCTGAGCAATTCTTGTTCTTATCACTAGACCCACCGACTTAGGGATACCTAGACATAACAACGATGCATTATAAGCCTCCCGGCCACCACGTCTAGTGCTCTTAAAGATTGTTCTCGTGATTCGACTGGTAGTGCGAGTAATTTATTGATAAAAATAGTAACTTCTTGCCAAAAAACCTGATCACGATCCCCGTTCTCCCGTTCTTAGATAACACGTGCTACCATTAGACCGAGGAGACAGTACAATAATTAATTACCTAATTACAAAATTGTGATTTAGATACATATGATTACACATAAACTTGAGTATCTTTTAAAAACAAACCCTTTGCTAAATGTACAACGTCTTCAATCACAATTCTTACAACAAACAAAAAGTGCACTGATTATTCGAATCCATCGACTTAAAAAAACATTTGCTACTTATAGTCTCAACTCAAAGATAAAAGGATAGACTCATCAGTCGTGTATCGTATATCAGACAATGAACACCATTATTTCAACTCACTTTTTATACGAGCTATTTCTGTCTAGATATTACCTGAGCTATATCGGTAACATGAGCCTAGTTACATTATAATTAGACATGGATTTTATCTTTCAAAGAGATTGGCCAAAGCTAGTTTCATATCTCGTTGAACATGGTAGATAAATAGGTTTAAAAGTCTTGAACGATTTTGTAAACTATGCATTGTAATTGACTTGGAAGAAGATAGATGAATATTACTTATTGGCCACCAGAAACTATTGGATTATAATTAGGCATAGCATAGGTTGTATTAAATTTGGCGGTCTTATAAGCGACGTCTTTACCACCTTTGGCAGAACAAATAGGTAAGGTAGAATCAGGAAAACTCCTGTTCCTACCTCTCTGGTTATGCAACCAGAGATATCCTAAGACCAAGCGCGCACTACGAGTTTTTCGCCGCGTGGCAGAAAAAAGCAGAGGCATAATGTCGCAAAACAAAACTCATACATAGTGCGCGCCTGACCTAAATGGATGTAGCAACTGACAAATGATTGATATGGTTACTTGTTCGTTGCTGAAGACTTGGGCTTCTATTTCGATTTCCATCTGTACTATTATAAAATAAATTGCAACACAAAGTAGTACCGTAAATATTTAGTCTTATCTTTATCTCAAGCTAAATCTAGCATCTAGGTAGGACACCTAAAGGTTTGGAAGTGCTGTCAAGTGCACACTCAGACACAGACGCGTTGTCTTATCAGTTAATTTGATCCTGTAATCTGTAAACCTCATCTGATGTCATTCAAGTTATTTTGCATAAAGCAATAATTTCTGACCGAGTTTCGGTCACAGTGGCCACCTAGAGAGTCTAGTCTAGTTGTGAGTCTAGTCAATTACCGTATAGAAATACGCCTAAACTCAGGTGCAGTCTCTGTAGAGAAAACGATAGTTCCACGGCTTAACGTGCTTTTAGGCTAGGGCAATTTTAACTCGACTAAAAATTTGATTCTTGGATATTCATCATCACCAGACTATCGCATTCCACTGCTGGACTTAGGCCTCTCCAGTTTTTCGCCACCACGGCAAACATCTAGACGCTTTACCCATAATCGCCACGCGCGCTGGGCAGACGGGTTGGCGATCGCAGAGCGTCGCTCCGCGCTCCGTGATGATGCTACCCGTCATCGGCCTCTATAGCTATGCCTTAATTGTGATGGTTATACCGCCAGCATTCGCTTGCCAGAGCCTCATTTTTTATTCAGCAGGATGCCCCACGGGCAGGTGAGGGTGGCTTGGAGCGAATAGATGATAGGTCGCTCTCTTATATCCACTTACATGTTCACATATATTATTAAATATTAGACTTTCGAAATTAACTACTCGTATGGAAGGCGGCTGTGAGGGAAGAATGGCGGCGCGTTGTGAAGCTTGCCAACAATAATAAAATTGACCACTACGATCACTCTTGAAAGAGGATAGAGAGAATCAACGAAGGAGAAGATGAAAATTCCATTTTAGCATTTAGACTAATGATGCAGACACAATAATATCTATGCACGATCACCAACATAGTAGTAAATCTGTTTTTTAATGCAAAAGATCATCGATTTGTGCTGATAACCGTACTAGTATGTACGTAGAGCTTAATGTGAATAAACCCCAAAAACCGGCCAAGTGCGAATAAGACTCGCACACGAATGGTTCCGCACCGAAGATAGTTGTTTATTGTATGGGAGCCCTCTTTTTTTTAAAGTATATTTGTTTTTATAGCGGCAACAGAAATATGTAATCTGTTTCAAAAAAGTTCCAACTCTTTACCTATCACCCTCTTTACATATCAGGGTTCCGTACCCTAAAAAGTGCCGAAATTCAAACACCAATTTCGGACAAAACTGAAAGTGTAAATTGCACACAGTACCTAAGTAAGTAGCTCTTCAAAGTTGCCATAACTCAAACCACATGTCCTTTAAGCCGGCTTCATTCTGTACGACTTATTCGTGCGCCTGCGCCACTTAAACACTTAACGGAATTTGTCGTTTTCTCCGGACACAGTTTATGCGACCACCAGTGCCTTACTTGTAGGGTTGTCAAAATAACACTTTTGTGTGTAAGCATCGGTGAATGTTGCGTTTGTAGAATAGGCTCCCTGCCGTGGCTTTCTCAAAGGAATACAGTATGAGATACGTCAAGGCAAGGGTAAATAGGTTTTTAACGTCCAAATGGCATCCAATTCACCTGAGCTTGCCGGTATTCATGGGCTGCGGTGACTGCCTGCCATCAGGCCTGCCAGGCATTTTGGTTAATAAAAAAACAATACTATTACTACTTGGATTAAAGGGAGCGGCCTATAATTTTTTCGCTCCAAGCCAACCCCACCTGCCCGTTGTGCATCCTGCCGAATAACAAACGAAGCGCTGACAACCGACTGGTGGCAGTATAACCATCACAGTTGAAGGCGTAGCTTATTACCACAGACCTGTGACGGGCAGCAGCGTCACCGGAGCGAGAAGCTATATCCTGCCATCGCCAACCCGCCTGCCCAGCGTGGCGATTATGGGTATTCATCCACATGTTTGCCCTAAGTGACGAACAACTGGGGAGGCCTGTCCAGCAGTGGACTGTAATAGGCTGATGATGATGATGATTTTTACTTCATCAAACTAAAATGTTCCTGGCGTCGGTATCTCTACCAATATTACAAAAGGAAATTTTCATCAACAGCCTTTAGGTTAAGAATCCAATCAGCATCATTTAAAGGGAGCTATGTCATATCTACTACAAAAACAATGAATGTCAAAACCTAAACTAAATTCTTCTTCGGGAGCCCTTAGCTTAAAAAGCCTTATTAATTTACAGAAGTAAATATACATATAAGTTGGGTACTTTTCGTTTAGAAAAGAGAATGCTCCCAAAGATTTAAAGAAATACTTCAGGTTTAATCATACAGTGTTATAAAATTATAACGCAGTCACTGACAGGTGCGTTAAATCGAATAATTATCGATTTCCTACTTTCACGACTTAGTTAATAATTGTAATTAAACACATCGGATCGTTATTAAGCTGGCTAATCAACATAGTTGTACGAGGAAGATATTGCTTCCTATACAATATTTTGCACAGAATTGCATAATGTATTAGACGTAATTCGCGTAAAAGAATGATTTTATGTACGCGTATGAAAGGTAAAGTAAAATCAAGTTTCTCTGCATACTTTTAACAGCTGAATGCGGCATTCGACTTTCCTGCGAATATAATATTTTTAGAAATTAAATGTTACTTTAAACTATTGTGTAAAACTTTTCCTTGAAATAAGAAGTGAAATACCTTCTGCGTTCTTGAAAGTAGCTCTAATGACTGCCGTATCTATGTCGGGTATAGGGAGACGAATTATCCATAGATTGGCATTGTAGCCTTTTTGCACAGCTGGGGACAGCTCCCTGCGAGATGGAATGACGATCTAATTAAGACAGCGGGGATCCTTTGAACCCAGACCGCTCAGGACCAATCCATGTGGAGGTTATTGGGGGAGGCCTAATGCCTATGTCCAGCAGTGGACGTATGCAGGCGGATGATAATAATCATAGTTTACTGTTGTTTCAAATACTAGATGGTAGAGTATAGATTTTATTTACGTTTTTTACATACTACAGAAAAGACCACAACACTTTACCACTATTATGTGTTATTTCTATTTTTATACTTTAAAATTGCCAGCCCTATTTGGAAAGGTACTTAACGCACGCAATGAAACGCGAATTCATTCCAATTCCGGAACAACATTTGATACCGAAGGGTCCGCAAACATCGATAGTAATCCGGAGTTATTACTAAAACCACACTTCTAATAATGAAATGAGTCCTAAATGTTATAATTACTATTTTTAACAATGTTTAATACCGTAATTTCAGAATGTATAGGATTGTTGGAGCCCAAAACCTCTGTAATAAAAAATAATAAAAAATTCGTTTATTTATGAATTCCTTAGGCCTGTATGTATACCCACAGGCTAATAAGGACTAGGGCAAAAGAACGGTTGGCGTTCATCTAAGACTATGAGCCACAAAAATATATCTTTTACCAAGCACAAACTACCTTTCCAACGCCTTCATATTCCATCTTCTATCATAGTGCATGGAGACTTGACCTGCCTATTTCCATTTCATTATGCAGATACAATGTCAGAAACATTCTCAAATCTAAAAACTTCTATAAGATTGCGCTGCGATTTAGGTCTGAAACAATTACTAGAAAATACATCCTGAAAGCGTATTGGTACTACTCGTATGCTGCACGAGTTGGTCGTGCTTTTCGCCTACACAAGGTCATTCTATCCTTGATACATTTATGTGCTATCAGCGCTTTCTTTAGACTATTTCACGCAAATACTGTCCGTTTTATTGTCACAAGCCTATTTATCGTAAACTATCACGATTGCCAAGCATTAGCCTCCTTTCCAATCACCTATTTCATTTTTTCAATGCAAAAGTCCATTTTACTTCGATTATTTTGTCACCATTTGAAATAATACTACGAGACAATACCGAAGCATTACTTTTAACAACGGCCAATCAGTCGGTTAACGCACAAATTGTAAATCGGGAAGTGATTTTGTAGTCCAGTGTTTCTCAAATTGTGGATTGTGCACATTTTCAAGAGGTGGTCACATCTTTTTGATCATTCTGTACCTACCTATTCTATGTATGTATTATGTGACAGTCGTTTCATCTCTTTTACACTTTTAAAATGAGAAGAAGAGAGATATCTCACACTGTGACAAAAAGTCACCATTGCGCGCCTAGGCCATTATTATAGGCATAGGAAATAGAGTTAATGACACCAGTCACCGTGACAGTCTTTTCATCTCTTTTGCACTTTTAAAATGAGAAGAAGAGAGATATCTGTCACGACGACAAAAAGTCACCAGTGCGCGTCTAGGCTTATGTACCTATTGGAAATAGGTTAAAATTCGGAAACTATTTTTACTAATAAATATAGCCGCCATTGGCTACAAATTACAATGGGAGTACGGACGTTATTTGTTTATACATGTATTCTTTAAGCCTTATAAATTTAAAAATTTCGCATTCCATTACAAATCAATCTAATTAACGAGACTAATATTGCGAAAATTATGTACCTATTTACAGCGTTACGTTTTAGAACCTACTACACCAGGGCAAAGAACACCTAGTGGTCGCTGGCCCAAGATTGGGAATCCCTGCCGTAGACAATCGGATCGAAAGCTGGGTCATCAATGGTCGCTGGTTGACTGCGAATCGAGCTGATTTGTTCATTGTCCGCTAATTATAGCTTGGAAACATTGCCGCTATTTGTGTCAGTGGGTAATGCTAACTGGAGGTCGTTTTACAACTTGTCCAAAAGGCAGTTTTAGAACAAATTGATGTAAATAAACCTTATAAATCGATGGAAACGAACACAATGTTATTTTAGTTTGTGTTCCATTCTATGAAAGTTAAGCTTTACAATCCGGAAAATTTGTATCTGCAGAAATTTTACCCAAACCTAGCCTACCCTTAACTAGATTTTTTTATGCGAGAGGCGGCACACGAACAGGTGTGATGTCTATAAGCAGTCGACACCGCCCATGGACACCCGCAACTCTAATCGAGTTTAGGGTCGCTGCCGGCCTTTTGGTGTGATAAGGACTGTACAATGCTCAAATGTACAATGCTGTACTCCAATCCAATATGGACTTTACCGTGTAGGCAATAAAAATCGCTTTCACAGTAATGCGGTTTATTCCCAAGTATTTTCCATTTCCAAGTCCAATCCAAGTTCAATCCAATCCAATCCAATCCAAGTCCCAAATAAACTAACCGAAAGATCCGAAAGTATGGGCGGAAGGTCTATATTTGTAAAATAATCTCTACACCGCGAGTCAGACAATCAGACTGATGTCAACAGTGTCACCATCTGTTCGCGAGAAACGGAACTAAAAAATAACAATAAGAAAATGACATAAACCTTCAAACAAGGCCTTGTAATATGTGACGAACGGAGTTTGTCCCTGTGGTTTTCGGATTTAGAATAGGACCACCGCATCTCATCCCGTGGGTGAATGAATGAATGAAATACATTTATTGGCAGCACAAATACACAGTTATTAAATATACACAGAACACATAAACAAAAGGGAAATAAGAAAAACAAATAAAATGAACATTAACATTTAGTGTTTGCGCAGCCAACCAGGCCCCAACCTCAGCTCTGTGCCGTTATGGCGTCCAGGGTGACGTAAAGTCGCCTAAGGGAATATCAGCAGCTTTTACATAGGTACAAATATAACCAGTTAACTACAACTATTAGGTCACAACCTCACTAGTAACTACTACTAAACGTCAATAGTTGTGACTAAGAGAAATCCCCCAAATGACAATTTTCATTGGGGAGGCATACGTCCAGCTGTGGACGCTTTCAGACTGATGAAGATGATGAGGTTCGAATCGCTGCCTCCCATCCCATAGAAATCAGGGACCTTATCTACTATGCCACCAACGTTTTACTACATGCTACACTACCTTTGCAATGTAATGTGCATCATGGCGTTTGCTATTAATTTTACTGTAGCTTTTGCAATAATCGAACTTATCTGTATCTAGAACATAAGTCATTATACGACTGCTGAAGTAGATATAGTCTGGAATAACAGTGGTAAAATGTTATGTACCGCTACGTCCGTATAAGTTATATTGTGGCCGCAAGACCATTAAAGCCACTTAAATTAGCCTCTGCCATTTAACAAGCATTACTCTAAGTCCGTTCATATCTCATACTTGTTCCTTTCTAAGCCCTTGTACATTTGCGATTATTTTTGAATCACTGTCCGGTATCATGAACGGGATTGCCATATTATCTTTATTGATATTACGTTAATGCCCGCTGTGCGATCTGAAATCGACATTTACGGTGCCCAGAAATGATACTACTGCCATGTACTACTTATATTAACTGCCATATACTCTTATAATTACATATATGATTTGATATGTTTATATGAGTCAGTATCACTGTAACACACGATTTCTGAAAAGTGAAAAAAATATTAAATTCTACTCCAAATATAACTTTAGAGCATCAGTGTAGTACGAATAAACTGTCGTTACAAATGGGACTTATTTATTTCTGAAAGTAAATAAACAACATGTATATTTCTCACTGATTGTTACGTAGTGTTTAGATAGGTATATGTCACTTACTGATTTATTTAACAGTTTTTGTCCTTCCATTTCGGAACGCCTTCATTGATTCGCGTCACATTTAGCTATCCCGGCATCCAAGTGATCCCTGCAGTTCATCTAAGGTCATCAGACCAACAGATTGCGGGGCCTATATATTTTTTTTATAACTACAATTCAGATCTACCCAAAACCGTTATATAAAGATAAGCACAACACTCACTGTAATACATATTTATGCCCTCCGGATGACAAAACTCAGCAACAACAAGTACAGCTATTAACTATACAACACGGGACTTGTGAGGGATCTAATGACACTTTTGTATCAGATGGTGGGTGGCCCAACCACTACCTACGTGATTAATTTTGTGTACTGTTACGCGCTGCTGTCCAGAGTTTATTTGATTTCGAAACACTTATAGTAAGGTTTACTCTCTCCTGGTTGGTGTGTAGTAAGTGCCGATTAAGATCTCGTTTAAGGAAACGCGGCAAAAACGTATCGTAAATAAATCATAAAAGAACATATTGCGAAGAAAACAAATGCAAATTAATTTACTACTCCCGCCCTTTCCCATAAAAATGCGTTGTTATGTTCCAAATGAGCAATAAAAATAGAAAATGTTTCAAAACACAATAGGGATGTTTCCAGGGTCAAAATAATGACATTTTATTTAGTCCGTATTTTAGATTATAAAAATATATTGGACACGTAAAAAATACGTGTCCTTTTTTCACAACAAAAAATAACAAAGATACAGGGCATCCAAAAGTAGGAGTGGGGGTCTTTGACCTCACTCAGTGGCGAAAAAACTCCCACTCTTTGACGTCACGCGTAAATTTATCGGGCTATATCTTTTTTGGCCTAATTTAGAAATGAAAAAATACGTGTCTTTTATTTTTGAACAATCTAAAAGACGGACTAATTACATTTTTTACGGCAACTGGCCTATTATACTAAGCATGTCGTTGCGAAAATCATTAAACCAAAAGTACCTTTAAACCAATACCTGTAGTAAAATTCAAATCTTACACCTCCATGTTTCAATTAGTTCAGTCGTTTCAAGCCCGACGACAGTCGACCCGACTTTATTAGTGAAAGCATGACTCATTACATTACTCGTACTGTAGAGTAATCAGCGTTCCGTTTAACACTTCTGTTAAATCTCCGGGTTAATCATATTAAAGTGTCGACGAAAGTTTTAATTAAGACATCCGACTGATAACTATTATAACTATATCATTTTGATGTTTTCTTCTCACGGTATCTAGTTGTATTGTTTGCATTGTGAAGCCTACTTGAAGTTTAGAATTTTTAGTTTAGCTTGTATGTAATTAAGTTAGTGATGTAGTCAATAAGGCTTTACCAAAGCATTTAGGGGCATTACGTCAAAAGCGCTAAATGCCACGCGTTTGTAAACGGTCAAAAGCAGAATGTCAAAAGCACACCTATTCAAAATCGCATTATGTCCAGTCACTGCGGTAACGGACAAATAATCAAATCTATCAATTGCCAATAGCCACCGTGCTAGCCTATAAGATTTTGCTGGCTATACGAAGTCATGTCTTTCACTAGCGGTCGCCAGCCAAACTGGTAAACCGACCTAGAAGTTGAAATCTGAAGAAGTCCCTCTAGCCGACTCTTAAGATGCTTGGTATAGAAAACTACCAACGTTCGGGTGAGCCTCATGTTCCTCCTACGACTAATGATCATCAATCAATCAATCAATCAACAGCCTTGGTCCGTCCACTGCTGAACGTAGGCCTCCTTTAATTCGCGCCACATTTCTCTATCCCGGGCCTCCCCCATCCAGCAACTGCCAGCAGTTCTTCTAAGGTCATCCGCCCAGCGGGTTGCGGGGCGTCCTACACTACGTTTGCCTAAACGCGGTGTCCACTCCAAGATTCGTCTGCTCCACCTATTGTCGGCTCTGCGGCAGACATGACCAGCCCACTGCCACTTCAGCGTACTAATCCTTCGGGCTATGTCGGTAACTTTCGTTCTTTGACGTATATGCTCGTTTCGTACCCTATCTTTTAACGAGATACCGAGCATAACCCTTTCCATAGCGCGCTGAGCGACTTTAAATTTGTGGACTAGTCTTCCCGTAAGCGTCCACGTTTCAGCAGCGTAGGTCAAAACTGGTAGGACACATTGATTGTAGACCTTAGATTTTAGACACTGTGGCAGAGATGACGTAAAGATGTGACGAAGCTTCCCAAACGCTGCCCAGCCCAACCTGATCCTCCTATCGGCTTCTTTCTCGAAGTTGTTTCTACCGAGTTGGATTATCTGTCCCAGATAAACATACTCCTCAACAACTTCGAGGGCCGAATCTCCGACATGCACGGGTTCGGGGATGATATGGGCATTGAACATGACCTTCGTCTTGTCCAAATTTATCCCAAGGCCCACGCGTCGAGAGGCATCGTTGAGGCCGTTCAGCATCTCCGCCAAATCCTGCGGCGACTCCGCCATTATGACTATGTCATCGGCGAATCGGAGATGAGAGATGTACTCGCCGTTGATATTAATGCCGCGTCCTTTCCAATCTAGGGTCTTAAAAACATCTTCCAGTGCGTTCGTGAACAGCTTAGGGGATATAACATCCCCTTGCCTCACTCCACGACGCAGCTGGATGGGTTTCGTTTCCCAATCATGTACTTGGACGGTCATTGTCGCGGCGTCATACAGACATCTCAGCACCTCGATGTAGCGCCAGTCAACTTGGCATCGCTGCAAGGATTCCAGGACCGCCCAGGTCTCGATAGAGTCGAAAGCTTTCTCGTAGTCCACAAACGCTAGGCACAGGGGCTGATTGAACTCTTCGGTCTTCTGTACAATCTGCCGCACTGTGTGTATGTGGTCTACGGTACTGTAGCCTTTTCGAAACCCGGCTTGTTCCGGTGGCTGGAAGTCGTCGAATCTTTGGGCGAGACGATTCGTAATAACTCTCGAGAACAACTTGTAGACGTGGCTCAGGAGGGAGATCGGCCGATAGTTCTTCAGGAGCGACTTGTCTCCTTTCTTGTGGAAGAGTATCACCACGCTCCTATTCCACGCCCCCGGGGTTGTGCCATTTTGGAGGACAACATCGAACAGCTTTTGGAGTTCCAGTAGAACTGGTGCCCCACCTGCCCGCAGCAGCTCAGCTGTGATGCCATCCTCTCCCGGGGCCTTGTTGTTTTTCAGTTGGCCGAGAGCTATTCTAATCTCGCCGACGTCAATCTCGGGTATATCATCCGTGTAGTGGCGGCTCAGAGTGGCCCTCTCGTCTCGAATGTCGGCATGTACTGGCCTCGCGGCATGCGAGGAGTAGAGGTCTCCATAAAAGTTCTCCACTTCCGCAAGAATCTCTGGCTTAGAGGAGACACGTCGGCCATCCGCAGTCGTGAGCCTTGTCAAGTGGCTTCTCCCAAGCTGCTGATTAAACACTTTGGAGCCCCTGTTGCGCTCAATCGCCTCCTTAATGGAGCGAGTATTGGAGCGCCGTAGGTCACGTCTAATCAGCTGCTTGGTCCGAGAGTTCAAAGCTCGGTAGGCTAGCGAGTTGGACTGCGTTACCGCCATCTCACGTCTCCTCGTCATGTGATCCAGAGTTTCAGCGGATAGCTTGGAGACTTTGCCTCGCTTCCGCTGCCGGAAATGCCTGCAGCCCACATCCTGGAGAGTCTTCGTCACGTTCTTGGCAATCTCGTCAACATCTACCGTGGTTTCCAGCGATTCGAATCGGTTCTTCAGCTCAATTCGGAAGATTTCGGACTCAAGTGTGGCTTGGAGCGGCGTAGGTCGGAGGGTAGACTTCAAGAGACGGCGTCTTTCTAGCTTGTAAGAGATATCTAGAGTGCCTCGAACGAGTCTGTGGTCGCTTCCGGTGCTGAACCTATTGACCACTGAGACATCTCTAAATATATGCCGCTTATCCGTCATAATGAAGTCTATCTCGTTCCTTGTCACATTATCGGGGCTCCGCCATGTCCACTTCCTTTGGGGCTTCTTTTGAAAGAACGAATTCATCAATGATAGCCCCTCACGCTCGAGAAAGTTGACCAGCATTTGGCCCCTGTGATTCCGTCGCCCATAACCGTGTGGTCCGATCTTCGATTCGTCGCGTTCTTTTACTCCCACTTTGGCGTTAAAGTCTCCCATAACAACGGTGAAATGTGTACTGGTGGTAGAATTGATGGCCGACGAGATATCCTCATAGAGGGCCTCCACCTTGTCATCGGAGTGTGCCGAGGTCGGCGCATATACCTGTATAACCTTAAGAGAATATCTCTTGGTTAGTTTGAGGACTAGGTATGCAACCCTGGTCGACACACTACCGATTTCCAGCACATTGTTAGAGAGACGCTTGTTGACGAGAAAACCAATGCCGCCCCTGGATGGTACATCTCCCTCTCGAAAGTAGAATAGGTCACCTGACTCTAGGGTTATCGTGTCCTCTCCCTCTCTTCGGACTTCTGACAGCCCCAGTATATGCCAGTTGATCTTGCTAAGTTCTACTTCGAGTTCTTGGAGATGTTCGGGAAGCCTCAGGGTTCGTCCGTTGTACGTAGCCAGATATAGTCGGTTTAGGTAGCTAGAGGTCGTAACCCGGGGATTCTTCGCACCCCCTGCCCCACCACTGCGGCCGCTACCAGAGCTCGAAATGGCAGGGCTACCGGGAACTAGGGGCCGTTTATTTGTGGCGTTTTCCATAAAGGGTGAATGCCCATAATCACCGCGCTGGGCATGCGTGTTGGTGATCGCAGGGCTAGGCTTCTCGCGCCGGCGACGCTGCTGCCCGTCGCCGGCCTGGAATTTAACCTAGCCGTCTGGATGGATATTCCGCCATCTGCCGGTCGCCAGTGCCTCGTCGGTCAATCTGCAGGGTGCACCACGAGCAGGTGAGGTTGACGATTGGGTCTGCCTAATATCCGCTTCCCCCTTACCCCCCTAATGATCATGAAGAATATAAATTGAATACTTGAATCCATAAAATACCCTTTGTTATGTTTTGGTAACTTGACAAAAGGCACTAATAAATGCGTTTTAGAGTACAAAGGAGGCCAAGACTCTGCTTGGGTCACTGCGCCGATCTAGTAAGTTTTTTTGCTGAGGTAAAAATGTTAGTAAATACTACAAATTATTCGCATAATGAGATCCTTACGCGTACCCTTGGTATGCGACAATAGCCCATAGAAATTTCAAACCAATAATTTCACCCGCAGAACTCCACTTTCACAGTAGAAATTCATTCATAACTGTCTGAATTGAAACAAGAAGCACTGCGGTATATGAAATTATTCAATGTACTCGTAGAAAATGCTTGAATTAAATAGATATCAGAGGTAAACGAAACAAATTACATCGTTCTGTCCCTCAGAGTCCGTTGTATATAATAGACATTTACGTACAAATGTGTAAAGCTGGAATGCAATTGGTTGGCGTTGAAATGTTACATAGGGCATTCATTATGAGTACTCGCCGTGAGAGGTAAATGTACGAGCGGAATGATAGTTGCTATCTAGGTCTATAATAGTAGTAGCTTCCTGACCAAATGTTGCACACGATGTGTAATCTTCGAGTAGACTAGCCAAGTACACATCATCATCAGGCTAACGCAGTCCACTCCTGGACAAAGGCCTCTCCAATTGTTCGTCACTTTGGGCAAACATTTGGAGGCCTTACCCATAATTGCCTCGCTGCAGGGCGCAGCTTCTCGCTCTGGTGACGCTGCTGCCTGACACCGGTAGAAAAAGGTAGATAGTGTGCATCGCTTTTAACGCATTATAGAAGATCTTGCTGTGAAGATTTTCCCCCAGATTCAGAAAACGTTGAAAACGATTGCTTTAGCGCTCCGAAATCAAAGAGCTGAAGTATTAACTGAAACAATTCCGAAATAATGTTGGTCCTCTCTTTCCACATATTTCCTGACTTCGACGGAATCAGTTCCACTGCGGCGATCGAACGCTCTATTTTATACTTTGTTGCTTTGTAATAAGAGTCACACAGATTCTCCGGATAATGCTTTTTAATATGGTTACCAGTTACCATTTCCCATGAACTATACAGCCTATCTTAATAAAGACGGCCTGTGAAAAGCTTTATGCCATCAAACAATACTTTGTGTTCCATGTCTTCTCTAGGGTTTCATTCTCAAAGTTTATGACGATTATAGCACGGTTATCATGTGTCTCTAAAACTATATAACCCTGACCTGAGAGGCTTATATGTGTATATTAGTCAGTTAGTAGATAATTCTAGTTGATAGATCCTTATGTTCGATGTAATGAAAGCGAACCCATGACATCAAACTCATGCGCAATCGAATATCAAACTTTTATTCATCATCAGCCTGCGAACGTCCACTGCTGGACAATAGTCATTTGGGGCTTCGTCTTAAGTAGACGCTTGGCAGGCGGGTTCGTTACCGCAGTGGTTTTATTTGTACTCAGCTAAACTCTGCTGCCCGTTTCCTGATATTCCCTTAGTCGCCTTTAACGACACCCATGGGATCCCATTGAAAATCCTGAGAACATACAAACATATACACACACTCATATTTTTATTAACAACGCAAACCCCGAGACGATAGGGACCGGTAACAACATTTTTTGTATTAAAAGATTGAAACACAATAACAGTGGAACATTTAAATATAACTTCAATATAACAACAGCCTTTAAATCAAAATACATACAAACAATCCTGCGTCCTTCACCTTATATATGAACACTATCAACTCAAGAGCAGATCGCAGCCGAAAGCTAAAACCACCACCAATTTTTATTTCCTAAATACCTTTGCCAAACTCTTTTTTATCATAAAGCACCTAATGTACTCTCAAAGATTAACGATTATGTACTGTGTACACACGTGTATAAATTATGTTGTGATCCATTGTTTGCGGCTAACATATGGTCGGCTTCATCGCTCACTTAGTTTAAAACAGTAACGGCTATCTACTTAAAAAGCAACCGGACAAAATTATGGGGGAAAATCCTTTTTGTATCGTGTGTAACTAGGTAAGTTCCCACGAATGGTACGGAGCGCACTTAAATGTCGGCATTGCATTAAAATTTACATGTATTCAAGTAAAGTTCCCCTGAAGAAAATGTTTAAGGTCAAAATGTTAACTTGCCCGCTGACATAAATGAAATATATTTCGAACAATATGCAGTTTCTTATTCCTGTATTGCACGAAACTTTAAGTATGGATACGAAACTTTTACCTTCTGTCTCGAAGTCTCATTTCGAATTTATTTATAAAAAGCATGTTACAGCAATGTAAAAAGTAGGATCTAGAATGATTTACTTTGTTATTGTAAGCTGTCTATTTGTGTTTATAAAACATTACGCCACATTTACATCACTATGCATTACATTATTTATATTAGCTATGTAGAGCCACTCATAAGTGTTTTTAACATTCTAATCTATTCTCAAAACTATTGTGTCTGGAAATCTTGGACTTACAAGGTTAAGCCTGGATATAGCAAATACGAATAGGTATAGCAAAGATTGTATATTACAATTTGTTAAAACTATTATTATTATATCGATAAGACCGCCCAAGTTGTACGATTACAACAATATCTTCAAAATTCTCGAATGTTATTACCGACCCTTCTTGTTTATTTAATCTACCTTAATGAAACTTTTATATAAATGCATTTATTTCTGTATTTCTTCAATTCTTTTTAGGCGTACAGCTTGAGGTATTCAAATCCATAATCAAGAGGTCACGGTGATGGGCGATCGAGGCCAAAAGGGCAAGTAGGCGTTACCCCGAACAATAGCGTGGTCAGACCAGGTGTCATTATAACTACTGTAAAGTATTTTTATATTGGAATAATTTAGGAGGTCATTAATATAAAGTGGGATGGACTTTGTGCTCGAATTTATGCAAGGAGCATTGGCACATGGAAAGAAGTATCAAAGAAACGATGAAACGTTTCGAGAAAAGGTAAGTAGTGCCGACACTAGTACTTCATCGATATAAAATTAGTTATATGTATTGAAGACAAAGTCATAGGTCTTATTTCGGAATAGGTACCATTGGGCTGTGGAACTCTCTTCCAGCACACTTGTTCTTTTCTTCTTATTCTTGGGTCCTATAAACGGTTAATGAAGCAGCACTTATGCAGATCTTCATGATGTGATCGATCCGCCTTGTACAGATAAGGCGTGATGCCGATCGCTAACATTTTTTTGCACTTAGCCTTTACATCATGCAGGAAGCAATCATTTTCACGCGCTAATATTAAAAAATAAAAGGGTGAAATCCCAGAGGAGTCCAATGTGCTGGTCAGACCAAATCCGCTTAGCTGTAGATATACATCTTTCAAAGATCTTATCCTTGCAGGTGAGGGTAGAGCAAAGCCCGATGGAAGATAATTCTAATTAGCCACCCTCAGCATTACAAATACATAATTATGCACAAGAGTAGGTATTATTTACGTATCCGAGTGATTGATTACTTTATGAAGACTACCCAGCTCAGTGCAATTACGCATCTAATTTGAATGCGCGAGCGACTAATTTACATACTACCTAGGAACACTAAATCACTATGCAATATTCTGGTGACGCAGCAGAAATATTACAATAAACATAACACGGGGAGCAGAACAGATTGAGGAGCATTATATTGCGAAGAAATGCTGACTGCAATGATATGACACTTTCATCAACACCATTCGTAATATTTGCATTCAATGCTTACGGAATGCTGTAGTACACTAACAAATAATATAAATAAATATCAGTCAACAACACATACATTGCTCCGATCCTAAAGTAAGTAGCTTAAGCACTTGTGTTAATGAACAATGAAGGGACCACAAATAAATACTTAAATACAAATATAAACACCCAGACATGGAACAAACACAAGTGTTCATCACACGAATGTTTGTCCCGGGTGGGAATCGAACCCACGAACTCTGGTTCCAAAGGCAGGGGTCACTACCAATTGAGCCACCGAGCCAGTCACAAACTAAACATATGTGATGCTTAGATGGTCGATAGATATTATGACAAAAGGTTCCGAAGCTTTTATCTTTCGTGGCACATTTACATGTTTAGGATTTTTGACGGCCAACTGACATGATTATTTATTAATTTTATTTATTTAATCATCATTGCACAATAAACAAAATAGAGTACAAAAGGCGAACTTAATGCGGCGTAGGCATTCTCTACCTTTAAGCTAAGCAGAAACAATTAAGTAGGTAGTGTGCTGCAAAATTTATGTGGAAACATACAGGTAATGATACTAATATGTTCTAAAATAATGATTGTTTCGTGTGATGACAGAAAAGAATGCTAATCATCGCTTCATTTCTTTCCGTGGTTGTCATAAGATTCAACTTAGTTAGTTAGTATAACTAAATGGTAGGGTTTACCTGCCTAGCCAGTTACGGTGTGTCGGGTTTCAAGTTCAATCGTTATTAGCCAAATCATACAGGCTTGATTGATTTGGTTACTACTTGTCGGTTGCCACAGCGACTTAAGCTTCTCTATCGCTAGTCACAGGCGATTGGAAGTCACTACTTTGTGCCACTATAAAAATCAGCTACATAAGTCGGGTTAGCTATGCTTTCGCGACACCCCCCTGCCACTTTGTATGATGGCGCAGGGCACCTCGGCGCACACTTTGATAACTCATGTATTAGACTGAGAAAGTTCAAAACTATTCAAATATGTTGTCATAACTGAAAGCTTTTGATAAAATATCTTTAAATGCATGTATCGAAGTCTGGTGCATTCACCCTTTTGATAAGAAGTTTGCATGGATGTACTTTATTGCACATTCCATACGAAATGGTATGCGCTATTTAGTATTCAGTGAATTGAAAAACATCTACTTTCTTATACTATTATTTTATCTATACCCACGCATACTTCCTATACATTGATATAATCACAAAGCTACAGCAAATTTTTATATTATTCCTGATAATATTTACGACACCCATAGATAGAGATGGCGATTACGATCAAACTGTACGCAAACTAAGATTTCCTTTGCACTACTAATCGTCAAGCGGCAATTGACACAAGAAAATCTTTTTTCAGTGGGAATAAATGTCTGGGTGTGTACCGAACCTTATAAAAGCTATTACGTTATTATTTTACGAGTAAAATCGAGAACAAACACTATAAAATAGGTAAATTGTGACATACATGAGATCTGATAATGCATTTCGAATGGTTTTCTCTAATGTATTGCCAAATGGATTCGATAAAATCACGATTTGATCATTTAACTTTCACCTATTGCAACATAAATTAGGCCCGAAATTATATAGT
The DNA here is from genome assembly GCA_031163375.1 of Conogethes punctiferalis. Lineage (NCBI taxonomy): Eukaryota > Metazoa > Arthropoda > Insecta > Lepidoptera > Crambidae > Conogethes > Conogethes punctiferalis. The sequence continues at coordinate 7,844,786 of CM062092.1, read as the reverse complement.
GAAAACGCTGGAAAAATGTGCAATTCTTTCATAGAACCATTCCGATTCAACAATGCGTTAGCGAAACAAAAGTGTCCCGAAATTGCTTCTCGTATGGGAATTGCACAACTATTATTATCCAATCACGGACAGCGTATTGTCACCATGCCTCGCCGATATGAAATCATTAAGCAATCAGCTTTATAATGACTTATGGAATGAAATGACGAGTAAAAGTGTTTGCTGTGTGTTCACACCATTATGTTGCCGGGGTACAGTCCAGAGGATCTATGTGGAATTGTGTAAAACTTCCCCATTTGATTGTAAACCTTATTGCCTTGTATTAAGTATACTCGTACTCTTATATGCGTGTTCAGGAACAACAATTCTTCAATACTGTACGAGGGGATCATTATGTTCAGTTAGGTACAGTCTTTGCTTCGCGATCACCACATTGATTATTATGAGAATGGACCCATGAGCAGGCATCCTAAGTATGATTTTCTGATAGACATTTGTTCCCTAGTTTCCATGATTATATCAATGTTATGATTAGTATTATTTAATTGGCACTTTAATGAATATGCAGGGTTCTCAACGTATCTGCGTTTTAAATCAGTTGGGTTGGGCATGGGATTCATTTTATCCGATTATGGCGCACTTAGAGGGAGGTCTATATTATTATATTACATTTATGAACCGGCAGGTGGACTGAGATGAATGCAGAGATTGGAGCGAATTTCAAAGCAGTACCATCTGGGCAGTCGTTTATCTTTATGTTAATTAGCTTAAACAGCTTTTCAATTAATAGTATAGACTGTTTACCGCCTATAATAAGTTGTCTAAACAGTGAATAATCATTCTACTTGCTTATAAAATAAGAAAATGATTGAAATAAATCATCGTTTATTTATTATGTTTAAACATCTAAATAAATATTAGTGTGTTTAATACTGGTAGTACTACTTCTACCTTCATAAAATTTTATATTCGAATTTGTTTTAAATTTTCAGGAACGCACACTTTTATTTTCATTCACAGGTCCTAAGGACTTTGCTATGTTCCCACTCATATTTACCGGAATTATTTTACCAATTTCTTATTTTATAAGCAAGTAGAATGATTATTCACTGTTTAGACAACTTATTATAGGCGGTAAACAGTCTATACTATTAATTGAAAAGCTGTTTAAGCTAATTAACATAAAGATAAACGACTGCCCAGATGGTACTGCTTTGAAATTCGCTCCAATCTCTGCATTCATCTCAGTCCACCTGCCTACAACCAAAGAACAAAAGAAAGAGTAAATTCTAAAATACAAAAAAAAAATCAACAAAAGAGGTTTTGCGTCGTCAATAACAACTTTTTGGCAGTACGACCCAATCCAATATGAATTGAACCGCGGTATCAAGGTCACAGCGGGTACCGTTGGGATGGGTGGCTGGCGCGGGGCCGATCCCACGGGCGTCCGCGTTCCACCGTTTCATTAGCGTTCAATCAATTTGCCGAGCCACGAGGTACCCGACGGGCCCAATGGTGGATGCAAATTCACTCGAACTGGTTTTTTGCCCCGTGAAGGTATGGATGATGTAAGTGATAGCAGTTGGATATGGGTAGCGTAACTGTTACGGGATTAAAATATGTAGATTAGCTTTTGAATAGTGATAGTATGATATTCTTAAATCTTTCACATTTTAACAGAATAATAAGGGGTAATTTGCTCACTGATATGTTGTGATGGTAGAGAAACCCCTAATATCGAAATTAGTCCAATTATTGTCTAGTATATTTCCGATATGCGGGTTTATAACATCAAGGACTTTTTGTCTCCGATTCTTTAACAAATCGTAGATACCTATTTCCAAAGTTCTGCCAAGCTTTGGTTGTATCCTACATCCTATTTACATAATGTGACCGATATTCTCGCGAGAAAAACTTCTCGCATCTAGCACTTGCCAGCCGTCCTGCGCAAATCGTCACTACACCTGGCCTAAGGGCGTCCTACACTTCGTTTGCCGAGACGCGGTCTCCAATCCAGAACTCCTTTACCCCAACAAAAAAAGTATAAACAAAAATTTAACTTAAGTCTATCTTGTTGTGCGTCTTACTAGGAAGTCTATCTAAAATTATAAGGTTATATTAAGTTATATAAGAAGATGTAGGGGACTACATCTCCCTCATGGAGTCTGTGTTAACCGTTCGCCAATGCCTAGTTTACGTGTAGCCGTATCGCGTCATACATGTGCCTGTTGAAAAAGCCTCATCAAGATCACGGTGCCGATCATTATAACGTTCCGATGGCATAAATGGCTGTAGTTCAATTATCCCGCGGTTCAAAGACAAATGAAATCACTTTACTGTTTTTTTTAAACGTTTTTGCTTTGTAATTTCATGATAATTGACTTATTGGTCAAGTGATAGTGACCTTGCTATCAGGAAGGGACTAACAGTCAAATGATGAGCACATCTGATTGTTCTGTTTGCTACTCATGGTTCTGATTGCCAGGATTCGAGGTTTCCAGGGCCAGCGCATGTTTTGTACATGCACACCAAAAGATACACTTAGAACTAGAGGCAAATTATAATTGGTACAACTGTTGTACAATTGCCTGGTCTCATCGCTATCAGTGATCTCTTCCAGAATTTGGATAGAGAATAGTAAGATACCAATCATAACGTCACAGTTGACACGCATATAAGCTGGTACATAAGTAAAATTTATTGATTTTCATTTATTAATCTTGATGAATAGCGTTTAAAAGCTTAAAAAATATGTTTGTAAGAAATGTGTACTCGATTTAACGATTTGCAGAATGTGTCAACATCCTTATACGCGTCACTCAATATTAAATGTTCCATTTAAAGCAATTTAAACGTTCCGATGTCAAGCCGCGGGGTCTTCACGTAGCCTCACCATTTTCGCTGCAAGCTGATTTCACGAGGATTATATTTGGCCGTGAGTTATTAGTAGCGGTAATTCAATGGTGCATAGCGGAATGCATTCGTGACTGGGTACATTTCGTCTGGGACTGCGGTTGGGGATGGTTAGGCGACCACCCAGCATCCTTAGTCCTAATAGGATATTATATTGGCTTTAGAGTATTGAAAGACTTCAGTTGTAAGTTAGTTACTCATGTAGTATATGTAAGCAGCATTGAAACAATTTTATTTTAAACTTCATTTATATCTTAACTAATATTATAAAGCTGAAGAGTTTGTTTGTTTGTTTGAACGCGCTAATCTCAGGAACTACTGGTCCGAATTGAAATTATTTTTGTGTTGAATAGACCATTTAACCATTCTAACAGTGTCATAAAACATTCACAATATCCTTATTTTTATTAAGACAATATTTTTTCTTATTCATCTGTACTTTTCACCAGAAATCACTGCCATTCATCGCACATTTTATAGTCACTATTAAAGTCTGCAATAAATAATAACTGTTTAATTAGTTCTACTCTTTACCTTTCTCGCCAATTAACATTTCAATTTTAACTCGCCATAAAATTGTATCGAGTAAGCGGTAATATTGAGATAAGGCGTGATAACCGTAGCAAAAATATGCTATCCGTTATAGGCTATAGTTAACAACTCAATTCCCAAGAACATGGTCTGGGGCAGTATTTCCCAAAGTATTAGGTGCGATGTTACATCATCATCAGCCTTAAGACGTCCAATACTGGATTCTACGATACCTACGGGATAAGATAGGGTGGTCCTAGTCTAAGAGAGGAAGGGCATAGCGAATCTTCGCTCGAATCTTCGCCGCAGCAAAATGACCTCCGGGTCGTGTTTTTGCCGGTGAGTAGGGTTTCCGGAGCTCGTGGGGGGTTAGAGTCGGGCCGCCATGGCGGTGGTAACTAACAGGTAACTGACCAGTGACTTGCCCGTTGTCACAGCACGTTGGGCTTCTCTTTCGCTTTCCATCAAGCGTAGAGAAGCCATTATGTCAAGCTACTTAACAAAAAATCCGGAAACAACATCGGATGAATGTTGTTACATCGGCTTCATAAAAAATCCGACCGCATCCTAAGGTTTCACTTGAATTCCAGACTTCGACGGTTTCCCAAACTCATATTGGTAAGGTACGTTTATAAAACATTTTTTTTTATGCAAGAGGCGGCAGACGAGCAAATGTGATGCCTGATGGTAAGCAGTCGACACCGCCCATGGACACCCCCCCTTTTGTAAATTAGTTTCCTCGTCCCATTAAGTGTGGATTCATCAGCCTTAAGACATCCACTACACGGTACACGGAAAATTTTACAGTGCCTGTTAAAAAAGTAGGTTGATGTGTGGCCTTCTGTACATTCTATATTCAATAAAAGTTGCAACAAGACGTGAACGAACTCCACCAATGCACAAAAATTAACTAGAAGACAAAGAAAAAAGAAAGTTTTAATATAGCATTATCCAGGAGTTTGAGGCTCAGTGCTCTATTCCTAGGAATTATAAAGCCTAGTTATTTAAGCTTGTAAACTGCAAGCGAAACTTAACTCTCGGGTCTGTGTTCAAAGAAAAACAAAACACTGCGAGTCGGCGGTTGCGCGGCAAAATTAAGTTTTAACAAAAGAAGATCGTCATTTCTGTTTAGGATCTTCTACACAATGCAACTTTTAGTAACTATTTATAGTGTGTGTGAAGCTAACGAAAGCGTTAGTCAGGCATGTAGTGAACTAGCTAATCAAAATAAGTATACCTTTACACGACATATCAGCGCGACATTTAGCGCGAATAAGAAATACAATTTAATAGAAACACGATACTACGTACATCGATGCAATTTGAATAAGGCATGAACAATAACATAATTTAATCTGAGCCACGAATTCATCTCCTGTACCTACGTGGGAAGTATTTATTCAATGTCGAGATTAAAAATAACAGATTTTTATTTTAATTATTTAATTTTAGATAGATTTTATATGTGGTTGCTACCTACCAACGGCTTGTATCATAAGTATATTATTTGTTTACAGTTTTTGTGCATGTGCCCGGTTATAAACAAACATGATGCATCGTTAGAGACATGTTTGTTTATATCGATTCAACGATACGAAAACAATGCGGCACTTCGCTTTTTAATAAATAACGAGGGTGGTGTCCTTTAAATCTCACTCTGAACAATCGTAATGTGTAAATGGTATCAAATAACGACCTTTGATTCGGGCCTACCCAAAAGAAATGTACGTTTACCGGAGCAACTGCGGCGACGCTCTTTTGTTACTCGACTTTGATTACGCCTAAAATAGGGTAAATTGGTTGGGTCGTTCAATTTTACTCGTAGGCTCGGAGCCCTTACATTTTCAAAGTCACGTACATTCAAACAAAAAGATTAGAAATGGTTACGATCGATCGATGAAGTTCGGTGAATATTAACTTGCGCTTTGGTTTAATGGAAAACATTTACGTGACGATCTCGTAAAGAAAATAAGACCATTTTATTCTTTTGCCGCTTCATTTCTTCGTCATAAAGCTGAAATAGTAAAGTTTTAAGAGTCGGTTAGCCATGTCATTCATCATTTATCATTGCAAATCAAAGGTAAATTATATGTACAAATAATGACATGTCCATTAAACGTCTAGATCAAAGCCAAATATAACTATTTTACAAGATAACTCTTGGCGAAAATGTAACCTTTACAGTACTGGAAGCCGCCTATCTTAGTCCGACATCTCTAGCGATACAAATGTTAGACACCTTGAACCTACAAACCTCATAAGTCACAACACAAATCTTTCTCTACATAACATCTCAATCCATCACCATACACATTTCACTCTGTGATGGATCGCGTCATTCACAATTACAAGATAACTATACCTAATTAACATCTAATCTCAATTTATCATTTGACTTATCTCATGAGTTTAAATCACTTAAGTTGTAAACCCACTTAGTGGACGTGAGTAAATAGATGCAGTTAATATATTTGTTCGCTGGCTTGAATGATGGGACTCTGACTGAACGGACTAGTTGTATATTGCGATGCGTACGGGAGTTTTCAGTCAGAAATAGCGGTAAGAATTAGTTTACTATACATGTAATTGATCGGATACCACATTTAGTAGTGAATGACGAGAAGTTAATTAATTGAATGATACTCTATTTGTAAAGTGGGCTGAATCATTTCGTTCTTGTCCGTGTGGACGGATAGATGGGACCACTTTATCTCATCCCGCGGGTGTTGAAGAAGACGACTGAGCGAATATTAGGAAATGGGCATAAGCCTGGATACAAATAAAACCTACTGCGGTCAGTGACCCGCCTGCCAAGCCTGGTGACTATGGCAGATCCCCCAAATGACTAATGTCATTAGAGGACGCCTAAGTTCAACTGTGGACTTTTGCAGGCTGATGTTGGTATTTTATTTGAGAAGGAACCTTTTTTTATTAAATCTATGTTTCAACAAGTAACAAAAACACACAACACGGGTTTACAACTTATGTTTTTTACCTAACCAGTAGCTGTTATTTTCCTAACGTCATCTCCTTAAGCTAATTTCTATTATCTTAGCGGATATCTCATCATCATCATTATCATCAGCCTTTAGGAGTCCACTGTTGGAAATATGCCTCTCCAATTGTTCGCCAATTTAATCGATCTTAGGCCTCTCCCATCCAACACTTGCCAGCCTCGTAAATACCTACGACCTTATTAAAATGAAACTGTTCTCTGACATCAAGCCCAACTTAATGATTATTCTTGTTCACATCTCCTGATACATATTCTAGGTTCCGTTCAATTTCTAGATCTTAACGTCCACTATAAACTTTAACAGCCGCCAGACGTATGACCATTTCCCACAAGTTCCCAGCCAATAAAATCTTTACAATGTTCTTTAATGACGGTTTTTCTCATCCTTCTAGTCTGATAATGCGCTTGAACAGACAGACCTACTTGCAGTTACAACATGTGTGTATTGTACATCGATAAAATAAGTAAACCGTTACTAATATAAAGATTTCCGTAACGTTAATCGAATCTGTTACTCACACAATCGATTTATTTTATAGTGGTCACGATCGTCGGCTCACTAGAAAGTGAAATTTGGATAGGCGCCGCCGTTGATTTTTGCAAACGTTAAGAGCCCTGAACACTTAAGTTATTGAAATAATCAGTAGAAATTAATTATTGGTTTACGTGACTTTACAGATTTTTTAGCAAACACGGAACCGACGATAGGTATATGCAAGTCACGGTGATGTTTGATTAGAAATGACAGCAGTTTTGAAAAAATACGAGTTGCACTAGGCATTAGATATGAGATTGAATTCTTTTTCCTAAAAATAATGAACTCGTACACATAGAAGGCAAACGGAATGAGGATCATCGATCACCAAGATCAGGAATTAGTGACGTAATAGAAATATCAGGGAACTAACAAGCATGTTGTCTGATTTCGAGGAAGGAAAGTTTCTTTTGAAAATAATCTTTTCATAATAACAATTTAGTTCATGGCGAAAGTCGAACGCATGAACGCAATTTTCAACTCTCGTACAATATATATATACACTCTCATCATCATCATCAGCCTATTGCAGTCCGCTGCTGGACATAGGCCTCTCCAGTTGTTCGCGACTTAGGATAAACGTTTGGATCATGCCCATAATCGCCACGCTAAGCGGGTTGGCGGTCAATATACACTCTAAATTCTTTGAAATATCAAATAAGAACATATACAGAGCCTAAACGTATAAAATGGCCGCAATCAAGCCTTTCGCTATGTTCTCGTAATTTACTCAGTGACACAAATGAAAAGTAAACACTTTCCCTATTAGCGGGCTGTATATTTCTCTGCCATTCACGATTTTTCATAGGAACTCCAAACATAGACCCCACAAACTCTATAAATGGCTGCAAGGAAACAGTGAAATATAATTTCTTTGCCCGCGTCTGCGCTTGTATTATTATATTTTTTTTTTTTAAGTAAATGGACCCTGAAGAATGTACTACTTTTTAACCGACTTCTCAATACCGAAGTAATTGTGAAAATTGGTTTAGTAGTTTTGATATCAGACAACATCACATACATTGCTCCGATCCCAAAGTAAGTCGCTTAAGCACTTGTGTTATGGCTATTAGGGCAACGAAGGTACCACAAATATTATACTTAAATACAAATTAAACACCCAGACACAGAACGATCACAAAATGTTAATCACCCAAATGTTTGTCCGGAATCGAACGTTTGTTCAGAATGTCTTCCAAAGAAACCTTGTCGGGTTAACTACCAATTGTGCCACCGAGTCAGTCTCAATTCAATACAAACAAACAATCAAATCTTTCCTCTTAGTATAGTTTTTAAAATCCAAGCTTACCTTTGGATATTCTCACGGGTGTAAAGAAACGATGTAGCCCAGAATGGTACACGCCTATTCCCTGTAGCCTTGTAGAATCGCAGGTTATATCATTCCGGGAATACTTTAGTTAATCTATGTTCCTGGTAAGATTAAAAACTACTAGTCAGCTGTTTGATTCAGAAATAGAATTCGCGTAGTGTTTTGTCCAAATAGGTGGAGTATGTATTTCAGTGATTTAATAATAATTATTTTTTTACGCTAAAATGTAATGGGGACGAACAAACCGCGGTCTTCGTGACAATTTTATTTGTTTGTCTATTAAATGCATTCATTTATAAATATTATAATGATGAAGACACTTTTAACTATACATAAAGTAAATATTTACAAATTTGAGGACTTCCTAAACGACAACATCTCCTGGACGGTTGCTTCCAATTGAACACTTTTTACGATGTTTTTCTAATTCGTACTTAGTGTTGTAATTTTAATGAAAAACTAATGATGTAATATGAAACTCTTTGGAGAAAAATTGGCATTGACAAGAGTAACTACCGAATTTCTTTCCGGTTCTTCTCGATAGAAGCTAAATTCCGAATCCGTTGGTAGTGTAATTCCCTTTAATTTACTGTTTTGTGTTTATTGATTTAGACAAGCACTTAGGTTGTCTAAAGTCTAAATGAATAAAAATATTTTTCACTTTAACTTGATTCTGCAGAAATTCGTTAATTTATATTACGTTTTCTCCCTCTATCACTAAATCTAAATGAGTAAAAGTTGCAAACGCTTTCAGTAGTGAACCAAAACAATACTCTTCGACTTCAAAGTACGGCAGAGATCTGGATATAGTAGGGGATCGCGCCATACAACGACCTTCACCGAGACGATAATTGGATGAAACTGATTTTATATGTAATTGTATATGTCAATAAACATAATGCATGTGGGTTGCCGATCAAATTTTGGTCCAGGGTATGATTTGATGGATGGGGTAAGCATGATTAAACATTTTACCGGTTTGATTTTATGATTATTAGATAAATTCTATACCAATCGAAAGTATGAAGCCCATAGAATATGCAAACGTTATGCTGCCTATTCTTTTCCGGTCACAACTTTTGGCTAGCCAGGTATAAACAGGTAAATCGATACTTGCATTTTGCACCAGTCTGATTAATTCAATCTATTAATTAATCAACAGCCCTGGTCCTTCCACTGCTGAACGTTGGCCTCCTGTAATTCGCGCCACATTTCTCCATCCCGTTCTTCCACCATCCAGCAAAACATACCCTGAACCAAAATTTGATCGGCAACCCACATGCATTATGTTTATTGACATATTTAATTACATATAAAATCAGTTTCATCCGATTAACGTCTCGGTGAAGGTCGTTGTATGGCGGGATCTTAGACCAATAGGTAGTGCGTTAATTGTACTGTACACTGGTTCTAACGGGACGTCTGACGTGCTAGGCGCTACGCTAACTTTTGCTTGGCCTTCCGAGAAAGAGGCTGTTTAGTCTTTTTCGGCCTGGTAGCGGTCTAGTCTTCTAGATTAATATTTTTTAAACCGGATAACAATATCCCCAGTTACTGTTATGTACTCTAAAATACTTTTTTGTGGAAATTTCATTGAAATTTATACAATAGTTTATCAATAATGGTTTTCTTACTTCGTTGTAACAAGTTTTTAGTGCTTTTAAATGTTAGCTAAGGTTAGGTTTAGTAATTTTTAAGTATTTTAATTATTTGCATCTATTTTAAATTACAGTATACTTATCGGATTTGCCTACCTAGAGCTGATTTCTTCAATCGCCCGATAAAGTATTAGTAGTAATTCTTGGATTACTTGATACCTTACAATGGACCAATCAATAGCCTAGATTTCAAAGGAAACACATTGTATTATATTTGTCACCAGCGCATATAGGTACGCATAAGAGATTCTTTGTGACTTTCTCCATTTCAGTACCTATAGGTGGGCTAATTAAATACATTTCCAATGCAACTTAATTGTTCCGTAATCTACGATGCCTAATTTCTAAAATTGCAGGCTACCAGGCCAAAGCAATTCCCTTAGAAACTTTTGAGTAGAAAAGGAACATTGTAGGCTGTATCGTAAGTTTTCTGCGAGCGAAAGTAAAGAGAAAGCTCTGCTTAAATCCGCATCGGACTAATGATGGCTACGGGCCCTTCGCAATATAATGGGACAAAAGCCTGGACGCTACTCGCGAATGGTTATGTTAAAAAAAGAAACATCAAAATTGATTTAATATGTATTACTATTTTCTTTTTTTTTATATAGTAGCTCGACATAATGGCTTCCCTACTCCTGATGGAAAGCGAAAGAGAAGCCCAAGTCGTTGTGACAACAGGCAAATGACTGGTCAGTTACCTGTCAGTTGCCACCGCCATGCTGGCCCAATCCCAATCCCCCACGAGCTCCGGAAACCCTACTCACCGACAAGAACGCTTGGCTGCGGTATCACGACGACTGCGGTATAGATAAAAGTGTTGTCGAAAAGATAAATAAATTCGTAATTATGACTACTTTTACTGTAGTTATGAACTTTATCGTACTATAGGCACATATTCTACTTATCTCACGGACATTTTCTATAGGGAGGAGTACTATGAAACTATTAGTATACCTCCTATAGTACTCCTCCCTATAGTACTCCTCCTATAGGGAAGAGAACTACCTAGAAAATGTTCGTGAGATAAGTAGAATATGTGCCTATAGTAGATAAAGTTCACAACTAGTAGTTATAATTACGAAAGTAGTTATAATTACGAATTTATTTATCTTTTCGACAACACTTTTATCTATACCGCAGTCGTCGTGATCACTGGTTAATCTCGTAGCTTTTATCAACTGTCTTCACCTGTCTGTCCGAAGTTGTCCTCACCACCTGATTAAATTTCTCTGAGACCGTGGTTTCTTTCACTTGGTTGGACCCTCGGACTATCTGGTTGGTGAGCCAATCCAACCTGAGCCGATTCTCTTTCCTTCTACGACACTAACCACCAAACGATTTCTAAAACTCTAATTACTTCACCAATATGATAAGAGCCGTTTCTGACAGACAATGGAAGGTCTAGTCTTGACTCGTAAGTACTTGCGCGTGCTATACCTAGACTTTTATTAGTGACTTTGATTGCTAAAATCGACAGCCCTAGTCCGTTCATTGCTAAACGGCCTCCTATAATTTGCGCCACATTTATCTCTCTGTCATATTTAGCAAAATTTTTCCTGAAAATTTGCACAATTGATTAATAAAAATAGTTTTTAACACAAAAGGCATTCTAAAGAGCCTTTTGTTCCGAAACAAAAAGAAAGCTTTCTTATATTTGTTATTTTCCTGTAGACCAATGTAAGTGCAAACATTTAGTACAGATCTAGGCTTCGACCAGTTATCTCCAACAATCAATACAGTTACAACGCCACGATTTTGCTGAATAACTCTGAATAAAACAGAAATCTCACCACTAACGTAATTTCAATAATTCGTGATTCACAAATACCAATGACAAAGTTCCAACCAATAACATTCATAGGAGTATAAATCTTAAAAAGTACAATATAAAGCTTAATATACTCGAACATATATTGGCGGATAGGACTTTACCGTATTGTTTAAAAGCTGTGCTTTATGGGAACAATGTTATTTGAACAGTAGTCCATCATAAATAAAACTAAAATACCGCTACTTGTGATATTATGCAAGAAAATGCATAATCTTACTGTCATTATGATGAATAGCCTTTATGACAAATATTTTGTCTCATAGCTGCGATGTAGGTAATCGATGCAGTGCGTTCAAGTTCAAGAAATGATTGATGATCTGCACGGGTATGTAACTTAAACTGTAAATAGACAATCTTCTAACGGAAAGTGAGAAATCGTAATGTTTTCACAATTTCATTTCTAGTTCATATCACCTTGTTTTTTCTTTGTGCCCTTTTAACGGTAATGATTCTTATTCTGATGGTTTGTTAGAATCTTGGGCATAAACGTACTCCTAAAATATTTGTTTTATTGACCAGTCATACTGCAGTCCAAGTATCATTACTCTATATTGCAAACGTTTCTTCAAAATATCGGAACCGAAATATACCTACTAAGTAAGAAACTCAGATTCTGTTCCGAAGACCTCTGATTGCAATCTGAGCGATGATTCTGACTCTGCTTGCAATTTTGGGCTATTACTTATTCTGCAATAACAAGAACCTTTACTTTATTTATGAAGACTTGATTTGTCTTCAATCATTAGACATCGTCATCAGCCAATCACAGTCCACAGCTGGACATAGGCCTCTTCAGTTGTACGCCACTTAGGGCAAACATCTGGAGGATATACCCATAATCGCCACGCTGCAGGTGGGTTGGCGATCGCAGGGTGTAGCTGCTCGCGCTTATGACGCTGCTGTCCGTCACTTGTCCGTGGTATTCAGCTACGCCTTCAATTATTGTGATGGTTATACCGCCACCAGTCGGTTGCCAGCGCCTCGTTTGTTATTCGGCAGGATCACGGACACCCTTACATTCCAGATAAGATTGCTCATTTACTGCTGTTTCCCCCAGTGGATTGCCGAGGTCAAGTGGCAATTACTCCATTGCGCATTGTAATGACTAAAACCCCTATGGTTGAACTCAACGCGAAAGAGATGCAATAACCTAGAACCCGCAAAATTTCCGTGTACTCCATTTTTATGCAATTTCATTAAAACCGTCATGGAAGTTACGTTCGAAGAATTCAATTAAGTATAAATCCACCATGAATCTATTCTACGTAAACTGAAGTTGCTTACCAAGTAATTTATATTCATACTAGCTTTTGCCCGCGACTTCGTCCGCGTGTTTAAATTTATACATACAAAAGTTTTTTTCCCGCTAACTCTCGTTCCCGTGGGAATTTCTCAAAATACAGCCATAACTAAACTTTATATTTACTAAGGTACCTGCATGCCAAATTTCAAGCGTCTAACTTAAGCGGTTTAGATTTTTCATACAAAAGGATTTTCCCGCTAATTCCCGTTCCCGTGGGAATTTCGGAAATTCCTTTCTTAGTGCACCCCTACGGTACCTAAGCTACGTCCCTTCCAAATTTCAAGTGCCTACGTTTAGCCGTTTGGGCTGTGCGTTGATATGTCAGTCAGTCAGTTTCTCCTTTTATATATATAGATTTTGCCTTCCTCGATCGATCCCTGGTCTGCAAACTGGATTGAAACTAGAATATGTAAATGAAAGCCATCAGAGCAATGTATGCAATTATTACATACAAGTTTTTTTTGTTTTACATTTAATTTCGTAATAGCAAGTGTTTGTGCCGCCAGTTCTGAAGTATATGAATGTATGTAGTTACGTAAAAAGTTATTATTCCCATAACTACTCAAAACCTGAAAATTGTTTAAAATTGATACGTGATCGTCATTGATATGGAAATTGCAACCAGCTGTATTTAAAGCTATAACTACAATAGTTGCTATTTTACTTCCTTCCTCTTCTTTCTTTCAATGAAATTGGTGCAATGATTTAATAGTCTATCATACCAATCAATATCTACGAGTATGATACTAACATTAGTGTTCGTTTTGTTAGATACTTTTTCCTGATCTATTTACTGTGGTACATACAAGTAAACGCTGCTGCCCGTTTCTTAATATTCCCTTAGTCGTCATCTACGCCACCCACGGGATGTGATGGGGTACATCCCGTGGGTCACGGGATTTTCATATTACTTCAGAATTTGCGGCACAAACTCTTGGTATTACGAAATTAAACAAAGAAAAAAACTTGTATGTAATAATTGCATACGTTGCTCCGATGGCTTTCATTTACATATTCTATTCTGAATCCGGAAACCACACGGACATTGAAAGCAAATTATTTCTAATATTTGTTTATTTATAGGTACCCACTATTGATGAAAGTTCGTAGCAGTCACAAAATAATTAATTATCTCCACTAATATTATAAATACGAAAGTGCGTCCGGTTTGCCCTTGTTTACGCACCAACGGAGCAACGGACGGACGGTTTGGTTTTTTGCATAGACATGCTTAATAAGCCGGAAAGATAGAGAGTAATGCCTATTTTCACCTACAGCCTCCTAAGTTTATCTTTTAAAGGGTCTTCCCGTTTTGACAGTATTTAGAGGACTCTTCGGCAGTTGAATAACTTACCTTACTTACTTTAGAATCATCAAAATTATTAACCCTTATTAAGTACTACTTAACTCTGAAGGATGTTGATGAAAATAGTTGGCAAGAGAAATTGAAACTACTTTTTATAACAAAAAATTATCAATTTTCTGTTTTTAAAGCAGTAATTCTTTTCATGGATTGGCGTTGATTCTTGATTCAGCAGATAGTTAGTAAAATCATAGTAAACATTCAACTTGCGATATTGTTATATATTTGCTTGAATTTTCGGATTCTTTTAACAAATCATAAAATCCTTTTCATAACACAAAAGAAGCAAAGACACAGTAAAAGCAAGGAATCGGAAATAAATCATTATAAATTACTCCATTTCACTCGTACATGTAAAAAGTTTCTACGAAAAAATAATAATTCAGAAGTTCAAATGAATCACAAAATGCATCATCAATAATTAAACAATTGATAAGATACAAAGAGTTACTGAGAGTGCCTAAGAAGCACATCTCACATTATTGCCATAATACAAGAAACGCGTAAACGATACATAACTCAAAACCTGATCATCAATTCAAGCAGTTGAATTGATGATCAGGTTTTGAGAATGATTGCAGAATCACGTAAAGAAATATAATACTTCCACAAGTCAGCATAACTAGAAAAAGACCGCTCGCCAATGCTCCCGATGCAATAGAAAAAACTGAATGACATCGCAAATTAACGGAATCGGCAGGCTTTTTCTCGAGTCGTTTGTTACGTTATTATATCGTAATCTCTGATTTGCCGCACTCCAACGGGTCTGGACGATCTATGCGATAATGTTTCCAGAGGCCTCGATTTTGGATCGACTATTCAGGGCCTTCTTTTTCTGCTACAGAAAATGCTTTTATGCGTAACAACGTGAGTAGTGATGAGACATGTGCCAATGATGCAGAGAATATCCTCTATATTAACCAAACTCTTACCTACTTCTTGCGCTTAGCAAAGATCTATGTCATTGACAGCTAATATCTTAAATCTAAAAAACTTTGTAAATCCTTTAGTGTTTTCTCGTATAGGCTTGTGCATTTTTTTAAATCCAAATAAAGACATAAACAACGGCCATACTTATTAGGAGCTATTGTGATTCTTGGATGTTATAATTTTGCGAAAGTGTCTTGTATGTAAAGTTTTCGACACAAAATGAAACACTTTCGCAAAATTTGTATTTACGAAATTACAGGATCCATATTCTGAGGGGTCAACATAGATAGGTCATGTAAAATGACCATCATATTTCATTTTAATCAATAAAAAGATCTATTAGATCCATTTCATTTTCAGCTTGTTAATAAATGTATTTACTTGGGAATAAAAAGTAAACATTTGATATCGAAACATTTATTCATCTTCTTTCAATAATTTAACTTAAAATAACTATACATAAAACAAATAAGGAAGACATACCGCATACAAGGTATCGTTAAAAATCAACATGCTTTACTATTTACATAGTTACACTGGCGTAATAAACCTACGTATTTATCAAATATTTTTTAACCTGTTCATTTTGTTGGTTTATTTTTGTTTATATCGATATATTTATTGTTCTATAGTAGGTACTATAGTGTACCTACTATTTCAATTGACATAGTTTTGTTGTTATCTCTTAATTCAATGTTATAATTCCAACGTTTCCAGATAAAAAGATCGTTAAACTGCTTTTTTTATGCATTCTGTTAACATAACAGCAAATAAAACTTATCAATATCACTTCTTTGCCTCCAAATTCTCAAGATAATACATATGAACGTCAGTGAAAACATACATTTGATTTAAAGTCAAGTAAACCTTATAGTACCTAACAATTTAAAGTAGCTAGCAATCATTTACAACTGTGATTAAACCTTTAGCATGCTTAAACCTCGGGTACATACAACAAAAAATATTATACAAATCGTTAACATAAACAAAACAATGAACAAATTTGTCTCCGTGACTGGAATGGAAGACTCGGAACAAACGCAACAAACTACGTAAGTAATTATGGCAAGTAAATAATTAAAATATGAAAAATAATAATTTAATCTAAAACGTTTGGAATGATAAACTTAAAACTAAAACTATTATTTACAATGCAACAGAAACATAACGCAATACCGTGCCTCTAAAGGTATTTACAGCGTGTATCGCTAACTATGACGAATCCATTAGTTGTGACACTTATTTTAATGAGAATAAAGATCATTTTACAATGCTATTTCTCAATATTTACACCACAAGTAAGTTCTTCATTCTTTCTTTTTTCCGTTGCACGAAGAAAGCCAAGTTATAGTGTTGCAAATTGCTACGATACGGCTTTGTTGCACATTTTATTTCAGTGCTAATATCGTGTCTAAGTAAATAAATACGCATTTTCTGCAACATTCCATAACACAATCACAAACGTGGATCCGTCATAATTACTCATTAAAATCACTATTCTAATAAACCTATCATTAAAATTTGTTCAATCTTTGATCGTCACGAAATCGTCAGTGTTAACAAACTACTTACATAACCGAACAATTGTCAACGTGCTGATTTTTTTTGTACTAAACAGGTAATGAGCAAAGGAAACTTCCAGCGTCGACTCTTAAAACAAATTGTATGTACTGATTCTGGTACATGTCAATCACGCTTTCGATCGCACTGCACTGTTTTGTTATGTCGAATGTCCATAGATTTTGTTTGTTGTTTCTCAGTCTTTGTCGCCCACGAACCTATATACGTCCGGAGGGGGTTCGGGCATGCAGTACCCGTGGTATGTGCGGATGTCCTCGGCTGCGTAGGTGACTCCGGCCAGGACGCCGGGCTCCGTATGGTGTTTGGGACAGACGTGGTCCCGAGGGCATTGACATATCGTGTTGGCGTTCACTTCGTCGATTTGCTCGTGTCGCCTTCGTGCGCTGAACAGCTTGCAAGGCTCCTTTCGCGAGCATCTCAGCCTCTGCAAAAGAAATTGATTTTGTTAGTGTTGATTACATTTAGGTCACAACTCTCAGTATAATTAATTTTCACTACATAAAGGTGGTCTGGAAAAGCTCGCTATTAATTAACGACAAGACCGCCTAAATTGTACGTTTGGAATATAAGTTATTTTGATTTGTGCAATAATGAATCTTTTTGATCTATCTCTCGTAGTGGTATTTGCTTGCATCTTTGTTATTCTGTAAACTGAACCAGCTTTTACAAACTTTGTCAATGGCAACATTAAAGCGTGACTAATTAAATTAATCACTTTTAGTGATTTCATATGTACTATGTTAATTTTCATGATCACAACAAGTTCATTACCAAATTTCTAAATACATAAACACAATTTACTTAAAAGCGCCATCTAGTAGCGCCTGCTTCAAATAAATACTTACACTCTGAGGCGAGCACGCAAACTGGTACTGGTTTCCCTGTTCGCCGCTAGGTGTCGTGTACGGGAGCTTCTTCAAGAGATACGTGACTGAGTTCTTAGGGCAGTGACAGTTGACGATTTGTTGCGTCGCGTTGCTGTCGGGGAACGAGAAAATGGTCCAAGCAGCTTCCTTGAAGTACCGGCATTTGGGTAACCGTTTCACTGGTTCACAAGTCTTGTAGAGTGTAGTCTTGTCTGCTAGCGTATGGTTATCGTCCGCAGTCAGATCGCTGGAATGATAGAATAACTATTTTAAAATATGATGGTTTAATTCTTGCATTAAGTAGATAATTTGACTTCAAATCAAATACAAGCGCCGTACAGCACAAGAACCTAAGCGCTTTCAAAGCGGTCTTACGACAATTTCAAAGCCGTATATGAAAATGCTCGGACTCTAATTTATTGCCCTTAGAGGGGTCAAAATACCAAAATCTATTGAGTATATTTACCTAGAACAAGGTCTATGTCCAAGACAACGGCACTTCCTCTCGATCCAGGGTTGGCTGACGTCGTACAGATCCACCTTGCTGCAGACTTGCCTCGCCCTGCAGTCCGGCAAATCATCTTCCGACACCTGGAAATAAAACAGGAATCGTTAATAATAATGAACGTCGTGAATAAATGTGATGACACAATGTCAAGTGACTATCGGTATGACATAATAACTCATAGGGGTTAGGGTTTATCATTGTGGTGAGAGAATTGGCCGGCCTAGGTCCTGAGTTACCGGTTAAGCCACCTAGGTAACCCTAGGTGTTACTAAGATGCGCCGCGTGGAGGCTCCTTTCTTTCACCCTCAATAATACCTTATAACTTGTTATATTTTGAAATCCCCTAAGAAAATTTAATTCTTCTTCTTCGGCCTGGTGCCGGGGTCTGCTTTCCGACACAAACTTCTCCAAATAGCCCGATCTTCCCTAAGAAAATTAAGTTAATCCCATAAAATTAAATCGTACTTAATTAAGTTCAATACTAGCTTCTAGGAATGTTTAAGTATACGACTAAATAGGTATACGTTGTTCTTGTTATTTTCAAATTAACTAACTTGTAAGTTTATGAATATAAAAATCACGTCATCAAGCTTAAAAATTTCTGAACATAATGTTAAGAATTAGTTGCATTTGTGTTACTTTTAGTATCATGTTTTATTTTCTGCCTAAAGCATTAAGTAGACGATATACCAAGGGCGTACTTATTATTGCCACTGTTTCAATCGACGTCATAGTGTATTCTTTTGGTAAATTGCCCAACTGACTGTAGGTGTAGTTATTTTGAATCAAGTGAACCATAAAGGATAACCTCTGTCTGCAACCTTTTTAGTTAATTCATCCATGAATACCATCTGAGATCTATTTTCAGCCTTCAAATAATGGCATTGACCTATCAATAGTCTAAAACATTTCAAATTCTCAGAAGGTATCAGTATCAGTAAGACAATGGTACCTATTGTATCAAAAATACTTGGAATCCATGCTGTGGATTGCCTGATAATTATAATATTTTGAATTTCCTGACGTTCTGGATACATGGATTCGGGCACTGTTCCACAAGCGATTAAATTTTAACGAGCTTTTCTAAATGTGCTCGGTTTTGTGTCTACATAATTCAATTTCTTAGATATTTTCTCATTTTTTTTCCAACTTTAAAAAACCCAATGTTAAAAGAATATTTCTTGCCATGAAATATCGTTTTGTTTTGTGCCATCATCATTACAGTCCTTTAAATCACAAATGATGCGACGGACACTCGGTACTCAGCAATTTAGTTGACAAACGTAGGAGTCAATGTACAGGAAATGTTCAATAAAAACATCGCATGCAATCACTTTTTTGTCCACTGTCTAGGAATGCAATGCATAAATAATTGATGTACTATGGCGTATGTTCCCAAAATTCCCATCAATCAAACTAGTGGGCTGTTTATGAATTCTGTTCGCATACATGTGCCTTTCGTCATCGTCGTGCCAGTACATTTTGACACGAATTGAATTGGAGATTGTAATATGGTTTGATTTTGTCGATAGTGTAATGCGATTATATAATTTTACGGAAATTGATTACAGGATGCTTCAATCAATCAATCAACAGCCTGTGTTGTCTAAAATACGGATACGTGCAGTTGCGGACCACGTTGATCAAAACATGATCGCTTTAGATCTGTTCAAGTTTAATCATATTTTCGTGGATATCAATCTACAAAAAACTATCTACAGTAACCTGTCAGTTTACTATCTACACTATTGTCATAATCAAATCTTCGCAATCGTCAACCATCAAATCCACTTCACGCTTCCTGAACCAAAAACACAAAACCCAATTTGAATCCGACTTCGTGGGAAAATGTACAAGGTGTCCAAAATTAGAGCGCACCTGCTCCCTGCGCATAATGAAACTGATTATGAGCGGCGACGTCCGAAAGACGTCCGTCATAATGGGCCAATTCTGGGACATCTGCTGTGTTTTTTGCCAGAACCATGGTACTTCCGACCGGAAGACGTGTCATTCGGCAACCTGTTCGCTGTGGGAACGGCGTTTTTTTCTCCTCACGCTACTTCAGGGCTGTTGAGGTAATTCTTATTGTAATTTAATTTGTTGCGGTGATTACGCGATTACAGTTTTACGTCATTGTATTCTGTCGCTTGTATTCTCAAAGCGGTTTCAAATTCCAATTTCTGAATTTGGTAATCTACACTACTAGACAATAAATGATAAAGCATAAACCTTTAGTCTTTTAAACGCTTCCAATCATCGATACCATAAACATAGCCATCTACTACAGTTCATAAAGCAGTCGCTGTAGCCGAAATGGACATGGAACTTATAATTATCCTGATTCTTTAACTAAGTGTATTGTAATCCTTTACCTAAAAAGTAAAAGTAGCACAATCAAAGGATTATGATTTTCATAATTTGCAATTTACTTTACGATCGAATCAAACGTTTGTAAAGATCAAGATTAACCTGCCTTTTTATTTTTTTAGCCATTTTATCTTTTGTAACGCCTGTAAACGTTCCGCTGCTGGACATAAGACCCAATGACAATTGTCATTTAAGGGGATTTGCTTTGTCATCAAGCTAAGACCATTTTAAGAGCTATTTTTGTATTTAAATGATAACCAGAGGATGCTTAGAACAAACGTTCTGGTCCTGAACACGCATATTGATAGTACCTGCTACGGCTTGTTTTAAGATTCAATACACAAAAGGCAACCTGCACAGTGCACAGATTCTCCTATCCACGTGGCAGCCCTGACAACAAGTTGTAGATGGAAAAAAATCTTTTTTTCCGTTGTTCCGGCCACACTTCCCGTTTGTTGTGCATTGCGATAGATTTCGCGGAAACGGCTCTCGGCCCGATCTTTGTACAACCGGATATAGCCCTTTTGTGTCGTGAACAAAAACTGGCAGCGAAGGGACAAAGCACAATGCGCCGGTTGTTGACTTGCTCCTAAAGTCGGCTTAGCGGCTCGCCGGAACTGAAGACGACGCAGATTTATTAAATGTGCTTAAAAAAATGACAATGCTAGAAAAAAATGACCAATGAGACTAAGCTGTTTTTAAGTTAGATAACTTCGAACTAAGTGGTAGTCTCCTACACTCCATTTTTTAGCATTAGAAATGGTGTAAAAACAAAGATGCAGTGATAACAAACCTTTTTTACACAAATCAACAAATTACATTAAAATAGTGTCAAATTGCGATCGCCAACCCGCCTGCCCAACGTGGCGATTTAGGTGATACCTCCAAGTGTTTGTCTTAAGTGGCGAACAGCTGGAGAGGCCTATGTCCAGCCGTGGACTGCGATGGGTTTATGATGATGATGAGTATCAAACTAATAAGAGTTTCGTTTCATGTTTGCAACTTCTACTTTAGGTCTTTTTAGTGTTAACTGGGTATACTGTATGTGCACATCTCATTGTTACACATTAAAAAAAAAACAAAAAGTCAAGTTCGAAATCTAAACCTTCAACAATGTAAATAAATACATAACATTCTTTCAACAATATTGTATAACAAATTTTGACAACACGCCTTAACGGGGCTTTGTCTCTGATCAGAATATTAATTCCAAAAGTTGTTGTAGGTATTGTAACGACAGAATTATGTTTGTGGACAGCGTGGAATTCGTAATAAGGTGTTCAATAACTTGTCGATACCAATGTTTTATCGATAGTAAAATCGGAGTGTTTAATTTATTCACGGTTTTATTTTTAAATACATACTCGTAGTATTGCTATTTTTGATCTAAATATATTTACATATAAAATGTTGCAATTTATTGAAATTTAAATTCGTGAACTGAATAATTAATTGACTAAGTATTCTAAACAAAAAGCCTTTGGTGCTCAAGTTTTCAAATAGCAATGTAACCCTACTCTAATAGCTATAGAGAGCTAGAATGTCTAAAAAAGGCGCCGAATGTACAAAAACCGACCAACTGATCTCAAACTAAGGTTTTCCCTTTTACTATAAATAACGGACGATAATATTATGACTAGGAAACACAATACGAAAGTTTTGAAAAGACTTACTTTTTCAGAAAAGTCGACATGTCAAACATTATAACATGTCCTGTTACTCCAAACCAAATTCATGTATGTATTTCTATCTATATTCAAATAAATCATAATTTAACAACACACATACCTATATTTCATCATCTGTTGAAAGGATACACGAAATTGTTATTCTGTCCCAATGATTAGTCTCACGATTACAGGACCAGATTAAAGCAACAACATGTCAAAATGATATAACATCAAATCAAAAGCCATTATTAAATTTACTTTTCCTCCCCGCTATCACGCTATGACGATTATCATCACAATTTGCTGCACGTTCAACAATATCGAATGCGAACACAGCCTCCTAATTGATCGATTTTGTTTTGAGAAAAAAAAACCTTTTTGGGGTTTCATTTTGAGAGAGGTAGGGCATAGCGAATCTTCGCTCGAATTGAGCCGCCCGTCCGGGGAAGGACCTCCACCCTATAGAATACTGCAGTCAAAAGACCTCTGGGTCGTGTTTCTGCCGGTGAGTAGGGTTTCCGGAGCTCGTGGGGGGTTAGGGTTGGGCCGGCATGGGCGGTGGCAACTGACAAGTAACTGACAAGTTATATAGTTGCCCGTTGTCACAGCGACTTGGGCTTCTCTTTCGCTTTCCATCAGGCGTAGGGAAGCCATTATGTCGAGCCACTATAAAAAAAAATACCGAAAGGGTTAATAAAACGGAACCCTATTACTAAATCCTGTATTCACAAGGGGATGTACGGGAGCAGCCTATCATCATTTCGCTCCAAGCCAACCTCATCTGCCCGTCCTGTCGAATAACAAACGAGGCGCTGGCAACCGACTGGTGGCGATACAACCATCAGAATTGAAGGCTTAGCTAAATACCACAGACTGATGACGGGCAGAAGCGTCACCGGAGCGAGAAGATACGCCCTGCGATCGCCAACGCGCCTTTTTTTTCTAAATGACTACGATGATGGCCAGGGCGGCCTTGTCATCATCACCGGACTGTTATGTCATCATCACCGGACTGTTTCGCCAACGCGCCTGCTCAGCGTGGCAATTATGGGTATATCCTACACATTTAGCTACGCTTTCAATTGTGATGGTTATACCGCCGCCCAGTCGGATGCCAGCGCCTCGTTTGTTATACGGCAGGAAGCACCACGGGCATATGAGGTCGGCTTGGAGCGAAAAGATGATGGGCCCGGGTCCTTACATTCTACAACTTTAATCAAAATTAAATAAATATTTAAGGGAGGGGGGTTACAACGAAGGCTCGGTACGGAACCTTTGGTTCGCGAGTCCGACTCGCACTTGGCCGGTTTTATATATTGACCGTGATGCCGATTACCATAAGTTCACGTGACTAATTCTATCACATGTCTCTGCGGGGACCGTTCTCCCGCCGGCGGGGATGTTGAGTACTAATATCCGCACGCGACTTCGCTTGCATCGAATCCGGTTTGGCTCAACCTGAAAGTTGTGTGTGGTTTTTTGGAGAAGTAAACGTGCTATATTGTTTTCCTGTTATAGCTAAATAGAAATTCGGTTCAACCTTACCTAGACATCGATCGACAGTTTCTTCCATACTGATCACTTGTCTAGATACCGTTGTAGTAACAACTTTATTCTTAAGTAGATATTATTAACCCTACAAATTATCAGCACAGATGAAAACATTTACTCTTATGTTCGGAATGTCGTTTCTATTTTTGAATCAAAATCAAAACCTAAGTCCTTAATGACTTTTAACAACAGTCCTTCCGAAATGTCCAATATATCAATTTTCTGAGGCGTCTTAAAATGTGTATAAGAAAAACATTTGTCAATTTTATATTATTATCGCAACTATTTTATATAGGGCGATGTTTTTTGGGAAACTCCATCGCTCACCACTAGGTGAGCGATAGAGTTTCCATATAAAATAACGAATTATCATTCATTGTGCATGTCTACCTAACTTTTGGACCTCACGTCCGCTTGACATCAGGTGGAGTGAGGTCATCCTGAAAGCTCTTCTTATATAAAAAAAATTGAGAAAAAAGAGGAGGTTCTCAGATCATTTTTTTTTCTTTGATATTTGTATCACTACTTACAACTAGGTACTACGTTATTTCTAGACTTAAAACTTGTATAGGTAACAATCAAACATTCAGATTTTCGCTGTTAGTATTGACGGTCCATGGACATCGGATGTTCCCTTTAGATTTTTTGGAACTGATATTTGAGACGCGCCGTTCAGCCAGAGGCGACACAGCTAAGCCTCTTTTTCTTTCGTCCTTTTCTTGTGTTGGAATTAGCAAGACCATCTTGCTGGACGATTTGAAACTGTATCCGGTCTGCGTTAAGTGTAAAATGCGGTGAAGGTCTCTCGAGACGAAATGTGTATCTGTGTAACGCTGGGAATACACTGTTACGATTTTCTTTAAGAGATAAAAGGGTTTAAGGAAGATTATTCGTGTAGGTGGCAGATGAGCAAGCAGCCTGTCTAGTATTAAACAGTAACTGCCGATCATGGACATCAGCAACGCCTAATCTAGCGCTTTCATTTATCAGGTAAAAAGTACCATTGCTTTCTATCATCTTAATCATTTGCAGCATATTTGATTTGATTTATATTTTCCTACCTTTACTAAAAGATTACCAAATAAGGTTTGATTGCCAAACAATGCGAGTAATATATTTGGTAATATCAATAAATCATCATGATCATCATCAGCCTTTTGCAGTCCACTGCTGGACTAAGCTCTCCAACTGTTACCACTTAGCTCAATCCTGAGCTTCTCACATCCAGCACTTGAATTTTCAAATAATGTGACATATTTACTTGTACTATGACTTACTCTTTTAATATGTAATGAATTGTAGACATCAAATAATGGAAAAAGGAAAAATACCTCATTAAATAATTTTTTTATCATTAGTATATTTTGCTTTTTAACTTTTTTTTTCATATAAACCGAAATCTGAGGTCTACTTCTTTCGATAACGGATCAATAAATATATTGACATCTACCAAGTTTGACGGCTATTGTAGTCCTCGCCTTATACGGGGCGCGGGGGGCGCGGCATCCGGTCCGGCGGACAGGTGGCGCGCACGAACGCCCTGCGCCCGCGCACCTAACACTATCTAGCCTCTGGCCTAGTGCTCTACCGATCCTGGCTCTTTAAGCCTCAATACCCTTAAGATGTAAGGACAATATGTCTAGGTGGGGCTTCGTTGATGCCTCTGCCAATCGGTGTGCATGCGGTGTCTCCCGACAAACTATGGCACACTTCAATGCCCCGCGTGTCCGGACTCCTGTCTGTACGAAGACTTGCTGACCGCCAGTGATGGAGCTATCCGTGTTTCAGAGTTTTGGGCTCACAACATATACATAGTCGTTTTGTCATCAACTCGAGAAGAAGAAGACCCTTAAGATGGGATGTAAGCGACCTATCATCTTTTCCCTCCAAGCCAACGTCAACTGCCCGAGGTGCATATTGCCAAATAACAAACGAGGCGCTGGCGACGGACTGGTAGCGGTATAAAACCATCACAATTGAAGGCCTAGCTAAATACCATAGAACGATGACGCACAGCAGCGTCATGACACTTGGCAGGTTGTATTTGTGCCCGTGTAAACGCTGCTGCCCGTTTTTGAGTCTTTCTTCCTTAGTCGTCTTCTCAGACACCCACGGAATGAGATAGAGGAGTCCTATTCTAAATCCAGAAAGAGAAACTTTTATTTCTTTATTAAGGAAAGTAATACGTCGAACGGTTTAATTTTATAAAGCCACGGATGCTGGCATTTCCAGCGAATACGGCCAGCTCGGTGTGGATTACAAATTCAACTAATTACCCACTTGGCATCCGCGGCCACGACACCTACAAAATGCTAATACGTACAGGGCTGGCATAGGAGCTTAAAACAGAATAGAATCGACTTATCTACACTTGCACACTAAACAGTAACTTCTGAAGTGTATGAATGTATGTAGAAACGTACAACTTTATCTACATTAATATTATAAAGAGAAAGGATTTGTATTTATGTGTGTGCGTAGTATGTTTGTGATGACTAAACTCAAAACGACTGTGCCGATTTCAAGCAATCGATGTAAAGCCAGCAAAATCCTACAAATAAAATTAATTAGGGGATGTAAGGGAGCGGCCTATTATTATTTCGCTCCAAGTCAACCTCTCCTGCCCGTGGTGCATCCTGCCGAATAACAAACGCGGCGCTGGCAACCGACTGGTGTCGGTATAACCATCACGATTGAAGTCGCAGTTAAATGCGGCGAGTCGCCGGAGCGAGAAGCTACGCCCTGCGATCGCCAACGCCAACCCGCCTGCCCAGGGTGGCGATTATGGGTATATCCTCCAGATGATTGCCCCAAGTGGCAAACAAAGGAGGCCTATGTCCAGCAGTGGACTGCAATAGGCTGATGATGATGATGATGAAACTTACTTAGAAACCTTTTTGTAAATACATATTGTACATAACAGACACCCAGATCAATATAAACAGTCATGTTCATGCAAAAAAAATGCATGAACTGCAATTGTTTGCATGGAGATCGAACCACTGCGTCATGTCAGTGAAAGCTTTCAATACTATTGAAGCAAACTAAATAAAAATAAATAAAATACAGTAAACATGTTCCTTAAATTTTGACTAAGTTATCTTTATGCTAATTCACCCCCTATTATTCCTACAAGCGGACATAGGATCTTAAGATATATATTGTTGTTAAAGTAAAAAAAAAATCAGTTTGTACAACAAACGTTACTTTTAAGAGGCATCCGGTACTACCCCCGGGCGACGGACGCTGCCGAAGAAACACAGGTAGCTGGGTATAAAATTACTAATACTACTAATTACATATCGCCGGTCGGTCAGGGCTGTCCAGTACTGGGCGCCTTGACCCTAATTTGGAAATTGGTTTTAATTTTGTTTTATATAGATACAGAACCTATAAAATACCTCCACCCTATAGAATACCGCAGCCAAATGACCTCCGGGTTGTGTTTCTGCCGGTGAGTAGGATTTCCGGAGCTCGTGGGGGGTTAGGGTTGGGCCGGCATGGCGGTGGCAACTGACAGGTAACTGACCAGTTACTTGCCCGTTGTCACAGCGACTTGGGCTTCTCTTTCGCTTTTCATCAGGCGTAGGGAAGCCATTATGTCGAGCTACTATAAAAGAAAAAAAAAACAGAGTTGCGTCCGTGTGGTTTCTGGATCACAATAGGACCACCCCATCTCTTCCTGTGAATGTCATAGAAGATGACTAAGGGAATATCAGAAAATGAGCAGCAACGTTTATCTAGTACAAATAAAAACTTCTGCCTGTCAAACGTAACATTTTTTTATATAATAGCTCGACATAATGGCCTCTCTACGCCTGATGGAAAGCGAAAGAAAAGCCCAAGTCGCTGTGACAACTGGCAACTAACTGGGTTACCTGTCAGTTGCCACTGCCATGCCGGCCCAACCCTAACCCCCCACGAGCTCCGGAGACCCTACTCACCAGCAGAAACACGACCCGGAGGTCATTTGGCTGCGGTATTCTATAGGGTGGAGGTCCTTCCCCGGATGGGCAGCTCAATTCGAGCGAAGATTCGCTATGCCCTACCTCTTAACTCTCTTAACATTTTGTTATTTGGAAAGGACTTAGAAAAAGAACAGTGACAATCACAATATAAAAACAATAATAATAAAAAGTATAAAAACATCGATAATATATCAAAAAAGAGTTCCCATTCGGACAGTCCTCATTATAAAAATATCCGCCATACAAAAATACTGCTTCATATTCCTTGTGCCAACCTTAGCTCCCAGTAATTTATAACAAGTGTAATTAGTAGCGCCCGGGGCTGAATCACTTGGTCAGCTTTCGGTGATTTTCCACGTGCAGGGCAGGAAATTACTGGCGGATGGTCCTACAATCGACTCTTCGACGATCCTAATCTCCGCTCTTCAACTTTTTAGATAGAAAAACGTATAATTTATTGTTATTAAACCCTAAACATTTCGGAAGCAGTTTGTTTAGCGGCTCGTAAATTATTGGTTGTGTTAATAGCTTGGCTGTAATAACAAATTGAAGTTAAACAGGTACCCTATATCGAGAGGTTGATGTGTAGAATAAATTTGATTAAAACTCTAACCTTTTAAGATATTATGAGTCATTATTAATTTCGTTATTGTTTATTGGTTGGATGTAATAAATTTTTTTCGCTATTTTAATTAGATTATATAGATTATGTAAATCTAACTTTTAAACCCATAGTAGAATTATCTGTATTTAAATAAGTTGTCAAAAAACAGTGACTAATAGTCAATTCTACCACCGGTTCGGAATCCAATATTAGACCGAAAACGGCAAAAACTCGTGTAGTTGTGATTTCCAAATGTAATTTTTTTTTAGTAATTGAGTCGATTAGTTTATAATTAATCCTGACCCCATTACACCTGATCCCATTCTGAATCTATTTTAATTTTGAATTTATAATAACGTTAGGTATTTATTATACTGACGCATGGAATCAGTAAAGTACATTCTTCTATACAAACGAAAAAAAAAACAACTATTCATAACAAATGACTATGTAAGTACATCGTATTTACTAACTCGCCAAGAGTAGATTTCATACGTGAAAAGTTTGTAAACTGCTGCTACATTCGCGCATCGAAAAGACTTCAACGACGTGCGCTCGCGTCGCTTTGCGCTGCGCAGACGCACTGAATCGATCTAATTACATAGTTACTTGTGCACAATTTCTATAAAACTACTTTGATATTTTCTGAATCTCTTATAAACCTATGCTAGAAGTGCTTTACGCCTATTTGGTAATTGGATATAAAATTGTATGTAAATAGGTAGTTTGGGTTAGTATTGGGTGTTCTTATTCGAATAAGCATTATATACTACTTACTTAGTCTAGAAAGAGGTCAATATGTAGGCTGTCCCATATTATCAAATATTGTATTAAACAAAGCTAAAATTATTTATTTGACTGTAGTTTGTCATACCATAATATATCAATATTTATACCATACCTTCATTGAAGATCATTATAGTTGATTATATTCATACAAATACACAACTCGTTAACAAATCTAATAATAACTAAACGCTGTGTTACTTTACACAACTTTATTTGTACTTAAACAAACTTCGAGCCATTTATTTCAACTTTATGACCTAACAAGCTAGACTCGTTAGCTACATAACGACCTAGGTAATTTAATTAACATATGAATTAAATGTTACGCATGCATTTTACACCATTGTTCGTAAAAAGAGTTTTTATTGCGTGGAAGCTCTTAAACACGTGAAGGCTCGTAAAATTTGCATTTACAGGTGCTTTAGATAGATTCTATTTCGTACACTTCCTATAAAACAGTGAAAATAATGTATTACTTGCGTGGAAAAAGATTATCTATAATCTTGCTATGTGTGGATAACGCATCTCGACGTAGTGTAGGGCGCCCTCGGGACAAGTGGAGCGATGATTTGCACAGGATGGCTGGCAAATAGAGGTTTAGAAAGCCCAAGATTGATGAACGTGGTGAATAATTGGAGAAGCCTATGTCAAGAAGCTACGCCCTGCCATCGCCAACCCGCCTGCCCAGGATGGCAATTGTATTGATGTCCTCCAGATGGTTGCCCTAAATGGCGAACAACTGGGGAGGCCTTTGTCCAGCAGTGTACTGCAATAGGCTGATAATGATGTCAAGAAGTAGACTGCGAGGAAAATTCCTTAGTGAATAACGACTGAATTCATTCACATGTAACTTTTGAAATGATTCTGTCTTACATAATTAGGTTACATAAAGCTTCTCTCTATCACCAACTTTCATTTAAACATTATATTCCAAAACAAGCATAGCAAAATATACACCGCCTACAACCTTTCGACTAAATGTCATGTTGAATGTCACCAAAGTATACTTAAATAGAACATACGCAAAATGCTAAAATGCGAAGGCAGAGTAGCATTTGATTATGTTCTTTTGTTATTGAAAAGAATAAAAAGGGGAATAAAAAAGATTGACCACTTTAGTAGTGCACCGCTGTGCATTTGACGGATTCTCGGTCTATCGGCTAGCCAAGTACACCGGCGATACGAGGATTTTACCGGCACAAAGCCCACGCTTTCAAAGCCAGATATTCTTACTGTTTCTTCAATCCTATAGCCATCAATATGATCACCCGACATAATGATTTGATATCAGGAAAGAAATATAAGAAATTCTTGTCAAAGACTTTGACAAGGGATTTCTTAAGAGTTTTTGTTCCTATTCTCGTGAATAGGAAGAAAAACTCTAGTTGTAACTACATTCGTGTGTAGATCCTGAATTTGGGGCTTATGCAATGTCGCTTTCAGTATTAGTTTATGCTTTCACATATATTTCAACTATTTCTTTTATATCGGCGCAGCATATTCACTTCCTTTCGCCTTTTTGGAAGCTAAAAAGAGCTCAACTCTAACAACGGGCGGAAAACCTAAGTCCAGTCCCAGTCACCACAGCACTCTTGATCCGTAAGATGCTTTTTCACTTCGTTTAGGGAATCCCACATTATCCTTTATTATTAGGACCTTGTAATACAGCTTAGGTACGTATTTTATCTCTATAAAATATTACTTTTCTGAAACGTGTTATCATAAGATCTATCTAATACAAGCCCGTGACCAGACAGGGCTCTGACAATAAAATCAATAGAAGTAATGAGATAATTTACGGTTCGCCACGGATGAGCCGAACAAAAACCGTGACGCGAAGACACGCGTCAACAATGGAAAGTGAAGGTAAAAACCTTCAAGGGACTTCGGCATTCCCGGTAAGGGCTCACTCATAAAGCCTTCAGATATCAAAGGTCCTATTATAAATAAACTAGTTTTAATACGAAAATGAGAAACTGATTCGCTTTTCAATGGTTATCTATAGATAATCCTATCTATCTACCTATCTATAGATAGCATTTACACTCTTAAAGTTGGATACAGCCCCTGCGGATTTTTTTCGATTTTGATATGTATGTTTTGTCACTGTCAAACTGAATAGTTAGGAAAATCATACCTAGATATGAAATATATTTATGAACTTAATGTTACTGTTGACATAATTGGAGTAGTTAACGATGCCGAAATTGTTTGACTACATGAAGCATGTAATGTCCCAACCCTTATTTAACTAAGCACTAATTTAGGTTTGTTATAAATTACCCATACTTTCAAACTAAAGCTTCAACTTACCAGTGGCAAGGTCAATCTTAACATAAACGCTAGCTTAATTGTAAGTATCAAAATTAAATGTATCATAGTTTATTAGCCCTAAATGTACTAAACTGTTTGTTTTATGACACATTATTAAACATTAGCTGTCAAATCTTGACACGTTTGTGTTTTTAAGTGCAAATAATGTTTTGTTTGTTTAAATTATTTTATAGATGTACTTAAAATTTTCCACAACTAATGAGATTGATTGGTAAGAATAGTGTAAGGCCAGCAACAAAACAATTTCATATAAAACTTGCGAACCGGCCTCTGTTTGCTTCGGGATAAACATTTCGTTGGATGAGGCACATTATTCTCATTTTAGTAGGGATACCTAATCTTTTCTAGCAATAAATATAGTCTTTGTTACTCAGGCTGAATGTAGCTTTCCAATAGTGATATTTTTTTTGAAAACTGCACAGTACTTTTATTCATTAGGTACAAATATACACACAAAAATACACATCGTTCCTCTTTATCAATTAAAATAGATTGTGGTTTCATTAAAAACTCAGATACGTTACATATCAATGCGTAGGATCTCATACTAAAGTATAGATTACATAAATTACGATTTTATCATCGCACAAATCCTAAAAAAGCTCGTGCACTCGCCTTTACAACTTCTTTCAAAAACAAAACAACATCCCGAACAGGACTCGGCGACACCTGCGTTACGCGACAAAAAACCTAAACATGACTCTTTTTATTTTACCACTGTTCAAAAAATAAACATCCATCTACTGTAGCAGCCGGGACGGTAGTGATTTTTTTTTCTGGTGAATCTAACCGAAGCCAAGGTTACGGATTTGTAATACGAAATATTTTATTTTTCGTATTACAAATCTACAATTTTGTACAGCATGTTTTTATAATCACCCTGAATGGTTGAAGCTTACTCTGCCCTATGTGATAAAACACGCTAGATCTAATGTGATTGGTGACCTAACGAAGATAGAACACCTTTTTGTCAAACAGACAAAGTCTTCTTCTTCTTGCTAAAATCTCGTAATCTTTCTGGACTCTTATGACATCTTGGGGAACTTCAGGAAGAGATGGGGCAGTGGTTTATATTTTTTATCCGTCACTGTGAGACCAAAACACTACCACATGGTGCTAATGATTCTACCTCTTGCTTGAGGTTCGTGTGTTCATACGCCATATTTTTGGTGGATGCATACGCAATTGCAGTGCTAATCTACTGTTTTTTTTTCCTATGAAAAAAACTGCAGTTCCATAAAACAAGGGTACCTACTCTTTTACATATTTCACTAATTTACTTACTATGCCATGTTTAAAACTCATTTGCTTAATGTAGCTAACGATATAGATTACGGTAATTGCGTAACGTCAAATCCAGCCCACATTTCAATTGTGCTATCCCCCTGAACATTTCCTTCTATCTCCACAGACGCCTTTGTCCAAAATTACTTAATCTTCATCTCATCTTGTGACGCCTTTGCGTAATTGTAAACCAAGTGGGCCAAACCCCACAAAACATTACTATGAATAGCGATGCTCACTAAAGCACTTCTCAAAGAAACTTGGCACTCGAGGGCATTACGACCGGGAATCGAACTGGCATCCGTCTCAAAGGGAGGCCACGTGCGTCTTGAATGGGGACGCTCCGGATGCCCTGTGCAACAATGGGAATACTATGTGCGCTTAGATAATTATGTACTGGGGGACAAATGAACTGTATACGTATTTTTTTTTTCATAAAAACTGTTTCCTTATGTCACTTGTTCAAGGAAATTGCTTTGTAAAAATCATCCTTTCTAGTAATGTTACTTGAAAGAACACTGAATATTAAGTTTTTGTTATGTCACTTTCTGTAAAAGTCTATGTAGAATACTACGGTCTATATAGAGTTCACAATAGTAACTTCAATACTGGCCTATTATTATGTTAAAAATAGAACCGAGGATGAAGCTGCGTTTTTCAGTTATTGTCTCCATTTTATATACGTTACATAATGTATCGTTTTTCTATCTACATACATACATATATCATAAACGTATTAATTAATTGTAACATCATATTTATGGTAGTAAATCGAAGTTATAGTAAAGAGTAAAAATTATAGTGAACTGAAGTGCTTATTGAAGATTGTCGGGGAGATAATACGAGTATAAGAAATCTAATCGAAGTTTTAACACGTGGTGCGCCATTACGGTTACCGGTGACCATGAAACAATAGTTATTCTATTCTGTCTAGATTCTCGGCAGTTTAAGCCTTTATAAAGCTGGTAATGAACTTGCCCTACCTATTGACTCATACACAAAACGTGCAACCCACGACCTTACACTCCTAAAACAACTTTTAAAAGGACCAGTTTCCTAGAACAATAGGGTCGAGCTCCGTGAGTTTTTGAAACAATGTATCGCTAATACAACACAGATTATCACGAGCAATGATCAGTGCGTCGCGACACAGGCCGCGTGTGTAAACTAATATTGTGTACAGTAACCAGTTGGTTCGGCCGCAAGTGTAAGCCATGTAACCTTAGCACTTACCATAAACATAGCGATGCATATGCTATTCTCTTCCGCCCGTATCATGACACTGTGACTATGTGCATTTTATGCATTCTCTTTGAATTATTTTTAGGTTAAGATGGCGATAGGTATTTCCGTTCTAGTTATGAAGTGTTTGCGTTTGGTTATATCTGACGCTGAGTTCGGTTCAGCTTATGATTGTAACTTTAAGGATTTCGTTGGATTTACCATATCCTGCAGACGTCCACAGCTGGACATAGACCTCCCCCAATGACAATTGTTATTCTGGGGATTTGCCATAGTTACCACGGTTGGCAGGTGGGTTGGTGTATGCAGTAGGATTTATTAGTATCCAGGTAAACACTGCTGCCCGTTTCCTAATATTCCCTAAGTCGTCTTGTAAGATGGGGTGGTCCTATCCATACTAATATTATAAACTAGCTGTGCCAGCGGCGTCGCTCGCGTGGATATTGGGTTTCAAAAATAACGGACTTCCATATAATACCCATTTATACCTTGTACCTAAGTTTTAAGTTAGACCTCTAGCAATACATTGGTGAAAACCGCATTCAATTCTATGCAGTAGTTTTCGCGTAATGCGCGTTCAAACATACAGGTTTAAATTTTTCGCGTTTTCCCAACACTTCCCGTCACTGCTCCGCTCCTATTGATTGTAGCGTGATGAAAAGTATCCTATAACCTGCCCAGGAGTATGAAGAATAATTGTACCAAGTTTCGTCAAAATCTGTTCAGTAGTTTTTTTTTCTATAACGAACATACAGACAGACAGACAGACAGACAAAAATTTTACTGATTGCATTTTTGGTATCAGTATCGATCACTTATCACCCCCTGATAGTTATTTTGAAAAAATATTTTATGTACAGAATTGACCTCTCTACAGATTTATTATAAGTATAGATGGGAAAGTGTATCTGTCTGTCTGTATTTTTGTCTTTCTTTCACGGCAAAACGGAGCGATATATTGACGTGATTTTTTAAAGTGGAGATAGTTGAAGGGATGGAGACTAACATAGGCTACTTTTTACTCCTTTCTAACCCCCCCACTTCCCTAAAATGGGAGGCAACGCGGGCGAAGCCGCGAGCACAGCTAGTTCTAAATACGGAAACTACACAGACGACCTATACATAATATTGATATGTTTCTATCTGATAAACAAAAGACTCCTGTCAATGACTACAGACGATATCGGTCGTTAGGTGATTCTTTTAATGGATCCCATATGGTAGGAAGAAGGAAACACATGCGCCGGCAACTAGTTCCACTTTTTAATGGTGGGACAGAGATAAGAGTTGCCACTTTTTGGTACTTCAAGTTATAAACATACTATAGCCAAAATAAAAAAGGTAACTTAAAATTAAAAGCATGTCGTAATCAACGCAAGCGGTTTGTTTGTAGGGAAGGTTCGTTACGGGAACCGCCTCCACGAAAGTTAAGGATACACTTTTGCCAGAAATCGTGTTCCCCGATAGATATAATCTTCAAATTTTCAAAGCTAGAGTGAATCGTAGGCTCTAAACATTAAACGAGATTCTTAGCCCCTCCGCACATGGAGCTACTCAAACATAACGGAATTAATCAGTAATTAGAATTACAAACTAGTTATAAACTGTATTTCGCACACGACGCTACTCAAATTGCAAGGTTTCAGTCACTCCTGTTATTTCTACTACCAAATAAACACGTGCGAAAAACCTAGAAAGGGGAAATATTGGAAGCAATAAAAGTGTCGAGTGGATCGATCATATTCGCGATGACGATGTCATTATACTATAATAATATTATCATCATAACAGACGCCGAAGGAATCGACGCAGATTTACCTATACCGATTCACCCATATATCCAAAAAATAATGTGAACTGCAGATTGTCAGTTGCAGCATTTCTGCACAAATTTAATATTTAAGGCTTGATCATTCATTTTTCACATCAAAACACAGTAAACTCGGTAACCTAGTAGCTCGGCGACCGGCACGACGAGTCGCGCGCGATCAGTTGCCAACGCGTTACTAACTGGTTAGTAACTAGTCGCGTCGTGTGCGAACCTGTATGGCAATGTATGGGCGGTGACGCTAAAAAAACTCGTTAGTAATTTGAGTTTGTGATTAGTTTCTTTTGAGTAGCTCCATGTGCGGACGGGCTTAGTCAACACAATGAATTGTATAAACTCAATTTATTGCTTTGCATTGTATAAGTTTAAATTTTATTTATAAACGTTGTAATACAAAAATTGTAACAATTTTGGCGATAAAAAAGAGTAACTACCGAGTTTCTTGCCGGTTCTTCTCGGTCTAAAACGACCTTCCGAATCCGGTGGCAGATTCATTAGTTGTACTTACATTATTTGACAATTCATAAATGCTCGTCTTATGCCTACTTGAATAAAGATATTTTTTTATTTTCATTTTCAGTCGGGGTCAAGCGAAATCCATCTTAACTATAACTAATATTATAAAGCTGAAGAGTTTGTTTGTTTGTTTGTTTGTTTGTTTGAACGCGCTAATCTCAGGAACTACTGGTCCGAATTGAAAAATTCTTTTTGTGTTGAATAGACCATTTATCGAGGAAGGCTTTAGGCTATATTACATCACGGTGCAACTACTAGGAGCGAAGAAATAATGGAAAATGTAAAAAAAAAACGGGGAAAACATAACTATTCCACGCGGACGAAGTCGCGAGCACAGCTAGTTTACTTATAAAAATAACAGACCATGATATCAGTGTGCCAATCATCAATCACGGTTAACGTGCCATTACTAGGCGTCTTATAGATATGGGGCTATTTTGTAAATGGACCTGTTAGTTACTAGGGGGGGAGTGATGGTCACCACTGAGGAACTTCGGAGCAATCTATTAGAGTTCACACATAGATTAATCACACGTTGTTTGAGATAACTGTTGTCTTTTTTAACATTTTCTGGTACGATCTTGTGCAAATCTAGACAACTTCTTATTACTGCATTTATACAGATTTCGTGAAATTAAAATATTTTGGAACAAAAAGTGCTGAATTCTGATACTGTTTTAATCTTCACCACAATAAATGAATCGTTATGTAAAAAAATTATACGGTCGATTTTAGAAACATCTTTTATTGAAATTTAGTTCGGAAAGTAGCTAGATAAGGATAAGAACGACGAATACGCAAAATATATTTAACTATTAATTATTAAGTATGACATGGTGCAGCATTTTCTCACTATCCATGAACTTAATATACAGAGCTACCTTACCGACAGTCTGTTCTATCACTGTGATCAACCATTCTAGTATTTTTTTACGTGTCAATGAAATTATTTTTAACATCCCAATGAACAGACCAATTGTACATTATGACGTTTGATAGTCAGACGTACGAGTCAATTTAGGTCAACAACTTGTAGTGGCTAATAAATTGCTATTTACACGCAAACTGCAAATGAAACCATATCCCATACTCGTATTACAGTTGCGTAGACTAGTTTACCGGGAGCTGATATTAATCCCTGTCATATTATGTTAAATGGCGTCCGTGCTCTGCACTCACTGATAAGAAATCTCGTGTAAAACGTTAAAGTATCACTACGTAGTATATAACAAAATCACTTCCTGTTGTAATTTTATAGATCTAAGCATACAGATGCTTAGATCTATAAAATTACGCAACGGATTTTAATGCAGATATAAATTCCACGTGAAAGATGAATTTGCTTCTTCCGTCCAGGCAATATAGTAGTTTTGTTAATATCTTAAAATGTTTTCTATTTTAAAATAAAATAATGGTGTATGTAAACGTAATGAAGAAGAGCAGGATGGCACAAGTATTATTCTACTAGCTGTGCCCGCGGCTTCGCCCGCGTTGCCCCCCATTTTAGAGAAGTAGGGAGTTAGAAAGGGGCAAAAAGTAGCCTATGCTACTCTCCATCATTTCAACTATCTCCACTTAAAAAATCACGTATATCCTCGCTCCGATTTGCCGTGAAAGAAAGACAAACATACAGACAGACAGATTAAGTATGGATAATTACTAGGCAACCTCGAACAGGAATGCATGTATTAATATTGTAAAATGAATTTATAAGAAGAAATACAATTTTTTTTAGTACCTAAAGTGATTCAAGACGGAGGTTTATTTTTGACATGCATAATGTGCTAGAGAGACTCTGATCATTTTAGTTTTAGCTGATAATTTTAAAGTTTCCTCACACGGACAACACGCGTCATTGATGTTTATGTTATTGAGCATTGAACTATATTTTGCACTTGGCGACATCAAAAAGGCCGTCAATTTGCAAAGCAATCATACTCGTAAGCAGGGGCGGACGGATCATAATTTGGGCTCCGATTCAGTGTCTGATTGTAACACTTGCACGATCTGGACTCAGCCGCATCATTGTGAGAATCTCAGCATTCATGAACATCTCATAAGATCGACCATAGTATCGAACGGATACAATCATTATGAAACTCTTTGCCTTACGGCTTACGTCTCCGATTTTCAATAACTGATTATCGTCAATTTTAACAGTAAAAGCTACCGAAATATTGTGATAAAATTCGAAAAAGCTCCCTGTTTTTTTCCGAGTTAAACCTTCTATCAATTGAAAAAAAATTGCTTGAACGTTTGAGCGAAACACGAAACCAGAGACAATTGCGTTGCCAAATTGCGTCCATTATTCTATTCCAGATCAATCAAAAAGAATAAAACAGGCGTCCAAATCATTTTTAAGAACACTTAAAGTTATTTCAGACTGTCACTAACTGTTATTGTCCATATTTATCTGACAGTAAGTATGCACATACATAAGCTATCACCGTTGTCCCAGTAATATGGCTGGCTTCCACATTCGTCCGGATATGACTTTTTGACCTGTTGCTACAAAGTACTAAAATCGTAAAAGTAAGCAAAAGTTTGTTGTACACAGAAACACATATCTTACGCGTCTGTTCGAAACCGTCAATGGATACCGACGCCAGATGCGAGGGGAGTGTCGTCGGCTACATCTGAGGATCGCTAACAGCTCTCTTGTTCATCCGCCGCTCCTACAACTGGCCAACTATTAGCCCCCGCTGCGCTCTCAACGCTTAATTATCACCAAAAACCCCGCTCATCCCACCATTGTCAACGCCTCATTCAAAAAACCAACCATTAAAACCATTCCTAAGAAGTAACATCATTAATATTTTCCAAAATTACAGATAAACATCACAAGTTTAATAAGATTTAACACTCGTCGTATATCTGTCAAGATTTAAGCCCTCGCATAAACCTTAATACGAATTAAAAAACGACAAGATACGTTTAAATTCCATTCCTTAAAGGCGATCGGAAAGACGGTTACCGTTACGAATGGGCTTAAAGGTGACATAAAATAGTTTTTTTTTTCACCAAATAGCACACACAGGCCGGGATCGAGGTTCGGCCGTAAGTCATCGAGCCTGTCAAGATAAGAATGACTGAATGAACACCTGCCGCTACTGGTGTTACGCGCCCACGCACCCAAGCTCCGCACCGACTTTATAATTCCATTTAAAAAAAACAACCTTCACATTATCAACCTTATCACTTCTTTCATAACGTCGACATTTCCATGCAACCACGTTTTTTTCTTAAACCATTATTGAACGGACGCAATTACGTAGCTAGACTAAAGCGATTATCTTCTTGAATCGACTTCGAAATTAGATATAATAATGATTATCATTGTTTTTGAAATACGACAGACAAGATTTGACATCCGGAACTTTTTATTTACAACCTTTGCGGGGAATGTAATTATTTTGATTTATGCATCGAGTAATTATTTCATTGGTTTACATGTTGTTTGCGGATATTGTTTTATTTTGATCGGTGTTATTGTAATGGCTTCCGTTGTGGCGTTCTATTTCTAGGGTTCCGTAAGTGAAAAGAGTACGTTACTTAATCTAAACAAGTTTAGCGTGTTATAAACAACATATCAATGCTTAGTTTTCTGGTACGGAAGTTTAATGCTCGCCTTAAGATTTAAGCTTCGTAACTTCGTTAAATCAAGAAATTTTACGGGTTATTGGCTTAACGTTTGGTATGACATGTGTTGTGTGTAATTAGACTATCTAGAACACCAAAAAACGTATGAAGCAAAATAGGAGTAGTAAATATAAAATAAAAAAAATGTAAAATAGAAAGGGAACGATGTGCTTCAAAGCTCAATTTTAGAACGCAACCATTATGAATTATCTACATAAAGTTAATAGTGTTTGTTTATTAATAAAAAATTGTACAAAATATTTCCAAATTTTAAAAATTCACAATCCTGGGTTGTTACGAAATATTTAATAGCAACAAATATCCTACTTAACCCGATTGAATAATTTGCTACGATCTTTTTATAATTTACTTCAGAACACAAATCACAAGTTTCAGTGAACCCTTGTATTATAACATGTGCGGAAGTAAATCTTGACTCGTTTTAGGAGATCGAGTGAGGCGTGTTTCATAAGGCTAGAATGATTTTATTGCGGGGCGGGACCCTTCGTAGAACCTATCAAGAGGAAGTTCTATGACCAACATCTTGGTAGATAGGGCTACCACTTAATATTAAGGTGATATGTATGTATATCGAAAGCTTTCAAACATTTTGTTACCAATGCTTTTGTCGATGTAAATAATCACCCAAACATAGATATACAAGTTGGGTTACATACGCTTCACTGTAGGCACTAGCACTGGTTATCAACGCAATATTCTATCAAGAAGAGAGAATCCCATAACTTCAACTTAGCTAATTTCAAATTAAACTTGATCTTATTTTCAATTTAGTTTTTTTAGATTGATAAATGCTGTTTGTTACCAAATCAGAAGCTTGAATAAACATTAAACATGCATGTGATTAACACCTGTGTTTGTTCCGTGTCTGGTTGTTTGTATTTGGTACTTACTTATAATCTTCATAGTTTTGATACCCATATTGCAAGTGCTAAGCTGCTTAGTTTGGGATCAGAACAATATATGTGACGTTGTCGTCTTTTGTTTATTTTAATAAATAAGCCATTTAAGATTAAGCTAGCTTGCTAGAATGAGGAACACTACTTTTATAGTCAAGAACACACTTTACCTCAGATTTTCCCTCTTCCCTCCTCCTCTCACGAAGCTAAGCCACTACACTATTACTAAAGATTACGTTACCGTTACAAGATTTAGTTAATTGCGTACTCTCAAATGTGGTAACCCTCAGTATACTCCGTTGTTCTCATGATGCGTCACGATTCTATGGTAAATTTGATTGCTTACTGGAATATGAGCCGTGGCTAAACAGGAAAACAGGTTGTTTTCGTCTATTACATTTTTCTGTAAACATCCGTGCAGAAATATAAGAAAAAGCATTATAAAGGTAATTTGCCCGCTATTTTAGGATGTAAAAGGGGCCGTAATCCTTATTTGATTGTATGAAGGCAACATGATTAGGGATATATTTACGCGTGTAAGCTTGTACCGTTATTTATATATAATTGTGTACACGTGTTGCAAAACTCCGTCATTATAAGAATGGATCTGTCAACTATACAAGAACGTGAATGTTTTGTATATTTTCTTATTCTGATTGATATTTTAAGTACTGAAATTGCTCGTCTAATAAACTTTGGAATAACATTGTGATTAGAATTGAGTTACCTATTTAAATTCAAGTAAACATTTTAATTTCGTCGAATGGCTAGCAGATTAAAGGGATATCAGTGATATCATTATAATACAATAACCCATTCTAAATGACTTAAAGAACAGCAACTGATTAAATATTAAAATGCAAATGGATCTGGTCTGAATGATCAAATTAGCTCACATGAATATAGTTTATTATTTGTCATCATCTCATAAATCGCTAAATATGCAAATCAGGTGATACAATGACCAATTAATTCTCCATTTTGGTCTTTCGACAGCCAGAAGCATTATAATTTATTACCAACTTACGTTTAAGGCTTTCAAAATAATTTAATCATTGTATCTTTACAAGCTATTCGTCAACATTGCATTGCCAATAAATTCACTACGCGATTTCTGCTGAACAGTATCTAGCCTTATTAATAAACTATTGGAATTGCAGAATTAGCCAAGAATCGTTTGTTACTTCGAATTGTTGCTAATTAATATTCGAAACAATAGTCACGACTGTGTTCGAGCTCGGGAACTGATCACTTACTAAGGCTTTATTGTAAATATCGTGACTGGTTGTGGTAAAATTAACAAATAACGTGCTCGAGGAAGTACGAAAATAACTGGTCTCTAACTATTTCTGGCGTATAAAGTAACTAAAAGTAACTGTAGTTAACGTATTTTTTACGGAAATAGATCTAATCAGATAACCAATCGCTACAAGTTAGGCCGGTGATTTGATATGGTAATGATTTTTATTGAGAACCTAGAGTGCATATAAGACAATTTTCAGAAAACGTAATACATACTTAAAATTTCAATGACGTAATGATAAGTTAAGTAAAGAAATAAGTGAGTATTAACATTTAAAAACGTCACTTTTTCTTAGGCATCATTATACTTCTTCCTCGAATAAAACATATTATGTACCTTATCGATAAAAAAGAATATTGAATACATTATCATCTTATTTATTTCTTATTAATATGCTATTGGCATAAATACCTAATGCCTATAACATGACAAATGCGTATCTATTTCATTGATAAATATTCATCGACCATCCCACACAATGCTAAAATACTATAGTTGTGATCTGTCAAAGTTATAACGTAAATTAAATGACGAAGTATTGGTATAAACATCCTTATCATTTTCTGTATTATTTTTATTTTGTTTCTCGTCTCATTCACACAAAAATATTCT
The DNA here is from genome assembly GCA_031163375.1 of Conogethes punctiferalis. Lineage (NCBI taxonomy): Eukaryota > Metazoa > Arthropoda > Insecta > Lepidoptera > Crambidae > Conogethes > Conogethes punctiferalis. Next base: position 7,801,797 of record CM062092.1, on the reverse strand, counting down.
TAAAGAAAAGTGCGAAGGAAAGTGAAGAGAAGGAAAAGGAAGTACGTTATATTTTATTTCTACAAAATTCCACTTCGAAAACTGTTTTGCAAGCGCATAAAAATTATAACACCAAGTTTAAGACACTCATAAATACTTTAAAAGCGCATACAGTGAACGTAACCTCCAAAATGAGTCGTTTTACTAACACAGCCAACTGGTAGGTTCTCGCAGAAACTTGTTATGGGCATTTCTCGACTTACCCCGGTCTGATAAAGGATCTTGAGTCCGCTTTTTGGCGGCAGCGTGGTCCTCCTGTGCGGCAGCAATGGTAACTTGTCCGGCCTTCGTATGTGAATCTCTCCAGAAGGTCTGAACGCCTCCAGGGGTGTTCGTATGACGGCTCTGACTCCGGCGACGAGCCACGCGAGTACGATTGGTGCGAACACTTGCATTGTCACTGGTTGGGTTCGTTCGTTGGGTTCGATGCGGGTTCGTTCGTGCGCGGTCGCGTGTCGCGTCCGACGGTCGGCAGGCCCGGACTGGCGAGCGGCTGGCGCGCTCTCAGCGATCAGGTACGACTTGGCCTACGCGCCTCTATAAGCACCTTATACGCTGACCGACAAGTATTGATATTTTAAACTTTGCGCTTTTGTGGTGTACCATTAGCTGTATCGATTCTCTGCAATATGTATATTGTATCGGCTATAATGCGTGATATTATTTTTTAGGGTACTGACCCTATTACCTTTAATAAAGTAATAATTGAAGTAGTAAGCATTTATAGCTTAAGAGAGGTAGGGCATAGCGAATCTTCGCTCGAATTGAGCCGCCCGTCCGGGGAAGGACCTCCACCCTATAGAATACCGCAGTCAAATGACCTCTGGGTCGTGTTTCTGCCGGTGAGTAGGGTTTCCGGAGCTCGTGGGGGGTTAGGGTTGGGCCGGCATGGCGGTGGCAACTGACAGGTAACTGACCAGTTACTTGCCCGTTGTCACAGCGACTTGGGCTTCTCTTTCGCTTTCCATCAGGTGTAGGGAAGCCATTATGTCGAGCCACTATAAAAAAAAAAAAAAATAAATTGATTGGGTAGCACATTGTATCGATTATGTTTTTAATTAAAATGGCTAGCATCGAATGGAGGCATAATATCCAGCAGTGGACGGCTGATTGTTTGATTTAGTTTGAATCGGCTTTTCCGTACCTTAAAAGACGGTCTTACCTATTAAAAAACTATTGGTTTGATAAAGGTGCAGGGTCTTTTAGATCTTGTACTGCTTTGTGACTAATCTAGTTACTTTATTAGTGAGAATATAAAAAACAACAAAACAGCAGTATATTGATTCTGATACTAATGCCGATTAGTAAAATCCTTATCCCACCTAATCCCATGGGTATCACAGAAGATGACTAAGGGGATATCAGAAAACTGGTAGCAGTATTTACCTGGGTACAAATAAACCCTATTTCCAAACGACTAAGGCAAATCCCCTCAAATGACGATTGTCATTGGGGGGATCGCCTTAGTCATTAGGGGGAATGCCTATGTCTAGCAGTAGACATTTTCAGGATGATGATGATGAAAAACCCTAATGAGTCATTTCATAAATCGAAAAGAAAAAGTATCGCTAAATATTTTCCCTCCATCTCGAGCGGATCAAGACCGTTCGCTCGCGCTCGGGTTGACTTCCTACCGACAGTGTTTTTTTACACAATCTTGTTGCTCTGATATAAAGCTGCGTTCACGGCCATGCTAAGTTCGATATAAGTTATATTACAAATATCTTTTTATATTTTGGTTTTTATAAGTATAAATTTATTATAGTTTTGTCTTTATTATTAAGCCAGTCCATAATTTTGAACAATAGACAATCTTATCTTATGGATAAGTGTACTACACAACAATATAGGAAATTCTCTTAGTATTGCACAGAAAGATAACTAAAGCTTAAATAACTTGTCAGGATAGAACTATCAGTATTGATAAAAAATAATCTATACATACTCGTATATGGTTACGACTCCCAGAGTGGGTATTTATATTATTCATATTTATTAATTTTTTACATCCGGCCTTAATTATTATAGATCGTGTACGATTATACAAGTTGTAAAACAGTAAGTGGTTTGTGCTATTTTCATTTTAGTTATATTTGATTAAATTATGTTATCGTTTAGGTATACCAATGATGTTTAATTAATACTTCGTGAAAATGTTAAAAATTTTTGCGCTTACAATGTTAATAATAACGATTAGGGTAATATACGTACTTCTTAATAACAAAAAAATATCAAATGAGGAATTCCAGTGGCATTTCTACAGTAGCCGGCAACATCCAACGCACAAATAAAAAACTAACTTTTACAAAATTCGTGACAAAGAGACTGTGCAAAGAGAATACCGTCCTAATCCACTTGTGAAGGGTTGCTAGAATAACGACGGCTCCCTACAACACCCACTCGAACGGACAATGCTCACCACCATTCAATTGTTTTAACACAAAACAATGCAACACATTTCGAACACTTCGAAGAACAGGATTTCAAGTCATTCATGGGAAACGAGAGAGACCTTTGTAACGCGACCTTACGCGTGTTGTCTCGCTCGCTCCCATTGACCGGTACAGTCGCATGAATGGAGCACTTCTTATGAATGGACGCGGTTACTATAGATACTTGCGGGTATACCTGTGTTGTATCGAGTTATATGACCATCGGGAAACGTATACGTTATTTATATAGCTTGGAGGCCGTGGCACGTGTTTAGTCTTTTATTTTGTTTAATAAGAGTTCGTCTTGGCTCGCAGCTATTTCGTTCCTCGGCTCTAATACGGAATGTTACTTAATTACAAGTACTCAGTAAATGGTTATTTAAAAGGATCGCATCAATTAATTAATTATTCTTCTATGGAAACCGTATTATAAACATAAGGCTTGTATTGCTATTAATATTTTTTGTTAATCTTCATTGATTTACTTATTAAGATTAATATTGTTAGAAAACTTAAATTTTACAAATGAGTAAATCGTTACAATGATGTCACATCAAGTAACCCTTAAAATCAACGTAGGTTTGATTTTTCAATGACCGGATTTAAACTTGGATATTCTGATAAGGGCAAAAAAGCCTTATAAGTACTTAGTTACATATACAGGACATTTAGTAGTATATCTTATTGAATATATCATGACTGTAATCAGTAGTAAGTATGTATTACCTTTTATCAGTCTGTAAAACTTTATATAGAAAAATCAGCCCTAAGTTATATAAAACATGGGTCATGGTTTAGTTCTTTTAATACAAATAATATTGTGAAAATAAGTCTACATAACGATAAACGATATTATATTTATAAATAACGATTGGACATAATTAGTTTAAGCCTTCCTCTTCTAGGAACTGCCCACCAGGTTCTATCTGTTCTCGTTAATATTAATTACCGTCTATAAAACATTATGGGACGCAATAAGTGATTAGCTACAGTTTAATGTGGAATTGTATTGTATACTATACTTAGTATATTATACATTTTCATAACGTTGCACATAAACGAGCTGACATTACATTTGCTTTGGTGTCATCAACAATCAATGTAAACTTTTGTGATATTTTTAACCGACATCAAAAAAGGAGGAGGTTCTTCTCAATTCGTCTGTATGTATAATTTTTTTTTCGCATATATAATAATAAAAATATGCATTTTATACTTGAGGTAATGGACGTTTATATCAAGTTTGTACAGCGTATTAATTAAACCACGGTAAGAAATCAACGAACGAGTAAAAAGTGGCATTTATTATGAACTACATTATGTATATTTATTAAATTGTTTTAATGGAATTTTTGTTTTAAATTTTGCAAATAATTTTTATTTTTGTTTTAATTTTTCATACAAACTAATTTTGTATTTCCGGAAAATTGGGCTTTTATTATGCTACAATAATAAGACCAAAATGTGCCCAATCTACTTAGAACATCAGCGTTTCCACTTTACAAAAAATTACGACTTGACTAGGATTCAAATAAATAAATCTTTTTCACTGAGATTCCAAGAAAACTGCTCGCGCGGCCTGGCAACTTCTTAGTAACATGTTTTTGCGAATTGCAGCAATGTTTTTTGAGAGATATAGCGGAAAAGAGTACTGAAATGCCAGCAAAGAAGGGAAATAAAAAATGCATCAGACAACGCACACCAACCATTTATTGATCTCAAAGTAAGCTTTTTCCCTTGTGGTGTCTGAAAGCGATTCCTAGAACGCAGAAACAAAATGAGTTCCTTGTACTTTGTTCCGGTTGAAAAATCCATATAGGACAGGAGCTAGGTACCATTTGAGGTTAAGAATTTTCACAAATGAAATAAAATCTATGAAACAACCTTTCGCGTTTGTATATATTGTGAAGTAGAATAAAATGTGTTAATTTGATAAATCGTGGGGGGTTAGGGTTGGGCCGGCAAGGCAGTGGCAACCGACAGGTAACAGACCAGTTACTTGCCAGTTGTCACAGCGACTTGAGCTTCTCTTTCGCTTTCCATCAGGCGTAGGGAAGCCATTATATCGAGCTACTGTAAAAAAAAGGTACGTGCGTGTTAAATCCCGAGTATTGTTAGTTTTTTGTGCCTCATATGTGGTAGATGACCTGTTCAAAAGCCGGCCGGTCAGGTGACCTGCTCTTACGCCGACCAAACTCTCTACCGCCTGTATTTTTCTTCAAAGCGTGAATCATAAGTGAGTAAATTGATCAATTAATCCACGCCGATGAGTCACTGGTGCCAAACTTCTGTTATTAAATCACTCGTTAGTCACTATGCCTGCTTAATGTGTTGGCTTGTTTATCGAATTCGATAAAAAACATAGCTACGTCACTAATGGACGGATTCGAGTTTTCGTACGGTCATCATTAGTATTAATATTATAAATGCGAAAGTAAATCCGTATCCATGGTTATCGGCTTAATGGATTTCGTTGAAATGTTATAGGTAGGACAGATAAATAAATATCAAATATCAGACAACATCACATACATTGCTCTGATCCCAAAGTAAGTAGCTTATGCACTTGTGTTATGGGTATCAGAACAACGAAGGTACCACAAATATATACTTAAATACAAATATAAACACCCAGACACGGAACAAGCACAAGTGTTTCGTTTTTCGTGTGTCACACGAATGTTTATCCCGGGTGGGAATCGAACCCACGACCCTTGGTTCAGAAGGCAGGGGTCACTACCAATTGAGCCACCGAGCCAGTCACACACAAATATTTACTTATACTCGTAAGATATTTATTTAAAAAGGGATAAAACACGGTGTGACCGAAACTTAAAAAATATATATTTGTTTATCATAAACTAGTTTATTACATCATCCTCATCATCCTATGACAGTCCACTGCTGGACATGAAGCCTCTCCAGTTGTTCACTATTTTGGGCAATATAAGTACTTGTTCACTTTGGAACGCGTGGGCGATCGTTACACTGGGAGGGAAGGCATTACTTTATTTAAGAAAGCGAAAAGAAATTGCGGTATCAAATTAATACCTTTTGTATAGACCATTTTCATCTTCTTTCTTCCCATTATTATAATAACAGTTTTAATTCAGTTGGTTTATTTTTAAATCCGTATTCTGTATTCAAACCTATATGTGATACCTGCAGTAAAGGACACAAAACCACGATATCGCCACTATAATAATGTCCTGAAATTATACAGGACCAAATGTGAATACATGAATATGTTAGCACTAAACGCAGTGATAGTGATGTGTTGCATGCGATATATCGATATCTTTTTATGGGACATAAGAATTACAAACAGCACCTAATGAATATTTTATTCCACCCATCTTTTACCCAAAGGTTGTCGGGAAGAGATCGCTCATAGATAGCAGTTAGACCGAATAAATTGTACACTAATTGTATACTTTACCTAGTTCTAAGATAATTTTTGGTGTACAATAAAGAGTATCTATCTACGTTTTATATCACATTCATTAGCATTTTTTTTAAAATACCGTAGTAGCTTTCTATACCAAGAAGTCTTTGGTCAGGTGTCACAGCCTCGAAGTGACTTCGGCCGCGTTTAGAAATCATTCGGTGTATAGCCAGAGGGAAGCAAGGGAGCGGCCTATCATCTTTTCGCTCCAAGCCAACCTTACCTTCCACCTGTGGTGCATCCTGCCGAATAACAAATGAGATGCTGGCAACAGACTGGTGACGTTATTACCATCACAATTGACGGCGTAGCTAAATACCACAGACCGAAGACAGACAGCGGCGTCGCCGGAGCGAGAAGCTACGCCCTGCGATCGCCAACTCTGTGGCAGCAGCGTGGCAATAGGCTTGTTTCCATAAAAAAATTAATTAGTCCGTCTTCTAGATTATTAAAAAATAAGAGATACGTATTTTTTCATTTGTAAATTAGACCCAAAATGACAAAGGTATAGCTCGTTAAATTTGCGTGTGACGTCACGCCGTGCGGCATTTTGTCGCACGGCGTGACATCAAAAACCCCACTCCTAATTTTTGATGCTTTGTATCTTTGTTATTTTTTGTTTAAATGAAAAAAGGAAAAATACGTGTCCAATATATTTTTATAATCGAAAATACGGACTAAACATAATGCAAGTATTTTGACCCTGGAAACATCCCTATTATGGTTATATCCTCCAGATGTTTTCTCTAAGTGGCGAACAACTGGAGAGGCCTATGTCCAGCAGTGAACTGCAATAGGCTGATTATGATGACGTATAGCCAGTAAGTACTTTACAGATCAGCTTAGCGGTGGCAACTCGAGCTTCGCTCCCGCTGTCCACCGCCTGGCAGGCCACTATAGTCAGTTAATATCAAAATTCTCCAAAAATCTACAACTAAGCGAACGTTATCATTGATATCGAAACTTGTTGTATGTCTTGTGCACCCTACCATTTTTTGCTTAAATATTACAGAATGCACTTTAAACAGCTTAAATACATGATGTCATATGCAAAGCGGTCAAATCATTATGCTGCATCGGATTCCACTAATCGGAGAGTAGCGTGGGGTTATGCAAAATAACCACATGCTCGTACTACAAAATAACAACATAATTTTCACGATCGCCTTGACATTTCTCGTTTCCTTTACGTATACGTATGTAATTGTATGCCGATTATTATTTTTAACCCTTTTGATGTAAATAGGTCAAGTCTGTTTGCTTACAATATTGTTTTGGTTTGTTGTTTTGTTGTACTGAGGCTATACGAAGATTTGTGTTGCGTTAGCGCACTAATGTATATCCGCGCCCCGATCATACCAATCGTCTTTGTCCGAACACACGCGAATATTCGCCGTAACCCGCTAAAAATAATAAAATCCAACATTGAATTTAGGTACACAAAGTATCTCAAATGTGGTCTTTGTTTTGGTGATCTTTAAGTTAGGATAGGTTATTTTATTTTCGTCATTTAAGCATTATTAACTATAACGTTTATTGATAAAAACATTAAACTGAAAATTTATTAAAACTGCATTATTAAACATTGATTAGCACTTAATTTAAGGTCTGAATTTATGCCGATGGAGACCTCCCGAGCGCTGTGGAGGGCTCAGCGCCCTCTCGCGTTGAGGGCCATCCGCGGATATAGAACTATATCCGCGGATGCCGCCACCGCGATTGCCGGGTCCCTTCCATGGGACTTGGACGCTGCTGTACTCGCCGCAGTTTATCTGTAGCGAGCCGGGCAGCGGTCGCGGGGCCTCCGGCCAGCGCCCGTCGAGGTCGAGGCGCAAAGAGTGGCCGTTGAGGCAGAGGATGAGGATGTGGCGCCCTCACGGGGTGGTGACGTACCGGCTGACCCAGGTCCTTACAGGGCATGGATGCTTCGGCCGGTACCTATGGAGGATCGGGAGAGAGCCCGATCCTCTTTGCCGTCATTGTGACAGTGGCTCGGAGGACACGGCAGAGCATACGCTTCAGCATTGCTCTGCTTGGGCCAGTGAGCGCTCCGTCCTCGTCACTGTCGCACAGGACCTCGATCTGCCGCAACTCTTGCGGCAGATGACGGCCTCGGAGGAGACCTGGCGAGCGATGCTCGCATTCTGCGAGACAGTGATCTCGCAGAAGGAGGCGGCGGAAAGAGAGCGTGAGGCCGCAGCAGACGCGCCCGCTCTACGCCGCCCCCGGCCTGGGCGTCGCCGGAGGGCATACAACGCATCGTATGCCCTCTGAGCCTCTTCTCCGTGCTCCGAGTGGTAAGCGCGGGGGCGCGAACCACCCAATGGGGCGTGACGGTGTGGTGGGTGCAGCCACACCGTTGCACGAGGTCCGCCCGGGGCGCACTCAAACGCTCCCCGGAAGCCGGGGGTAGGGGTATTTGCCCTCCCCGGACCAGAAGTGCCGGCCGCTTAGCATCTGCGGCTGGCCAGGGCAGGCAGGGATGTGGCCGTATGCTTCGGCGCTACCCGTATCCCTGCTTTTTGCTGCCCGCTGGCGACACAGGGGGGTTTAGTGGGTATACCCTCTCATTTTGGGAGGTGTGAGTCCCACACACCATGCCGACTCCCCCCGGAGGCGGCATGAAGGTGCCTAATGCATTCCCCTCTAAAAAAAAAAAAAAAAAAAAAAAAAAAAAAAAAAAAAAAAGATCTGAATTTATGCCATTTAAACTAACCTCTACCTACCAATGTATTAAAGACGCGTTCCTAATTCAACCAAACTATTATTTGTAACAATTTTTGTTGGTTACAATAAAATATTTTTCATTTTCAAACATAGATTAATACGTTAAACATACCATTACGAAATAAAAAGTATTATACCTAATACTATTAACCAGCTTTCATCGATATCGGCAATAACAAACCACACATAGCTACAAAATTATATATGCACCCTGTATGTTAAATCGAACACTATATTTGTTCTACGTAAAACCTACGATTTAAATCAACCTTTGTTATGACCGGACGCCCAAATAAACTCACCGGTACAACATAACGTATCGTTTTAAAGGAAGTGTTGGGAATAACATATCGAAAACGATTCAGTCACGAGAAGTAATAACAATAAAAGAAATAGGTTGTTTTGCACTAGAACTTTGTGAGCGTGATATAAATTTGTACGGGTTACATATATTTTTGAAAATCCCAGTGGTGATACTTTTAAGTAACACTTTCAATGAAATGTTTAATTAATTAGGTACTTTTCATTGTTTTGTTAAGTCTTGTTTACCTAAGGGGGGTAACAATTCGATTCAGTAGCTCCCTTACATCAAAGATCTTACATTCTAAGGCAGCGATTTATCATTCTTTAACCCCAAGCCACCCCCACCTGCCCGTGGTGCATCCTGCCGAATAATAAACGAGGCTCTGACGGACTGGTGGCGGTATAACCACTACGATTGAACGCGTAGCTAAATACCACAGGCCATGCCTTGCCATCGCCAACCCGGTTGCCCAGCGTGGCGAATTTGGTTAAAGCCTCAAGATGTTTGGCCAAATTGGCCGACAACTGGAGAGGCCTATGTCGAGCAATTGACTGCGATTGGCTGATGGTGATGATTAACGCTGCTTCTGACTTAGTAGTCGCCGAAAGATCAGTCTTCCGACTAATTCACGTGGGTATTCTTCTGCCAACTGCCTGTTTCCAAATAATGCATAAAGGTAATTTACAAACCCGGGGAGTTTCATTGAAAGAACAGAAGTTTTTTGAAGGAACACTTTCTTGTCCGACCTTACTACACTATATAGTTATAGTTTTGAGGTAGACATAGGAACTTTGCATGCCTCAGCGAACGACCGGTATGGTAGGTATTTCACAACTGGGACAAATGCCTGTGCAATTGTTTCTAATGGTACGAAAGAATGGAGGTCTGTTCCTTGCTTGGAATCACAATAAATCGCTACTGACCATAATAGTACCAAACTTGTTACCCGTTTCATTGCGACTGTTAAAGGGATAGTAATACTAAATAGGAATATGTATAGGGATACTAAATGCAATATGGAAAGGTTTATTTTCGGGGTGAAACTTATACTTGTCTTACATTATTGTGGCAAAGCATAGTGGCTTCCACTCGCCTGAACTAAGACAAAAGGGAAGTCGCTGCGACAACGTATAAGTAACCAATTCAATTACTGGCCAGTTGCCACCACCTGTAATTTCTGCCTGTAATATACCTTTGGTTATTAACACCGACTAATCTAGTAAAGTGACTGTAGAAACTTTACGGGTTCTGAGTGTATGGTCGCCAGGCAGGCGGGTACCTCGACGGTTGGTAACTGTTCGGTTGGGAAATAAAACAAAATTATGTGATGAGTTGGCAAATGATTATTCGGCGAAATAAATTTTTGCGAATCTTTGCCGATTAGTAACCTGTCAAACAATTTTCGGCGAATAGGCAGTGAAACCTTAGGTTTAGATGCAATATCAACTGTACCAAAAATCTAGCTAAATACCCAACTAAACTAAAGACTTAAACAAATGTTGATATAACAGCGGAACTCTTTAAGAAACGTGACTAGGGACTAGGGTGCTTTTACTACGTATCAAAGGAATTTAGCACCCCCAAATTTTTAAACAGAAACACATGACTTCATTGAGATTTACCGCCATTGGCATAGAGTTGTAAATCGAACAAAGGCTGTTTTACGATGGTATCCTCGAGTAGAATAGATATGGAAAGTGCAGCACTTCAGTTTGTGTACCTTGTGCTATGCAATAGATAGACAATGCCCACTCGAATTTCGAGTGGTCAGCGTTTTTTTCGCACCCCGTACGCCAGGGACAAAGATAGGCTTATGTCAGGGTTGGCAACGACGATAGTGAGGAATTAGCGCTTTAACATATTTTTACTGTAGTGTGCTACACAAAAAAAATTAAACCTTTTTTTATTCTAAGAAAATATGTAGTTTTTTTAATTAATTGATACCTACAGTTAATAAATAAGCTTGACATTAAATGCCCTCTTAGCTTCTCATCAGTCATTCCCACTGAAGGCCTAACTACCAACGCTGGCTAAGTACGTACTATTTTTGTCGACTTCACACAACCTGAGAATTTCTTCACATGTGTACAGGATTCCTCACACTGTATTCCTTGACCATAAGGCCGTCGAATAAACATACTTACATTTGAAAACACATACTGATGTGCCACGACTGCGTGGCGAGGGGCTTGAACCGCTTCCTTAGATTCCATATTGATGAAAGTTGCTGTGACTATTGATATAGAAATAGATATCGTTATTAATAATTAGATTCTCGTCAGTCAGACGGACCTGTAAAATGCTTCTTTACGCCTCGTTTAAAGGATCCATACTATGGAACTCTGCCAGATTCCTTGTTTCCCGGGCGATATAATCTTCCGATGTTCAAGGCGAGAATAAATCGGTTTTTGCTGGGCGCATTTCATCGTAGACTATGATATCGCTTACCATCAGGCGAATCGCAGTCAAGCGCTCTCATTTTGAATTTAAAAAAAAATCCTCTAATGATTTATTATTACGATATTCACGCAAGCAAAGCCTCAAATACCGTGATTCCAGAGTTTATACAGAATTATATTGTGTCTCGACCCGTTCTTGTGTCTCTGTTAGTAAATTTGGCGGGTTAGTAAATAAATAATCGTGTTTCTGGGTCGTGTTTCTGCCGGTGAGTAGGGTTTCCGGAGCTCGTGGGGGGTTAGGGTTGGGCCGGCATGGCGGTGGCAACTGACAGGTAACTGACCAGTTACTTGCCCGTTGTCACAGCGACTTGGGCTTCTCTTTCGCTTTCCATCAGGTGTAGGGAAGCCATTATGTCGAGCCACTATAAAAAAAAAAAAAAAATACCACCTTGGGATGTCTCTCAAACTCGTCAGCCCTATTTGGCACGCGTCCTCCAATACCTCCGTCGTTTCCTTTTAATAAGACTACATTGTTCTCTACTTGGAAGCGGCAGATCCGGTCCGGCTCAGTCTCCCGGGATGACCGCTCGTCGCCTAACGCGTTTAGATAACAATGTCATTATGGCCACTTTGCATATCTTTTATTGGTACCTTTTTGTAGGGTTGTGCGTTTTGTCGCTAATTGTTTTTTCGGGTTTTTTTAAGTTGTCAAAAAGGCAATGTCAATACAAGCATTTTTTGTGTTTTAAAAAGTAAAAAACTGCTTGAGTTGATGTATTTAAGTATTTTTTTGCTCTGATTGGCTTAATCTGTTGCTTTTAAATGGTTTAAAAGGTGTAGAGTAATTTCATAAAGACAAACATTGAATTATCGGTCATTTAGACTACTCAGCCTAGGAAAGCACGAAACTGATAGCTACTTAGATAAGCATTTAAAAAATTGGAGACAATACAAGCCTTACTGATCTTTTTCCCAAAAAGACCCCAGATACAGGGATTGCACGTAACTATCATAGAATTTAACATTACCATTGTTTATTTCAAATTATTAACTCTTTATACTTATACGCTTTCCAGTATTTTATTTGCTGACAATAACGAATTTTTGAAGATAAAACGCCGAATTGTATGCAATTACGGCTATCACCTGTCGTCGCCATCTTGATAAGAGTTGGGAAAGCACGAAAATGATAGCCCCGGTTTAATTACCCGGTTGGTATCAAAAGTTAACGCCTGTGGCGTGGGGAGCCAGTGTGGGCGATATGAAACACCGTATCTACTAATATTCATCATCATCACCACTTTGGACAAACACCTGGAGGTTATACCTATAATCGCCTTCCTGGGCAGGCGAGTTGGCGATCGCAGGTCGTAGCTCTTCGCTCCTTTGACGCTGCTGCCCATCATCGGCCTGAAGTATTTACCTGCGCCTTCAATCGTAATGGTTATAGTTAGCTGGGCTTATGTGTTTCTGCATCAATTATTCCAGTTTCCATTATCAGCCTAAGTATATCACAAAACATGTCTCGTAATTTTATTATTTCAAGCCACTTTCATTCTAGTTATTTCTTCATCAATTTCCCGATACGCTCTGCTACCATGTTAAATTAAAGGAAAACTTTATTCTACATTCATAAAATTATACAATAATGTTTTTAAATAAACTCCATGTTTTCACTTTAGTGGTACTTATAAACAAAAAACCCATACAAATTTCACACATATGAATCACAAGGTTTTTGTTATCCGTTTTTCAAGACTGGCAAAGAAAATACATGGTGTTGCCAACATTGATATGAATATAAATGTACCTAATCATTTATAATTCGTTGTCCTACATTGACGAGAAACGCGACGCGATGCGACGCGAAAATATGAAGTAGTCTTTTTATGATATAGTAGCCTCGGTTGTTGCGTTAACTAGTGTGTGGTGAAGTATAGGTCACATTACGTCGCGTCGCGTCGTATCGCTGCACGTGGCGTCTCGCCGCTCACCTAGGACGTAACAATAACCAACTCGACGCGCCACGAGGGTTTAGTTATAAAATGTTGAACAGACCCCGAAACTTCGGCGATAAACTTCGATATGGCCGATATTCGGCCAAAGGCATAATAACTTTTAAAGTTACGTTTTATCAATCGCCCAGAGTGATGTAGAACCATACCCTTCCATCAAACCAGTGACTCGTAACACGTAGGAACTCCAGAAAGTTATAATAGTGAAATACACGCGATACCAAAGTTTAAACGGCGAAATTTTCCCCCACTTCGTTGTCACGCTTCCGAAAACGCTTAAAAACTGTTATTTATTGTTTGTACGTTCAGATAGAAACGTAAATGGCTAACGGAATGTAACCTTGATGTAACATATTAATTTTTGTTCGTTATAACACTCTCAACTTGTACTTTCACACATTATATTTATTATTTATTAATTAGTTGTTCCAAATCATATTATATGGGTGTCATTTACCTACCTTACCGCCACTATCCAATGGGTTGAAGAGTCTACTGTACTTAGTTCTGTATGGAGTGCAATAAAAAATTGTCAATCGTTCTGTCAATTTTCTATATAAATGTCGGCCTTAGCAGCTAATCTTCGAGGAGTGTAGCCCAGTATACAGGAGAAAAAAATAAGAAATGTGTGTGAAAATACAGATGCGGTCTCATAATCCGATTGGACGATAGTTCCACATGCCCGGAGAGGAATCAGGTGCAAGGCCAATGGCTTAACAAGCTATCTGATGCTTGGAGGTATCACCAACTTCCTGACTTCAATTCTGCTACAGAGTAATTTCTTAACTAAAATCCAGTAACAATTTTTACCCGACATACTTACCGGGGCCTTCCGTGGTTCTTAGGCGGTTTTTTATCGTCCTGTATGCCTATCTACCTTTATCGTTTGTTTGTTCTTGTGTAGGTAAATGTGTGGAAATTCAAAGTAAACTACTCTCACATATCTTGTTAAAGGTAGCACAGGCAATACAATTTATTAATTTGAAATAAAAACGTGTCCATAATTAAATCCTTCGTGAAATGCATTAAAATCAGGATTTCATGAGAGTAATTAAGTTCTTAGTGTAAGTAATTAATAAATTATATTTTTATTACTCAACTTAATCCGATACGATCTTTTATAGCCTAGTTAAAAAGTTAATAATGGCAGCGTTTTTATGACAGTGAACAATGAAATCGGTAACTTTATTGTGACCTTTTTCATGTTGTATACATAATTTTATTGAAACATTAAAGTCACCACCCCATCTATAGTGAGATCTTTTACGCTAACAAGCGGGGAAAGCAGTAATTCGACCTTTGAATAGGTATTACTAATTTGAACGCAATTTTTAGTATTACTACCAGCATAAACAAAGCAAACATTATTTCTGATTTTCCTAATTAAAATACATATTTTCATTTTGTTGTCGATTTGAAGAATTATTCTGCGTATATGAGGGCAATGTGAATTTCAAATATGCAAGCACAACATTTAAGTACAATAAACCTGTTATAAAACTTATTTCATCTTAAAGTTGCTAAAAATACTAAAAAATTATTGAGGTCGTGCAAGATGAAAAAATAGAAGAGTACCTACATAATATTTTAAACTCTATGGTATACAAAAAGTTTACGTTTTTTCATGAGTTATATATTCACTAGCGACCCGCCCTCGCTTCGCTTCAAGTATTTAAGATAAATTATCAGTATTTCTCTACTATATTATGCATATAAACCTTCCTTTTGAATCATTCTACTATCTAATAAAACAAACCGCATCAAATTCCGTTGCGGAGTTCTAAAAATCTAAACATACATCCTTATGTAAGCATACATTCCTATGTTTGTTCTAATAAACAGAAAAGCGACTTTGTTTTATACTGCATATGTTATATATCGTAGCTAAATACTACAGACCGACGACGGGCAGCAGCGTCACCGGAGCGAGAAGCTACGCCCTGCGATCGCCAACCAGGCGCGGCCCAGCGTGGCGATTATGGGTATATCCTCCAGATGTTTGCCCTAAGTGGTGAAGAACTGGAGAGGCCTATGTCCAGCAGTGGACTGCAATAGGCTGATGATGATGATGATGTTGTATATTATATATTCGTGGTCGACAGTCGTACCAGGTCGTATCACACTTTAAATAAATAATAATAAATAACCCAAGACATACCACGCTGGGCCACACAGCGCCATCGAGCCCCAAACTAAGCCGAAGCTTGTACTATGGGCACTAGACAACTGATAAACTTACTTAGATAATATTTTTTTTTTGTAAATAAATACATATTATACATAGAAAACACCCAGACCCATACAAACAGACATGTTCATGCACACAAATGTTTGTAATGTGTGGGGATCGAACCCACGACCCTTGGCTCAGAAGGCAGAGGTCACTACCAATTGAGCCACTGAGCCTGTCAGATCCTTTAGATGGTACTAAAGTGTTCAGCGCCTTCCGATGCTGACCGTACCAATTAACTATACACTTTCAGCAATAATTTACCAAAAACCATACGCTACAAGTTTCCTCACATACACGAGCCATGTTAGGCGCGTCCCAATGCACCGGCTGACACCGGCCTTATGTAACGACACCCGCCCACGCGCGGGTAGTGGGTTCGACGCCGACCCACTCGCTTGCCCACTGTTTCCTCCTCATCTTATAAGGACGGGTAATTAAACAGGTACACTGTTTCTTTCATAAATGCAAACGAAGTACAGTCCGCGTAGTGTTTTGTCGTGGCATTTTTAAATTCACCACAATATCTACCTGATCTAGATCGAAAATTTATCCTTATATTGTATTTAAGTAAGTATAGGTATATTTGTGCTACGTTCGTCGAATCCAATTTTCTATAGCAAAAGTGCTTAAGCTTTGGAATCGGGTCAATGTATGTGGTGTTCAATATAATATTTATTTACCTCTTTATTACCCGATTTCCGAAGCTTTCTTCGGTTAAAAGTACACGTTATGATTAAAATGTACTGTAAACACTATGTATATTGGTAGGTTGACGATTTGTAAGTCTAAGAATAAAGATGATTTTGACTCTAACTTTCGAAAAGCATGGGAGATTGCTATCTAATGTAAAACACAAAATACATTAGTTGATTTATTTAAAAAGTACCAATGAAATTCGCAACATTAACTTAAATTTAATATTTTTATTTCAATATAAGTTCCCTTATTATAAAGATTTTATCGCAGCGTCTGTCCGTACCAGACTCTTAACGCCCACGCTATGACTATGCTCCGATTACTATATTTAGCACCTGCAAATAAGGCCGCCGTAATTATTTAATAATTACTCTGTTTTATGTAACATTCAATGCTCGTATAGTTATTCTAATCGACGGCAATGAACGGTGCTCGTTTCGGTGTTTGTTTAGATATACAAACGAATGACAGATTGTAGTTTGCATGACTCAATAACTCTCAATCAAATCAATCAAGAGAGACAACGCTCTTAAATGTAATTACTACACTACTATACTTCCATATTATGTTATCAAACTTCCATAAGGTCTTCAAAAAAGTCAGTCCGAATCTTTGCATATTTTCAAGTTCTTCACTGCTTACTTAATTTTCAGCTTTGACTCAGAAGTTTGGCTGCACAAAATTGTTTCCTTAATCATACTCGTATTTCTATATTTACTATCTTTTTTTTATTAAGCATCGATACAATTACCCTATATTATGCATCGGCACAAATTATTTTTTGTAACGCATGCATTACAGTCAGAAAACCTTTAAGTCTTTCTATGGAATTGAGATCATGAACATGGTATGAGATGACTCCACAAATTTTCAAGTATTATTGAGCTATGTTTTAAAAAAAAAGAAAACATCTCAGTACCATTTACCTACCGACTCCTACAATTTTATGTACTTCGCCATATTTTGAGCAGCTACCGATTCCGTACTAATTCTAGTAGGTAGGCTCTATTTTTGATATCTTGTTTCCCAAGTAAGCTTCAGCGGTACTCAATAAGTATCGGGGTAGGCGTGATGCGAGGCCGCTCCTACAAGTAACGTGCTAAGATGCCATTTCCTGCGATACACCTGTCGTCATAGTCGCCATCTTATTAGGCACACTCATTTGATGCTGTTGAAATTGAATTATGTATGACCGAAGTATCCATGTATGGAGGGCAATGTAGGGCTTGAATTTCGAATTTTTCCGGAAAAATGTTTTGAAGCAATAAAACCTACTGTTGTCACCTAACCGCCTGCCATGCGTGGTGGCTATAGCAAATACCTCTAAAGGGCAATCTATCATTGAGGGAGGCCTATATCCAGCAGTGGATGATGATGAAGATGATGAACGTATTGAAGGCGTTCTTTGAGAATGAGCGCTTATGGTAACGTGATAACCATTATGGTAAGAAGGTCGCTCTTACATTTCTTCCCGGTGGTGATGTAGTCCATAAAGGGACTTCTTGAGATTTCAGCTTCTCAACCCGCCTGGCTGGTGTACACCCATGAAGTGACTTCGGTCACGTTCCGGAGTCAGTCGGTGCTGCCTGATTCCACCGGCTGAATCCAGCATTCGTGGTGGTAATTAAAAAGTGGTTGATTTGGTTACTAGTTCGTTGCCGCAGCGTCTCTTTCTTTCAAGCAAAGTCACTATATACATACTACTATAAAAAAAGAGAAAAAAACGCCTTTCAGATATACTGATTTCTATACGACTGGATTTTTTGACATTTTTGAAAACTTGTACCCTCTCTCCTATTACTAAAACAGATTTTCGTTTTAGGACCTAATCATCATGATCCAATAGGTTCCCGTGACTATAATAACTTTTAAGCTTTCGCGTTGCATAATATATATCTAGCGGGATTTAACGCGCATACCTTTTTTAAAACCCGTGACTGTTAAGTAACAGCCAATTTAGCACCCTGGCTCCGCCCTACTATGAAGTGCATTTTGATTTTGCATGATATCGGCAACCGTTTTGCAACCTACAAAATTGTTCGTGGGAGTGGGTGAAACATACTGTGGTGTACCTACATGCTTGTTACTTCGAGTAAGGTAACCTAGACCTACTTTTCATATACATTTCGAGCGCGTGCTCCGAGGAATCTTAATTAAACAATTTGACACTGCTATCGTGATATCAGAAAGCTTTTTTGATATATCAAAGTTAACGCACGAGCGAATGAGTAATTTTAATCCAAATTATATAAAAGTTCTCTATATTCGGATAGGTTTATTGTAAGTATTTTTTACAATATATCGCCAAAAGAATCTACCACAATTTAAGATCAGAACGACGCCGATGTTACATTTTAATTTGATAACTCGTCATAAACAGAAATGGTCTATAAAAAAACTTTAAAACAGAAAAATGGATCAATAAGTAATAAACTGAAAGGACTTGAACCATTAATATGTATTTATGTACAGAAAAAAATTATCTTTATATGTATAAGTAGTTTGTTTGTTTTTGTCACGTTGAACCTATAAATTTTTCTCGCCGTTATATTATAATGTTGACATGTCATTCATTTTTATGACAAGTGTTACCAATTCCTTGGCCCTATGGTTTCTGTATCTGTGATAGACTTGCTGTTTAGTCTATGGAACAATTTGGTTTAAAGAGAGTTTGGCGGGTGGAAGAATAACTTTGCTTGAGCCTTCAGAAAGTTTGGAATATCGGATTAAAGACCAAGGAATGGTCGTAGATATGATATCTGGGTGGTTTGTGGTTGTCCTGGACGGATGATCTTTATTTTGTTGTTGAAATCTTGCCTAGTAATTTATCCTTAACCATTTAAAACTAACCTCACTTCTGGTTTCTAAAACAAGGTTCTAAAGTGTGTACCAATATTCATACTACTTTTGACTGAGTACAGTCAAGTATGATATCACCATAAATTCACCCTAAGGCTTGATTACTGTCAACGGCTAACGTTTATAGCGGAAGCCAGTCGGGACCAAGGACCAACAGTTAACATGCCTTCCGAAGCGCGTAGATTTTAATCCACATGTTAGCATTAAAAAGAGTGCGGGATGCAATTATCAAAGGCCCTCGAACATTGTCGATCGCACAAAAACACACTATAACGTCCCTTAGAATCGGAAGCTGCGACTGTAATTTGTCACCGCAAATGAAAATAGTGATGCAAGTTTCACAATCGGTAGTTAATAATACCGATTTCGGCTGACATAAGTTTTTTTTTTTTTTTATTTATTTATTGGCTAAACATTACATTAATATATCATATTAATACAGTATTCGAAAACCACTGAGGTTTATATTGATACTGCTGATGTTCGCATCTACACAGTGAGTGAAATAATTATTAAAATTTAAAGAACTAAGTTATACAATCAATTATTTAACTCAGGGTTTGGTTTGAGTTGAGTCAATAAGTACGCTTTCAATTTATTTTTAATATTACTCGGTGTGATATTCTCACGAAGATTTTCGGGTAGTTCGTTAATAAGTCGCGGAGCGAGGTAGGCCGCGGTGCGCTGTCCGTACGAGTTGCTCGCGCGGCCAGTGACGAGCCGGCCCGCCGCCACAGCCCGAGTGTACACAGGATGATTGCATACTATTTTTAATGATTCGTCAAAAAAATATTGTTTTAGAAAAATGTTTTTAAATTGTGTATGGATAGGTAAGACTTTACAATGTTTAAAAAGGCCAGATTCATCATTACTAAATTTATGTTTAATGTTACCGGATACTATGTTTTTAATGATTTTGTGCTGAAGTGCATAAATTTTATTCAGATACGTCTTATATGTACGACCATAGCTTCCCAAACCATATTGCACATATGATTCTGCCAAAGCGTTATATAACATTAATTTAACCTTGAATGGTATGCGATTTTTTAGAATGATAATATTTGCTAGGAATTGTCTCAGCTTGGTACATACGTAATCTATATGCTTTTCCCAATTGAACTTGTCATCAATAGTCAAACCAAGATATTTTATGCTCTTTACAATTTCTATCCGTGGACAATGGCACATGCCGTTATACGGGGTATGAAGACAACTGTGGTTGTGGGCTACTAAGCAATCAATGGGTACATGTTTCAAGTAGGGGGATTTAATAACCATGAGTTTTGTCTTATCGCTATTAAGTACTAAGCCCGAATCGTGACACCAGCGTAGTAGCGAATTTAGATCTGCTTGCAACAGGTTGCGAGCTATTTGTGGATCTTTAGCCGCCACTAGTAAGCACGTGTCATCTGCGAATTGAAAGCAGGTGCTGTTAAGAAGACACTTACTCATGTCATTTACATACGACAAAAAGTGTAAGGGCCCGAGTACTGACCCTTGGGCCGTGCCTACGGTTGTATTAACTGATTTACTTAGTGATTCGCAGACTTTGACGGTAAACTTTCGATTTTGGAGATAGTTTTCGCACCATTTCAACATAGGGCCACGTATACCACATCGACTTAGTTTCGCGATCAGTTGCCCATGCTGCAGTGTATCAAAAGCACGTGAGAAATCAATAAATAGTGCTAATACAGTCTCTTTTTTGTTTAAGTGCTTATTAACCTCATCTGTAAACCTAGATAGTAAATCAGTCGTTCCCTTACCCGCTTGGAACCCGTATTGATTCGGATAGATAACCTGTTTATTTGCATAAAAATTGTTAATTTGTTCACATACGCATTTTTCCACTATCTTATCTATTACGGAGAGTAATGTAATTGGACGATAATTTGAGTATTGATCCCGTTTACCTTTTTTGTAGATCGGCCTAACACATCCTATTTTTAAGTCATCTGGATACTGTTCAGATTTTAGACTACTGTTTATTAGATTTGCTATAGCTATGCATGCATCAGGTCCCGCCATCTTAATGTCTGATACTTGGATACCATCCAGACCAGGGGCTTTATTTGAATTTAATTTATTAACAATTTTCAAAACTTTGTCACTTGAGACTTTTTGAAACTGCAAGCTACAATCAAGTTCCGGTTCATCTATTTTGGGGGCCCAAAGTCGTGTACTGCAGTTGGGTACTATATTTTTGACCGCGGACTCGAATTCAGATGCAAAGTTCTCAGATATAGTTTTTGAGGTAAGTCCTTGTCCTTCGAATGCCCTAGTTATGGCCGCATCGATTGATAGTGTCACTCGTCCTATCATTTGGTTTATTATTTGGTACACTTTTCTACTGTTTTTAAAGTTAATATTTATTTGATCCAGATAAAATGCATTCCTTCTTCTTTCTAAAATATTATGTATTTTATTACGAATTCTATTATACTCTAATCTTATTATAGGGTCATTTAAACTTTTTTTCCAGGATCGGAATAACTGGTCACGTTTTTTACATAGGCGAGAGATATTATCGTCAATCCATGGCATTTTAAATTGAGTGACCTTATTTTTCCTACTGTAATTGCGTTTTTTAATGGATGTTGCGTTTTTCGTTGCATTATGAAAGGAGTCGCGTATAAAACTATAAATCTCGTTGGATGAGCTCATACAATTTGTCGACAGCCAATCTACTTTTCCTAATTCCTCACTCAATATATCATAATTAATTATACGTTTAGGATCATCCTGTATACGCCCGGGCGGCGCGGCCGTCTCGCCAACGCAGGCAAGAATAATAGCCCGGTGATCGGCCAGTACAACATCTAACACCGCCGTGCACGGAACTAATGTAGGATATCGCGTGAAAATGTGATCTATGCATGTTTTAGTTACGACGTTAAGTCGTGTTTCGATTCTTGTGAAATCCGTGATTCCGCACATTAGTCCTTGCCCGCTGAGTGTTTCTAAATAAAAATCTTTATGTGGTGAACTAGATTTTAGGTCAATATTGGTGTCTCCAACTACAATAAGATTTTGTCTCAAACCAAACCTCGAGATGTAGCTATCGAGTTCTTTGACAAATAAATGCTTATTAGTTGACGGGGGCCTATAAATAGAACACACAACCACGTCTTGACCAGGGTTAATTTTAACGGTGCCAGTTAAGCTTTCAAATGATGTAGTTTTATGATGAAATAATGTGAATTTTAAATGGTTTTTAACATAGACTATAATACCACCACCCCGTTGATTATTACGTAGTTGTGAGTACATATTATAGCCGGATATATTATAGAGATTAGCAATATCATCGGAAATACCCGCCTCAGTTACAATAATCATATCTAGTGGAAAATTACTGCTATGAATGGTCTGAAGTAATTTTGGAAAGTTTTTAATTAGTGATCTAATGTTTACATGAATGCAAGACAAATTTAAACGACCTTTTGGAGGTAGTTTTTCAAAGAAACTATTTACAGAATTACAATCGAATAACTCATGGAGTTGTACTCCCATTTTAGTTTTATGATGGTAGGTTACAGCGTAGGTATAAATTTAATTACGAAATACTATAATCCTAGAATGCGGAGGGACCCTTATGAAGTTGTGCGATATCTTGCATGGATTTAATGTAGAAAATTTTACTAGTGCTATTTTTTCTGACACATACTTTACCGTCTTTGCACCACACAAATTGATAAGATTTCCCTAGCTGCAACTTCGTATTATATAAAAGGGATTTAAGGTGTTTAGTTAGGGCTTCACGGATAAAAACACGTTGCTCTTTTTTTTCGCCGGGGGTATCAGGAAAGAGCATTCCCAAGTTAAGACACTTTGTTTTGCTAGCACTAATCCATTGCATCTGGGTCGTTTTATTTTGCATTTCCACGACTACAGGCCCAGGCTTGTCCTTAGACCCTGGTATGCGTTGCGTTGATGTTATATCGTTAATATTCATTTGCAATTTATCAGCTACCATTGCCAGCATGGGGCCTACGTCTTTGGGGGAAGACTCGGGCAGACCCGCAATTTCTAGGGAAGTTGACAGTGCTTTTTGTTCCATGGATTTCATGCCTAGTTCTAGGGCGGCTACTTTTAGTTCCAGATTCTTGTTCTTGCTATGCAGGTCTTGATTTTTGTTCTCTAGGTCTTTTATTTTAGTATCCTGTTTTTTAATGGCCTGCTCCATGTTGCTGATTTGGTCGCTCACGAATTCAAGGGACGATTCTAGACTCCTTATTTCCTCTCGAAAAGCTTTCTTTAGCTCCCGACTAATATCCCGGATCAATTTATCGGTATCTAGAGTTTGTATGGTTTTTGGAGATCCTGTTACAGATTCGTCATCCTCGTCTTCATCATTAGGCATCAGGAATGATGATCTGCGAGACATGTTTTTCACGCAGTCTTCACAACTCCATTCTATGGCAACTGAATTTTTTAGGGTGTTTAGTTGCTTATTGGGTAGTTTAGCACATGCAGGATCTGCATGCACTACCATTTGACATCTGCTGCACTCCAAACCTGGTGCCTTCTTGGTGATGTTTTTTGCACATTTTGAACACTTTTTTAGTACCATTGTGGGTAGAATAAAATTCACTGTCAAGCAGGGATACACACAACCTTTCACATCAGCGTATTGACGCGAAGTGACATGATAAGTAAACAGGCAATGGAATGTCCCACTCGTGAAATTTAAAAATAGGCGCTAGACGTTGATTTGCGGAAAAGACCCTTTCTAATTAACTGCCTAACTAATTTCGATCACTCTAAAACGAATTTGTCAATAAGTAAATACTAGATTTTCTAACAAATATTGATGAGACAGCACCTACACAGATCCTTTGACCGCCGAGCCGAACCTTTATAATACACACTTGAAATAAAATTCCATTTCGTAAATTTTTGTCCCATTTCTGAATATAAGGCGAAACTTTCATCTTCAATAGAAATATATGTCCAACAAGGCAACATGATGTAGTGGGCTATATCTAGTACGAGTAATTTCAACACGTTAATATCGTCATTTTATTCGAAACAATGCGTTCACAATACATAGCAATTAAAAACAAAACACATACTTCGTTACGCAAAAGGTAGTGCCGTATATCAAAAAATAGTGCCGTTCCTACACTTTTGAAACCGGCTCGAAGCAGGTACACATTTACCTAATTGATAGACTATAGCTTGCTATGCGATCATTCACTAAGCTAACGAGGCGTTTTTATAGAATCGATAGTATTATCGGTTCCCACATCGCTGTAAGCTCGCTGCAAGCCCGTTGGACGATTTACTGGACAACGTAACAATTTTACTGCCTTCCTGTCTGCTTCCCGTCACGATAAGACCGCCACAACGATGGGTTTTGTTAATAACACCAGTTTTACCTAGAAAGTAAGAGTTTGGCAATATTTAATTCATTGACAAAATTGTTAATAACTTTTGGGAAGTTTGTGAGTTTGTGATACATTTGCTTTCTTAAAAAAATAATTTTATAGCACACATTTAATATATGAATCATTGAAGTAAAATATCTTGGAGTGTTTTTTTTTTACTCATAATGAATTTGTGCTTGACTGCAATTCGCCTGATGGTAAGCAATATCGTAGTCTACGATGGAGCGCGCTCACCCAGCAAAAACCGGTTCACTCTCGTCTTGAACATCCATTATATCTCGGTGGTAGCTTCGACGATTTGTAAGTGTTTTTTTTTAAAAACCTATACAAATAAAGATTATTTTGACTTGACTTGACTCTCGGGGAACAAGGAAGGAGCCCGGCAAAAAGTTCCATAGTTTAGCCGTTCGCACTATGAAGGTAGAGGCGAAACGCGCTATGCGAGTCATTATGTGTCCCGTGATTTGTCACCTGGACTCATACTCTAGCCTTGATAACTGTTTCATGCATAGTTGTGTAAGTCACCCACAGTTCTGGCGGCGGCAACTATTACTGGACAGCGGCAACTAGCCAGCACGCGCCACTACGCGCGACAAAAACGGCTCGGCGCGGTGCGCGGGCGCAGCGTAATAAGCACTTCAATAAATACTGGTCCATTTCCGTGGCGCGGCGCAAGTCGCCATCTCGCCGCATCCGCTGAGGCTCTTAGAAAAACCGATGATAAGTGCGGTGACCAAGGTACAGATTCTTGACTGGACAAGTCCTTTTTTATATAGTCCTTTTTTAGCACAGCGTAATGGCTGCTATGGGTGGCATATCATTGCCTGATGGAAAGCTAAAGAGAAGCAACGGATTAGTAACCAAATCAATCACAGGATTATTCTAGCTGCACACGAATTAATCTCGAAACTCGACCGGAATTATTTGACGAGTGTTTCACTGAGTAGACTGTGGTCGTTAGCCGGGTCACACCTTACCACCGCGGCACCGGTTAAAAGGCTGGAGAAAAAGGGAAGAAATTGGGCCGTAGTCTCTAGTATTTTCCGTCGCCGTACTGCTATGTACTAGCTTGAACTTTTCAGCTTATAGTGACAATATCTTAAAATGCTCATATTGAGTACAACGAGTATTTCTTCTTTAGCTACATATTTGGGAAATCCTACCTTATCCACTAACGTCTGGCCGCAGTAATGATAAACCACGCAGCGGATCCCTCCTGACGTTTATTGTAACGGCACCGTGTTACCATTACGTACTTTGTAACACTTGAATTGAACACCGGGATGAGAGAACTCAGGGTGGGGAAACCATATGTGGCGTAAAAAGCTCTCACGACTTCCGACTGGAAGATCAACGGAATATTGCGATCGAGGGAGAGATTGCGGGAGCTTTTTTTTAATAGAAACATTCATAGTTTGCGTTTACATATTATGTATTGTAAACTTTAGATTATTATGAATATTTTGGCAGGAAGTTTTTGTTTAGAACACAACCTGCAAGAAAACTCTTTCTTTACCAAATATTCTTTCAGAAAATCTACGTAATACCTACTCGTAAAATTCTTGAAAGCATAATTATCGACGAAAGAATATCTTTCAGGTTGTTCTTAACAAAAAAATCCTTCCAAAATTTTGCCGTAATCTTTAGTAATTTTCATTTGTTCTTGATGATTAGTATTTAAGCCTCCTCAAATCTATATAAATGAATATGTATGTGATTATCATAAACGATGCTATATGGATCGTTTACTGCACTTAATCGAAGAAGATGTCCGTCATCATCGTCATCATGATCATTGTCATCAAAGATAATTTCTCTTTTATTTATTGAATCACAACACTTTTGGAAAGGTATTCCAAACCCGTCAAATGTCAAATTATCATCTGTTACTGACAAAACAACAACATTTCGATTGAAAAAGAGTAATATGCACATAGATTTCATATGCATATACCAAAGAGTTTTAGCGGTTGTTATTGTGTGGTATTGCGAAAACGGTGTTAATATTTTATAAGGTATCTTTGGCAGCGACCAAGATTTTTTGTAAATGTTTGTTTTTTGTGCAATAAAGAATATCTATCAATCTTTCTTTAATTTCCTGTATAAAAATAAAATCATAACACTTACAGCACCAAAGTAAGCATGAAAATAAGACATATAGGAAATACGAATGAACTTACAGAATCTCCTTAAATCATGGTCAGATGGGACAACAGTTTGGCACGACTAGAAAGAATTCTTCAGCAGGATCGTCACATCCACTCTGGGGAATTTCTAGCGAATATAAATAGTAAATTTATTTACAAAAAAAAGTATCAAGGTAAGTTTTTATCAATTGTCTAGTACCTCCCATAGTTCAAGCTTCGGCTTAGTTTGGGGTTAGGTGGCGATGTGTGGCCCAGCGTGGCATGTGTTGGGCTATTTATTTATTTATAGCTTTTCGGTTTTTGGCGCTTGCAACAATTACCAATCAAAACATAACCTACGTTTCAATCAACAATTCCAAAAGGTGAACTCCAATGTGATCTGTATCTGCCCGACCGCGATGACGTAAATGAAGGCTATACAGATTCCATTACCCATTTCTTCGCGTCCATTCATACAATAATTGCACCGAGAGACCAACAATTGTTAGTCGTGAAAGTCATCTCGACTACGTGTGCCGTAAATAGTTTCGGCTCCATTACTATTGGCCTATTGTTTTGGAACCAGTTGCTTCCAATTTGACCGGCATACCATCGGAGTTGGTTACCTGTGGAATGTGTGCGGTTAATCATATAAATAACAATGATAGTGCTTGTGTTGGGAGCATTGCTTTCGGAGTTAAGCAACATTTCATCATTTTTTGATGTATTTGTAACTTAGATTAGTAATATTTCTACGGCGTTCGTCCAACAGGGCGACAGCTCGACAAAGCTAGAGAAAAATTAGGGGTTTAAACTTATTTATCTAAGTTCAGGGCTGTAGTTCTTAAGAACTCTTAAGAGCATATCAAATTGCCTACAGAGCGTATTCGTCTTGAATGTTCATTCACCTGACCACAAACACGGCAACGACCGAAATCGTTAGTTTTTCAATTGTTCAAATGGCCTTCGTGGCAATTAATGTCCATTTCCCGTTATACACTGATGTGCTTTTGGTTAACATTCTTGGCGTAAAGAATGTAATGCTCCACTGGTCGTAGGTACTATTGTAATGTTGACGTAGGTTTAATTAACAAAAATACGGCAAACAATGTACACTTGGTATCAAGCTGGATTTCCCCTTTATAAAAAAAATTAAGAACCATCATAAGTTTGTTTGCTATACTTTCGGTAGTTTTTAATTCCGATGCAGAAAAGATTACCTACTTTGGGATTAAATCAATGTAATTAAGGACTATTTTTAGAAATGTTTCCAATATTGATTTAAAATTTTTATTATCCCTCTCGAAGGACTAAACACTACATTATAACATTAAATTGTTTTTGTATGACAGACCGTAGGTATGGATGGATGTAATATGTATATGTTTTAAATGTTTATCCTAATACCTTCGTCAAACCTTCAAACTTATATGTGCCTACCTGTACGAGTATACATAGGACGTCACCTTAACATTCTTATAGCGTTGAAATAAGAAATTATGCGTTCACAAAGAGCCCCCTTATTTATTAGGTAAATACACCAGTTGAGATGAATGTCCAGCAACCAATGAATGGAAGCAGCCAGTGCTGGGAAAAACCGGATCGAGGATTGTATCGGTTTTCCGGTAGGGAGGTACACCAAAGAAATGTACAAATATAAGTACAGACATATGTAATATGGATTAAGGTGCTAAATCATTTGATTGGTTAGTAATGATTATGTAAACAAATTAGTAGAAAGCAGTAATTTTAAAACAGGTTTAAAACTGTTTGAACATTCAAAAGTAACAACTGATTTTCGTGTTAATATTTTGGTATCGTCGGTTTTTTACTTACTTATTTTGAGTAAAATAACAAAATAGCTGTGGGGTATAAAGTGTGAAAATAAATTCATAACATACATACCTTATGTGCCTGGATGATAAAGTTATGCACGTTGTGTTCTTGTACTCGTATAGGTATAGTAACAGTCGGTCAACTCACACAAATGTAGTTTAGCTAAGGCATAAAAAAACTCATCTTGTTATATCTGTTAGATGTTCCTAAATTGTTGTAACGAAATATCAAAAATAACAATGTTCGGTTCTCCGACACTTAAAGATGTTGGTAATCTTGCTAAACAAGATCAGATCTCTGTTTCGTCTGATAAATTATAATGCAAGAGAAACCCCTAGCTGGACACCAGGTGGTTTTGGTGTAGGTTGTATCAAAACTTATATGAAATAGACTTTTACCAAACTACACATATATGTATTAAGCCATTAAAGAGCTACGTATCAACCTGTGGCGGCTGGAGCGGGCGTTTAAGGGGTGGAATCAAAGACACGATCAAGGGAAACCACAAACACTATATTTCGCTACCCAGCGGCGATGGACAACATAAACGCTAATACTGACAATAGGCAAAACAATGACTAACAAAACCACAGCAATAAAATAGATTATTAAAACACTTCTAAATACAAATTTATGTACAAAACTATTTACACAGAAAAGGTATAAAAAAGGTCGGTCCGCAACAGAACCGATTACTAACATTACCGATACCGTTTCTCATCCCGCCACATCACTAGCGACCGGATACGCGGCCGTGACCGGAAGCCCCCCTTTCATCTCATAATGGCCGCGTCGAATCCGTAAGAAGCGAGGAATTTTTCTACGCGACTGCCCACTGAATATTTGTCAAGCGATCCCCGGTGACATGACATCACGAAGCGATCTTTTTAGGTGGTTGAAGTTTTTTGGCTTCCGATCCTGATCACGAGTCGCGTTTGGCGGATGCACTTTTTACATTTCGTCGTGTTCGACAGCTGAGGTCTCAGCAGTCTCTATGGGATGAAGGACATTGTGCAAACTTATAGACATTAAATTCTATGAAAATCCTTGTTCGTTAAAAAAGTTCTCGGATCTTCTTACTTCATAAAAGATGCAGGCATGTCGAATATCTCCAACAACTATTAGGCGTAGGGAAGCTATTATGTCGTGCTACTATTATAAAAAGAAACTATATCCAAAGGTTTATAAGGGGGGTTTGAACTTCTTTGTAAAAGCATCTTCATCTTGCAAACATGCTGCTGGACATAGGCCTCCCCCAATGACAAAACATTTAGGGGGGGATGCGCCTTAGTCACGATTGGAAGGCGGGTTGGTGATCGCATTAGGTTTTAAAAGCATCTTACCAATTTATTGAACATAATATTAATAAATATGGCCCAATACATTAGAGGAAATCCTCTAAGTCTGTTTATAATATTTTTTTTCTCTCGAATATGTACCTTTTTAAAATTAACTGGAAAGTAACCATATCTGCTCAAGATTGCAAGGCAAGATTACTCATAAGTCGAGTTGCGAAAACGTGTGCAAGTAAATCAATATTCATGGGAAATAATAAATTGATTACTTACCTACCTACATTCACGAAAGCTATGGCTGGGCAAGCGAAACATTGAGACAATCGCTTCGTCGACTCCACGCTTCACTTTCACCTTTGAAACACTGCTGATATTTTCGCGGTTAGCTAAGTTTTCTAATTGCTTTCATGTTTTGGAGACATTTTTTTACTGGCTGTCATACACGGTCATGAGCATCTTGTTTTAATGATCTTGATGTGACACTTACGTGGAGAACGTATTTTTCCAATTTTCTGAGTATTTTACCAAAAATAATAAGATTACCTACAAATGTGTAACCATGATTCAATTTTGTCTGGTTCCCCTTTCTGAGGGTTACGAAGGTCAGATGGCAGTCGCTTCAATGTAATAACCAGACTCGCTAAATCTAGGATCATGGTCAAAGCGGACCCTGGGCCTAGAGGCACAAACCGGGACAACGCTAAGAGGATGATGATGAATAAGATTAAGTACCTACAAAAAAACAAAAAAACCCGACCACACACACTAAAAACAAGCCTCACAAGAATATCAAGCCATGCTAAAACCAAGCAGCAAACCAAAGTATCGCAGGGCCAACAGAGGTTTACCTATAGCCATTTTGTTTTTTTTTTTGGTTCTTAAGTGCACCATCTAGCCAAAATGTTTTACGTACTCGTATTTTCGTTGGTGGCTGTCAAGTTGGTTTAATACACTCGAAAGACATTTCCCACCTCCTTTGACAATCGGGTAAAAATTTAGGTTTGAGTAAAAACCTTATCATCATCAGCCTATTGCAGTCTACTGCTGGACATAGGCCTCTCTAGTTGTTCGCCGCCTAGGATAAACATCTGAGTTATTTTAAGAGAGGTAGGGTATAGCGAATCTTCGCTCGAATTGAGCCGCCCGTCCGGGGAAGGACCTCCACCCTATAGAATACCGCAGTCAAATGACCTCTGGGTCGTGTTTCTGCCGGTGAGTAGGGTTTCCGGAGCTCGTGGGGGGTTAGGGTTGGGCCGGCATGGCGGTGGCAACTGACAAATAACTGACCAGTTACTTGCCCGTTGTCACAGCGACTTGGGCTTCTCTTTCGCTTTCCATCAGGCGTAGGGAAGCCATTATGTCGAGCCACTATAAAAAAAAAAAAATAGTTCACTCAATGTGAGTACTGTTGTTACAGGCAAGCTGTACGCAGCCCTGGGCAGGCGCGGGGGCCGCGTGGTCGGCAGCGACCTGCAGAGCGGCTCCTCCTCCTTCAGAGTGCGCGCCCTGCTGCCCGTGGCGGAGAGCTTCAAGTTCGCCCTAGAGCTGAGGACGCACACCTCGGGACTGGCCGCCCCTCAGCTGTTGTTCAGCCATTGGGAGGTAAGCTTAAAGAGTTTTTTTTTTATATTTTGTTCTTAGTGTTTTTTATATGTGGAGGAAGCAAAAGTTGTGTGCCAGGAAAGTAGCAAATGGAAGGACATGGTCTTTGCCTACACTTCTGGCAGAAAGGCGTGACATTATGTATGTATTTATGTTCTAACTTTATATGTAAATACTAACAGGGCAAGTTGAAGCTTAAAATAAAAGCTTTTAAAAACACAGTTTAATACACACAGGTTAATAAACACATACAGACCGAAACAACATGTTTTGGCACGTTGGCTGAAATAGAAACTAACGGTCGCCCTCATACAAAATGTTACTCTTGATTGACGCAGATTTTAGACATTTTTCTTGTTTTTTTTTTCTCCCAAAATATTCTTTGAAAATATTGGCCGTAACTCGATAAATAATGCGCTGGCAAAATTGTGAGCTGTCACAGTCATCAATTTTTTTTTCTAAAATCATCATTCGTCATCCTCTCGCAGTCCACTCTTAGACACACCTATGATAGGTCTTCCCAATTGTTCGCCACTTCACTCAATCCTGGGCTTCTCGCATCCAGCACTTAACCTGCCATCTTGCGTTTGCGAATCATTACCGACACTTTATGCAATATTTCATACTCGTATTACGCAAAATCTAATGATATTTATTTTCTAAGCGTATGTAGGCAGGTACCTACCTACTTTCCATCTTCCGCATTCAAATCACCGGATTGATTTCACCATGGAAATGGGCAATGGTTAATTGACTGAGCGCAATCATATTTGGCAACAATTATCTAATAGCAATTACTTACTATAACACCATTTGTAACACAAGAGAAACAAATATAAATAAAAGTATTTCAGAAAATAGTTGCTGCAACTTCTACTACACAATCACTACGTAATATTAAACAATATGTAGATAGTTACAAAGTTTAAGCGGGAGTACTTCATCATCACCATCATCAGCCCACATCAGTCCACTGCTGGACATAGGCCTCTCCCAATACTCGCCACTTCGATCGATCTCGGGCCGAACCGACAACCGTTGGGGTAAATGAGTTCTGGAGTGGAGACCGCGTCTCTGCAAACGTAGTGTAGGACGCCCTCAGACAAGGTAGAGTGACAATTTGCGCAGGACGGCTGGCAAGAGCTGGATGCGAGAGGCCCGGGATCGATCGAAGTGGGAGTACTTACTAGGTAATTGTTAGTGGTTGGTGCGGGGGCACCTCCACCTGCCTGGCACGGTTCCCCGTCATTGTCGAACTGGAGTGGGTTGACCCCTCAGCCCACTCCTGTCGCTCCTCCCTAGTGGGGGAGTTTGAGGGGCCTGCCCATTTTGGGTGGACTGCGCTGGCGGTGTCAGGTCAGCATGGGTCTCCTAGGAATGAAGGGGCCGGGGTTTTTAGTGGGTATTCCCTGCCTCCTACCATCTAAGGCAGGGTGGCCTCTTCCGTTTCTGAGAGCGGCGTGAGTCCCACATACCCCACCGTTCCCCCAACGGCGGGAATGCGTAAAAGCAAAAAAAGGGCAATGTTTAGTAATATTTAGTGTTTTTTATATGATCAGCGTGGCGATTATGGGTAAATCCTCCAGATGTTTGCCCAAAGTGGCGAACAACTAGAGAGGCCTATGTACAGCAGTGGACTGCTACAGGCTGATGATCTAAACTAATATTATAAAGAGGAAAGATTTGATTGTTTGTTTGTTTGTTTGTTTGTTTGTTTGTTTGTTTGTTTGTTTGATACGAATAGGCTCCGAAACTACTAGACCGATTTGAATAATTCTTTCACCGTCAGATAGCTACAGTATCTGCGCTGAACATAGGCTATATTATATTTTTAAAAAAGTTAGGGATCCGTGCTAAAACTCCAATAATGTAACCCAAATTTACCAAAAAGATTTTAATCTACAAAAAAAGAAAAGATCTTACATACTGACGTCTCATGACAACGTTCCCATAGCAACCGAAACTGTTATGACATCTAATTAAATAAATTCTAATATGAAATCGTACTTTCACGTAAAAACTACTGAAAGGATTTTGATGAAACTTTACAGGAATGTTATTTATGCATCAGATTTATACACAGGCTATAGATTACAAGGGTATCATACATTTTAGAATTTACAATTTCGGCAAAATATGTTACATACTTTTTGAAATGACCATAGATACTGTCATTTTTTGAATTTGTCAAAGAAATTGTCATTTTGTCATGATAGGTACTGACATCGAAGTAAATACGTAATTATCGGAAATTCACAACAAACAGTGATATAAATATTTGTGAATCGTCGTTTGTGGCTTACTTTCAGGATAAAATTCTTCGGAAAATACTATAAGCAAATTGCTATAGCTGAAAATACGACCAACTTGAAAAGACACCACCGGTGTTTCTTGCATCAATGCTGCTATCAACTTGGAGGCTCCTCATTTAGAAACAAATCGGAACAACATTTAGGAATAGTGCACAGTCGAACAGATCTAGCATAATCCGTGAACAAGGCATCCTGAATCATAGTGTCATGAAGCTCTAAGAACCCAAAAAATATGAATGCATTCTTTCAAGGTTTAGGAAGGCTCACATAATGAAAACTGCGATCTGTGCATGCATAATAAATATTTTTCTTTTCTTATCTGATGTTATAATTTCTGTACCCTATACTATGTAATAGTATGTACGTATTTTAGCCTAATAAAATAGTTTTAATTACGCATGGGGTAGGGGATGTGAATTTGTGTCCGAACCGTGGTTCGATGTGAGGGATCGGCCTTTCATCTTTTCGCTCCAAGTCAACCTCACCTGCCCGTGGTGCATCCTGCCGAATAACAAACAAAGCGCTGGCAGCCGACTCTGGGCAGTATAACCGTCACAGATGAAGGCGTAGCTAAATATCACAGACCGATGACGGGCAGCAGCGTCACCGGAGCGTGAAGCTACGCCCTGCGATCGCCAACCCGCCTGCCCAACGTGGCGATTATAGAGATCTATGTCCAGTAGTCCACTACTATAATAGGCTGATGATGATGAATTACGCATGTCGGAAGAAAATTGCGCTATTAAAGTAGGTATTGCTTTTTGGTCGGCATCATTATCGCTAAATCATTTTCAAGGTAATTTCATGTAGGTACTAAGATGAAAAATGCCCTAGGTTTTGAGTTTACGGCAAGTAACTGGTTAGTTACCTGTCAGTTGCCACTGCCATGCTTTTTTTTTACGTGTGGATATGTGGAATCCCTTCGGACCTTCGGTGTCTGCAACGGGGATGCAGACACCGGTGTGCGGTGCCAAGTTATCCCGCTAAACCCTAGGGTGACCCACCATCGCCGCCAAGCCCAGGGGAGTCTGGATCCTCAGTAAGAAACTCTACCGCGGCTCCCCCGGTAAGACGGTGTGCTGCGCACAACGGCTCGCCCTCTGTGCGCGTGAGCGCGCACCGGGAACATGATCGGTCACGAAGCATGCCCCCTCCCAGCGGAACCCGTGCCGGGCGCCGGACGACACCGTGCCCGACGCCCAGGGTCCCAGCGGCGGAAAAAAATGTTCATTCCGCCGCTGCCTTCTACGGCCACGGCCGTTCTCGCACTGTGCCCTCTACTGCCTGCCCTAAGTTAGAGGGACACGCGGAGCACGGCGCGGCCACCTACCTACCTGGCCCCACGGCCACCACTACACAGGGCCACAGCCCTACATTCACACACGGCCCTAAGGCCGTTGGGTCGCAGAGGATAGGGAGGACGGCAACGGAACACCGCGAGATCCCCCAAAGGGCACTCCTCTTCCTCTGCGACCCTCGCCAAACAACCCAGCGTTTAGCGCTGGTACCGCCAAGCGGCCCACCTCTGCCGGCGGGAGCGGGACGAGCGAGGCTCAGTCCCGCTGCCGGCGCCGCCCACCTGCGGCCCACTGAGGTCCCTCTTTGTTCCCTAAGCCCCCCCGGCACGACAAGCCGAGGACCCCATCGGGGGGACTCCCCCACGAGCTCCGGAAACCCTACTCACCGGCAGAAACACGAACCGGAGGTCATTTGGCTGCGGTATTCTATAGGGTGGAGGTCCTTCCCCGGACGGGCAGCTCAATTCGAGCGAAGATTCGCTATGCCTTACCTCTCTTAAAGACATCAGTGTTTAAAAGACGTCGCTAGATATTATATTATTCATCTGAACTAACAGTTAAGTGAGTAAGTGGTTCCTGAACAAAGGGCATGGCTTCAAATCCAACCAGAGGCCAACATGATGTACATCTACATGACCCAAGGGTTAACGGGTAGAGAATGCTCCTAGCATTGAATTTCACCTTTTGTACCATTTTGTGCAATATAATCAAACGTATTGCGTTTACGTTAACTGCATCACATATTGCGTTTGTTATTTGTGTCAAACCATGTTCAGATTTCTCAGCCTTCGAATCGAATATATCTTCATTTTGTTTCTAGCATCCATTAATTTTAGCATTGTAAGCGTGTGTATAGGTTATATTAATTGATAGAAAATATGAGAGGTCCTTCCTAAAACACCAACAACGTATGAAATGTTTAGCTGAAATAATTGATTTATCCGAAGCGAAGCGAGGAGCGGGCTGCTAGTAATGTATAATAAGCATTTTTTTATATATTTCAGGTTATAGACATAGACCCCTTCTGGCGTCCGCGCACTGAAGAAGAATACCTCCATTGGGGCGAGAAATGGGACGGAGTCAACCGCGCCAAGGCCTACATGGACTCAGTGAGGGCGAGGAAAGGTCTCTCCACTGATAAACAGCTCGTCCAGCATGCTGAGAAACAACGGACGCTGTCCAAGAACAAGTAACTAAGAGACTACGTGCTGACCACCGCAACGTCTACCACTGCCATGCCGGCCCAACCCTAACCCCCCCACGAGCTCCGGAGACCCTACTCACCAGCAGAAACACGACCTGGAGGTCATTTGGCTGCGATATTCTATAGGGTGGAGGTCCTTCCCCGGACGGGCAGCTCAATACGAACGAAGATTCGCTATGCCCGACCTCTCTTAAAATGTATTCCAATATGTATGGCTTGTTGCCGTAAATACATTAAATGGTCCCGGCCCGTGGTAAATACCTACATCGGATTTTTAATAAATGTGTAATAAATTAATAAAGGAAGATTAGATTCTCTTCTGATCGCGGGATACGGCTGGAGCAATTTGCTGGCTTGCCACGCTGTAGTTACGCCATTGCTACCAGTATTAATTCAAACTACAAATACCTATTTTTCAATGCTCACTTGTTTTTACGATGGTCAATTGTTTTCTTTTTTGGTACAAATGATGTAATTGGATCGGTCAATTGACTTATGCAAGCCGTGACGTCACAGGTTGCACAGACCCTACAGAGGTAAACGTCTTGCAACCCTATTAAATATTTAAATTATTGATGTCATAGATATTTTGTCATTAGTGTGTAACTAACGATTATTAATTTGTGGAAGGTATACTCGTACTTACCTACTACATATACCACATCGAAAACAATTGTTAGATAGTTCGGATTATTTAGTTATTTTCGATTATATAACATTAAACGATGTAATAAATGTTGCGATGATTATCATTAATATGAAATAGACATTGTTTTATTTAAAATTATTCAAACGTTATGAATTAAAGAACAGTTGATTAGATGAGTATGTAATATTTAACTTACGTAGTGTACGTACGATTAGTAGATCGATGGTCACATTCTGATTATTTTGTGTATCTAATACCAACCTTCATACATACTTAAGTAGCTATAATTTTTAACAAATGATGTTTTGTTACGTTTTATTACATTATAGAGTAAATTACAACTGCTAGTTTTATTTAAATACCTACTAGTTTCACCTTTATTGTTGCTATATAGAGGTCAAATTAGGCCTCGGGGATATACGGTCTGCTTAAACCACAAGATGAATTAATTATTTATAAGCGATGTATATTTCATCATCATCATCCTAGCCTTTTTCCCGATTGTCTCAGGGTCGGCTTCCCAAACTGAGAGATTTGGCGAGGGCTAAGCTTTTACACAGAGCGACTGCCATCAGACCTCCGCAACACTTAGGGTAAGCTATATCCATTCCCAGTTTAGGCGTCAGAGTTATCATCATCTCTGATATGATGTAACGACTGCTATCTGTTACCAACTGTAAAGATAGCACCCAGATAATAAAAATATACTTCTCTTTTGACTTCTAGCGAGTATAAATTAATAATAATTTGTGGCTTTGGACTTAAAAATTAAATTTGATATAAATACTGCCCCTATAAGGATAGGTTCTAGGACGAGGTAAGGATATTAAGCCAATGAAACCAGTATATTCGGTTAACTCATCTATCTATTATTTACATTAAACAACAAACGAATTATAACTCCGAACAAATATACAAAAAATACCATAAACCAAAACGGTTAACAATTCCTACTCGGTAGAAATAAATTAACATTATCTATAAAACTGTTTATCCATCACTGAATAATACATTGCACTCAGTCGTGAGCAGGTATAAAAGTAACAGAATTATCTCACTTTTGGTATGTAAAAAGTAGAATTATTGTAACGTTGCCGATATCAAACTTTATAATACATCGCCTCCATTTAGGTAATATTACATAATTATTGTAAAAGAGGAAGGAAAATCGGATCGATAAAGTCTATTTTGATAGTTTAAAATAAGTTTCTTTCTACATAAAATCAAATGTCTGAGAAAAAATTCAATAGTTTAAAATTTCTTGGTAATAAGACGGATTCATAAGTTTTAAAGGTTGTAATTTTACATTGTAGCATATATGATATTTTTCGTGTCATATTTACTACAAAAAAAGAATATAAATGCAACATATAAATGAATAACAACCCGATTCTCCTCTTAGTATCTACAAAATATTGCTGGAAAATCAACACAATAATATTTCACTTTCTATCCTTCACTGGTATACCAATAGCAGGAATATTAAAATAATAATCAAATTTAAACGTAACATCATTACTCATAACATTTCAGAGGTAAATTAAAAAGCACATATGGACCTACTTAAAAACTATCTATTGTACAAACCTCACTATATACTTCTATCTACGTCGGATATCTCAACTATACTAGTGTTGTCTTTGGCAATATTATTAAATAGCTATTCCTGGATTGTGACTTGTACCGTCGGGCAAGGCTTTAAATGAAAGTGGAAAACGGTTATTTAGTTACAAAAAAGTTATATCTCCACAAACATTCATTTATATCCTTGCCTTTCGTACTGTAAGGCCATATTCTTGAACGATACTCGTATTTAGAGCTCTGATTTATGGCTAGGAATTGGCATCGCTTATATCAGTACCTCTCATTTGACACTATAGTGTGTGAGCGAGAGCAAAATAGGAGCAACGCGATTTGTAATCCCATAATGAGAGCTCAGTGTACTAGACCAAGAAGCTAGTTATTAATTATTTCAGATGCAAACCCAATTATTAAATTTAAGTTTAGATATGGTTTGCAACCAAATCTTAGTTAAACTAGATTCTTAAAAACCTTAAGATCGTTTCAGAATGAAACGGCCTAAGCCAGTTTTTTCATACTTTTTAAGGTCCTCCGCTATTTCTTTTAAATAAATTACAATAGAAATATGAGTTCGCAACCTATTTCTCCTGAAATAGATGGTTTATTTCCAGTTAATGATGTTAAATAAAAGTACTAAGCTATCAGTGTATTTAGCGAAAATACTTTAAGATTAAACATGAAATCTAGGATTAATGGCAGGAAACTGGAAAGCTGGATGCATACAATTAACTATCTCCAACTTTACTCAGCATATTTTCTGTAAAATTAGCTACACATACATTTTTAATGAAATTATGGATATATTCATACAAAATGTTGATTCAAATTCGAAGGACCTTATTGTAGGTTATATCACGAAGTTGCGGTATTCGGCCTAATTTGTCGATCGTAACAGAAAACTTGAGTAGAACAACCACTTTGGCACTGATGGTAACCTAGGACGAAATTAGGCCTTCACATTTAACAGCCAATTATTCTAAGGACAAGTTGTGGTCAACAATAAACTATAACAAAATACTCATGTGTATACGCACATAACAGGGTTACAAGAGTACAAGAAAGCCCTTGGATACAAGGAATTAAAATATAACTAGCATTTTTAAATCACGTCTATTCTTAAGCTTCCCTATTTCCATGAAAACATTTTTAAGTTTCTAGCATTTTTAAGAACTAATAATTTTACGCTGAACTTGATACCTATCTCCGAAGGATTCTTTTTTTACAACAACGCCATCTATGTTCACTTGGACGAACTATTTATATAGATCTTTATGATAGATCTGGTTTTCTGAGT
Source organism: Conogethes punctiferalis (assembly GCA_031163375.1). NCBI lineage: Eukaryota > Metazoa > Arthropoda > Insecta > Lepidoptera > Crambidae > Conogethes > Conogethes punctiferalis. The sequence continues at coordinate 7,762,058 of CM062092.1, read as the reverse complement.
TTTGCATAGATGGCGTAACCGTTACGCTTTCGTAACAATTCATAATCTCTCCCCTCAGAATATAATAATTTACTGTCCTCAGCTGTTTTATAAACGAAGAATTCGTAAGAAGTGCCGTGTCCATGAAACTAGGTAACAATGGTCTTAGTTTATTTTGAACGCAGCAATGTTGAGTCTAACATTCAAGGTGACATAAATTGGTTAAAAAAAAACCGGCGACTTTACGAGTTATTTTTTGCGAAAATTTATATTGTGTACTAAAATTTAAAATAGACGCAGTAACTTATAATATGTTTTTATCTTAAATGCTAAAGTTGCAATGAATCGATTTACTGCAGATGAGTGATAACTCACTCACATAGGTACGAGATTATACTTAAGATACACTGTAAATGTTTTGCAGACATGAAATTTAACGATAAAAATATAAATATTGAAATTAAATGACAAATGCACCTTTCCAACTTGACGGAATGCTTTAAGAAATCCAAGAATGATCAATAAATAATTATGTATTTCCAAATAACCGTTATTAACATGATCATTTTTGCGTCAAATAATACTCTTTTTCCGATTACAGGTAAAACATAAGTACAACTCTAACTCGGAAATTTCTTGAGCTTTACCGAAGACTAGAACAATAATAATAAATTTAATTTAATTTATATTACACAAAATTTACATATGGTGTTTACATTTTACTACGACACCTAAAGTAATCAAAACTTCACGCATCCGACAACGACAGAATACATGCACGTCAGCAGCAAAAGTACAATCATGAGTTCAAAATATACCATACCAAAAATCAAATGTATGAATTACTTTTGATGTTGACTGTACAGTCGACCACCAACATAATCATTGCACATTAACGATTTCTTTTTATTTTAGATGAGCTGAGCAGTACGAATTTACAAATTTGGGTGCAAATTATTAATTATGTTTTCAGACTATTTGTCCATGTGAAATACGGCTCCTCCTGAATAAACTAATAACCACATAATATGAATGTAAATCTTGTTAGTATTGGTACTTACTCCACATTCTTACTACTCGAAAGCCGTAAAGTAAAGAGTGCTCATATACTTTTGTGGTCGAATGTACGTTACGTAGTAAGATGTAGTTTCGGATAACGTTTGGTACATTACAATTTCAACAGGTTGAGGTTTTGACTTATTGGCGAAACTTGTAATTGACAAAACACTGTTTTGACTCAATTTGTTTACGACATTCCGAGACACAAAACTAGATATAGCATGTTTTATTGGTATCACTTCTGTAAGCATTTGTGGACACTTCAGAAACAATTCGCCAATAAGTCAAAACCTCAACAAAAATGTATTGGCAAGATACATTACAAATATTTGGCAAACAATCACGAGTAAGCTAACATTGGGCCCAACATTTGATTCGCATTCTCCAAATACACCTATTACTCCAATGAGGAATGTTCGTACGTTACTCTTACCTTATTACTAGCACCGCTGGCTCACCAACAAAGTTGTAATAACAATCGTGCATATTCTCGAATCATAATACAATACTCATAATATTACGTGCAATTTAAAAACGGAAAATCCTGCTCGTAATTCAACAAGATAGTTGGTCTGACACTCTTAACTGATTTGCAGCGCGATTTTGTAAGAACTTTTAAAAATTCGAATGTGTCTACAAGATTTAATTGATCAAATTTACTTTTAATGACAGCTGGTAACAAAATCATCAATCAAACATATTTTTTAGATAAAATTTTGTTAAGATATAATAAATCAAAATTGTATCCCTATTAAAATTAAAAAAATTTGCAAAGCCTAAGAAAAAAAAAATCTCTTAAAGAGAAGTTACACGATTGTTGTTACGACTGTACCTACATGCCTAGGACCAATACAAATAGACGGAACTTTGGTATGCATATCGAAAGTCAATCCAACTATGTGTTTGCTTAATAAACCGAGATAAATAGTGACTTGTATGTACTCGGTTAAAATTAAAGGTGAACGAATAAATTATTTTTCCTAAACTAAGCAATATTTAATTTAAATTCGGAATCCTAAATAATACAAGACTTATTCCCAAAGATCTATTTTTCTTATTATACCATCGGGTCCATGAAATTTTAAAGCATAATATGCTTTTATGAGAATATTATTGTAACTGGCAACGAACATGTATTTTATTAACCGACTTTTTTTAAAACAGTACAATCGTGGACCTTTGGGAATAAGCCAAACAAGATATTTTAAAAAATGTATTAGATTCCAATCCCTCTCATATAACAAATCTGTAATAAGCACGAGTTTGAAATGTTCCGTCTATTATATGGATTGTAGACTCTTAAAACAAAATAACATCTGTGCATTGTTAGAAACAAAAACAAATTTCCCACAATTGAACTACAGAACAAAAGAAAAAGCAATTTGTTATTTCGATACGATTTCAACGAATCTACATCCAATTTTGGTATTCAGCTCTATACCACTTAATTTATGTGTTTGACACAAGTAATATGACGTATCAGCGCCTCAGAGGCACACGAATCATCTCGACTACACCTATATACAAATCACATTTACACTATCGCCCCAATCGACTATCGAACAACCTCATGCAGTTTAAAAAAAAAATACAACATCAAATTTACACCGGCTTTTGTTTAAATGGAATTTTCATTACATCGAAAAGCTATAAGTGATTAACATTTGAACACATAATAATATGTCACGAAAAGATTATTTTTGTACGTTATAATAATACTTAATTATGAATGCGTCTATTGTTCTACCTAAATAGATATTGAGCCGACATTGAGTTTGGATGTTATTATGTACAGAACCAGACACGAATTGTTTGATAATGGTGCGTACACAAAAGTTACAATTTCATACGATTTTTCGATATTATACACCCGACAGGCATACTTACTTAGTCATGAAATATTGTAAGGTAATAATACTATAATTTCCATACATTTTCAAATTAATAATATTCAAGATGGTCACTATAAAAGGAAAAAAGACAGCTTTAATTTTGCCGAACATTAAATATCTTGAAACATATTCTGTTAATTCTGATTGTTGGAACAAATTTTAGATTATTACTTTTAAGTAAAAACACAAGAACTGAATGTGTTGGTTTTAACATCACAAGTCATTTACACTTATGTAGCAATAGCCTTGTGCATTTTGCTTAAACTTTTCGACAATATTTATACCCGTAATATCAACAAAAATGGACGTATACTTACTCGCTTCCACACATAGAATGTTTAAAATGTTATTTTAAATTTGCATACGTGAAATTTCAACACTAAACGATAAATGGTTTTCGGCTATCACAAGTTAATATTTTGCTCCTCACTGAATATTTCAATTTTAACTACAACATCGAGACGAACTCTTTGGGCCGAACCTTTAGTAATAACTGCATGGTTTTCATCGAACCTATCATCACTCTAAGGCATATTTTGGGCGAACCTTCTATTGTTAAAAACATAAAAGCACTTGTCAACCATAGTAGGTTCGTCCCGTATCCATGTTAACTGCATATTGTCACAGTACAATCAATAAGTCGAATTCTACATAGTTACAATACAACTATACAGGAGGGAAAATGTCATTCTTTTAACCTCTTAGTTTCTGAGCAATTTTGATTGGATAGTAGACAGTTTTGAAATGGTTATTTTAATGTTTTGATGTCTTGCTTAAAATGAAAAATTGCAATGACATTCGAACTTTTATTGTATGTACCAAGACGATATTTTGGGTCGAACTTTCTCACTGCTGGTATGTTAGGGCCGAACTATTTTTGTCTATGTGTTTGGGCCGCACTTATTAACAATACATTTGACATGACTATATTTGGGCCGAACTTTCTTACTACTGGTATGTAGGGCCGAACTATTTTTGTCTATATTTCTGGGCCGAACTTATTAATAATGCATTTGACATGACTATATTTTGAGTCGAGCTTTCATACTGGTGGTACATTAGGGCCGAACCTTTTCTTGTGTACATGTATGGGCCGAACTTATTAACAATACGTTTGACATAGAACATTTAACACACCTTACGCTGCTAACTAGCCTTCTGTGGACTGGGTCGTAAGTGTCGCGGAGCGCTAACTGAAGACGGTCTCGTTGGGGACGTCCGCTACGTCCGCGTGTAAATGGTTGGACTGGGCCATGTCCGTAAGTATCACACCCGATAGCGCTTCCAGGGATTGACGCACCTGAACGCAAGAATTATAATATTTTTAGTGTGTTAAAACAATACCTCATGTACATCATTAGCGTTGGAAATTGTGTTTGCTAAAGTGTGATTTGTTATCTATGGGCTATGTGTGAAATCTTATACTGTATTTTCCTAAATAAATACTAATATTTTAAATACGGATGTTCTGGCTTGACACAATCGGATATTTAAATGGATAAGGGAAGAGTTATTAATTATTATGAACTATGAACTCCCCAGAATTTTGGGGCATTACAAACATGTGATATTTACTTAAACTGCTTTGTTTTGAGCATAACATATGAATTTCCATTTTAGAGTACAAATTGCATTAGCAATTAAAGTAAAAAAATATATGTTATCTATGTAATATGAAATGACTGTTAGATGCTCCGCTCCGCTCATTTATTTATTTATATTTAAGCTACTTACTTTGGGCTCGGAGCAATGTATGTGCTGTTGTCTGATATATTTATTCCACTGTGTAGAGCCGAATGTGATAGATATTGTGATTTGAGTAATATCATTGGTAAATTTTTGTCAGCTCCGCGCAGCCTCATTTCTATTGAAATGCACTATAAGCTTACCTTGGTAAGTAGCATTAAGTTAGTAGTGAGGTATGCGTGCAGTTCGTTCGCCGCCCTGCCGTGTAGTTTCGTCCGCCACCGGACCAATTCAGAATATAGTTCTTCACCTGACAGATTATTCAGGTCCTCCTGTAAAGCAACAATTTATACTAATTTTATTTTATTTTGTATTGGAAATATTTCATTACCAGACGAGTTGATTGGGTTTAGAGGGGTTAAATGTTACAGTACAATTGTGCTTATTGTCATCGGAGCACGACGTGTGTCGTATACTACCATCAAAAGCCGTTTTAAAACGACACGGAAAAGGCTACTAGAGTATGGCTATACCCTCACAAATTTATTTGACGAAGAGTAGGTATTGTGCAATTGGCAGCACAGAACCCAAGAATGTGTAAGTACAAGTATGAGTAGCGCGCTCCACCTTATAAGTATGTGTAGCGCGCTCCATCAATGTGATGGGTTGCGCTTACCGTCAATAGGGCTTGTAATTGTACTGTCCTTGCCATTAACAGTGTGAGACGCAGTCGGTCACCCACCTGTGTGTGCGCACGCGTCAGGTACAGTTTGTAGGAGAGCAGCGAACGCTAATACCAGCGCGGCGGCTATGAGTAGCGCACGCCCCAGTGTGAGACACAGTCGGTCACCCACCTGTGTGTGCGCACGCGTCAGGTACAGTTTGTAGGAGAGCAGCGAACGCTAATACCAGCGCGGCGGCTATGAGTAGCGCACGCCCCAGTGTGAGACACAGTCGGTCACCCACCTGTGTGTGCGCACGCGTCAGGTACAGTTTGTAGGAGAGCAGCGAACGCTAATACCAGCGCGGCGGCTATGAGTAGCGCACGCCCCAGTGTGAGACGCAGTCGGTCACCCACCTGTGTGTGCGCACGCGTCAGGTACAGTTTGTAGGAGAGCAGCGAACGCTAATACCAGCGCGGCGGCTATGAGTAGCGCACGCCCCAGTGTGAGACACAGTCGGTCACCCACCTGTGTGTGCGCACGCGTCAGGTACAGTTTGTAGGAGAGCAGCGAACGCTAATACCAGCGCGGCGGCTATGAGTAGCGCACGCCCCAGTGTAAGACACAGTCGGTCACCCACCTGTGTGTGCGTACGCGTCAGGTACAGTTTGTAGGAGAGCAGCGCGGCGGAGAACGCTAGTACTAGCGCGGCGGCTATGAGTAGCGCACGCCCCAGTGCGAGACACAGTCGGTCACCCACCTGTGTGTGCGTACGCGTCAGGTACAGTGTGTAGGAGAGCAGCGCGGCGGAGAACGCTAGTACTAGCGCGGCGGCTATGAGTAACGCACGCCCCAGTGTGAGACACAGTCGGTCACCTACCTGTGTGTGCGTACGCGTCAGGTACAGTTTGTAGGAGAGCAGCGCGGCGGAGAACGCTAGTACTAGCGCGGCGGCTATGAGTAGCGCACGCCCCAGTGTGAGACACGGTCGGTCACCCACCTGTGTGTGCGTACGCGTCAGGTACAGTTTGTAGGAGAGCAGCGCGGCGGAGAACGCTAGTACTAGCGCGGCGGCTATGAGTAGCGCACGCCACCAGTTCGAGGAGCGCTTTCGAGGCGGTGTTGTGCTGCCCGTCAGTAGCGCTGGTTGTATTACCGCTGCGCCTGGGAATGTTATGGGTATTGGATTAGATTAAAACATGTTTAGACTAGGTATAGATATGTCACCGTGAAATTGTAAATACCGTTAGATTATAATCCGAAAATGCAAAATTTTTACCAGTAGAAAGACCTGTTTACAAATTTAAAGTTATATTTTTCGGTAGATTGTGATCGTTCAAAGTGGAACTGTTGATAATTAAACGCGCGACAGATTTTAATATAAGAATTTCACTTCGATCGACCATAGACTACGGGAAAATAATAGTTAAAACAGTTTAATGCTTGCTTACAGAAGCATTATGTTACAGTTCACCATCATTGGACAGTTTACAATCTCGCGAGGCAGATTATAATGTAACGGTATTTACAATTTTACGGTGACAGATACATGACTCAAATTTAGTCCGCATAAATCTAAGTTACAGTACTATATATACGCGGTACGCACATATACGTTGAGAGACAAAACAATAGGGAATATGCAAGCCATTTTAACCCTAGATAACTAATGGCTCGTCGAGACGACTACGCGCTACTCGGCGAAATTCGAAATCACATACACCGCGTCGTCCCCTGAACTTGACTCTTCTTTTACCTTCCTAATTGCCTGAATAAGTGCAACGTGTGACGCGATTGCGGCCACATTGATAATAGAACGTGATATACGACCATCTCGTCGCCCGCTCGACGAACGTTTAGTTATATCGACACTTTTATTGTCAAGGTATGTAGATTACATATTCTATTTTTTTATCGTTTTTTGGTTGCATATCTACTATCTATTGATTTATTTACAAACATTTAAGTAAAGTGTTACTTCTAATTATTATTTGTATTATTATTTTGATTGAGAACAGGGATATCACACGAAATTCTAGATTTTTTTCAAATTTGCTTATGATACTTAATAAGGTACGTAAATTTTATTTATTTGGTGTGTTCCTATTCTAGACAGATTTGAGAAGTTAAGAGGAGCAAATTTGCCGTTGGCTAGAGGAAGAACCGGAAAGCGAACAAGAAGAGCGATCTGACAACTCAGCTTACGTTTCTGAGAAGAAATTTTAGAGACAGACGAAATGGTTTCTTATTGTCAGCCATTCATAATGAGCCTAGCATTAATGAAACAACCGGAAATCCGGAAATAATTTATTTTTATAATATCACGAAAGAGGCAGTGGACACTGTTGACCAAATGTGTTCAAATATATACAATAAATCAAAGAACCATTATCTAATGGTTCTAAAGGCCATCTGGCCTATGTGTATCTTCTATAACATGCTAAATCTATCTTTAATCAATGATTATGCTATTTACGTGCCACACAACGTGAGGAATGAGAAAAATCTAATGAGTCGGCATGATTTTGTAATGAAGTTAGGACATCAGCTCATGGAGCCCTGGCTGTAGTACAACAATTACAGACCGTGAGTTTGAGGCGTAATTTAAGGGTGATGATTGAGGATATTCTTGGTAAATCTTCTACAGTAGAAAGCTCCAGTTCCATCTACGTCCAATGCGCGTAAAATTTGTGACCTGTGTCCATCAAAGGCCCGGAGAATGACCAAATACTGTTGCACCAAATGCAGAAAGGCTATTTGTGGCCCGCACTATGTTGATATGTGTAGTCATTGTGTAGACTGATACTATGATAGTTATTTTGTATTTAATTTGTTAATTATAAACTTGACTTTTATGCCATGTAACAAGTTCCTACTTTAAATAAATATGTTTGATTATATTTCAATCTTTCATTGCGTAGTCCGCTCGACGAAGGTGTAGTTATTATGAAACAATGAAAACAGTTTAGTTATCTAGGGTTAAGGATTTGTTGATATTTCTAATCGCACAGACAGACAAATATCAAAGTAAACAAAATAAAAAACAATAAGCAATCCCTTTTCTATTGAGTCTGGCTTCAAGCCACCCAAGCTTACGTTTAGCATTAAGTAGTCTAGATAGTACTGATATGGACTAGCAATAAAAACGCATATCTAACGCAACCCACCGGCAGTGATAATGGCTTCCGACTCCCGCCGGACGGGCGGCGACGGAGCGTCGTGCTGGTCAGCGCCTCCCGAACTACTGTCGTCCTCCGGAGAGTACTCTGACGGATCTAACTCGGCTTCTGACGCCCTCAGGTCCTGGAACATCAAAGCTTGATGAACAGTAGTAAGTAAGGGCGTCGTGCACCGCAAGGTATCAGGAGGATAACCACATCGTCCTCCCGAGGTACGTCCTACGGCGCTGTCGCACTGTGAGGGGGTTGCGTAGACTCCCTCCGGGCATCACTCCCTCAGATAGAGCGGTCGTAGCAAACCGTTATCGTCAGGTTTAGTGGATATTATCCGTTAGATAATGGTGGGGATGTAAGGGAGCGACCTATCACCTTATCGTTCCAAGCCATCCTCACCTGCCCGTGGTGCATCCTGCCGAACAACAAACGAGGCTCTGGCAAACCGACTGGTGGCGGTTAAACCATCACGATAGAAGGCGTAGCTAAAAACCACAGGCCGATGACGGGCAGCAGCGTCACCGGAGCAAGAAGCTACGCCCTGCGATCGCCAACCCGCCTGCCCAGCGTGGCGATTATGGGTATGTCCTCCAGAAGTTTGCTTTAGATGGCGAACAACTGGAGAGGCCTATGTCCAGCAGTGGACTGCAATAGGCTGATGATGATGATGATGGATCCGTTAGATAGGAGTGAGCCTCATACCCAATGCGACTTAATCCCAGGTCTTCTTTTTCTCGAGTCAATGGTAATCTACCTCAAACAAAAACAGTCCAAAACCTGGCGACCTGAATGCCACTATCGTTTGCCCTGCAAAGATCATCTACCGTGTACGTAGTGGGACACAGTTGGCCGGTGAGCAAATGTGCCATGGTCTGCAGTGGTGCACCACAGTCTCAGTCAGCATACACATTTGCGCTTAACCCTGGTGTCCCGTAGTCAGGGCCCCGATGTATGTGTAAAAACATTCCCGACGAAAAAGAAAGTAAAAACTTAAAAAGTTGCTTAGAATCTAATCTTAACTCTTTGAACACCTGTGACGCTTATATGCTCAACGACAATAGACTTCCTATCGTGTATTTTTATACGACTTCAAAAAAACAGGAGGAGGTTCTCAATTCGACTGAATATATATATATTTTTTTTGTTGTATGATTGTTTACCACATATCTCCGAGAATGGTTAACCGATTTGAAAAATTCTTTTTTTTGTTTGAAAGGGTTCTGTAGGTACTTTCGAGTTGGTCCCATTGTCACCATATTGGAGACCGGTATATTCTTTTAGCTATAAAATGTTGTTTTTTGAAAACGTTTAAAACATCACAAACATCTCTCCCACTCAAAATTGGAAAACTGTCTTCGTGTAGCCTGTTATGAAGTTAATAATTTAGGGGACGAAAATTAATTTCTAATACGTCATCGAAATAACTGTAACGATAAAATTAACAATGTAATATCAATTTCACGTTCATAGGCTATGCCCAATTGGGCAACATGACGTACTGGAATAATTGTAAATCACACCTTGTAAACATTAATGAAAGGCAATAAACGATTTGATTTGGTTTGATTTGATACTCACCGGTTTCGGCGCAGCCTGCTCCGGAGCCCTGGCCGCCTTCCAGACGTGCATCATCAGCTTGTATGTGGAGTCTCTGGATAGTAGGGAGCCGAACACGTGTCTCTCGTCCCTGGTGCACACGCCCACAGCATTGGGTATTATCCTGGCCACCTTCTCTTTGGTTATCCTCAGCACTGACGTGGTCGGTATTAGGAGCTGGAACAATAATAGTGTGAAATGAATAAATGCAGTCGGCAACCATCAACAGCCCATATAAATATCATCATCATCAGCATATTGCAGTCCACTGCTGGACATAGGCTCGGTGGCTCAATTGGTAGTGACCCCTGCCTTCTGAACCAAGGGTGGCGATTCCCACCCGGGACAAACATTCGTGCGATGAACACTTGTGTTTGTTCCGTGTCTGGGTGTTTATATTTGTATTTAAGTATTTATTTGTGATACCTACGTTGTTCTGATATCCATAATACAAGTGCTTAAGCTACTTACTTTGGGATCGGAGCAATGTGTGTGATGTTGTCTGATATTTATTTATTATATATTTATTTATAGGCTTATCCAGTTGTTCGTCACTTAGGGGAAACATCTGGAGGATATACCTACAGGTATAATCGGCACGTTGGCGATCACAGGGGGTAGCTCCTCGCTCCGGTAATACCCGTCATCAGTCAGTGGTATTTAGCTAGGCTTTCAATTGTGATGGTTATACCGCCACCAGTCGGTTGCCGGCGTCTCTTTTGTTATTTGGCATGATGCACCACGCCACAGGCAGGTGAGGTTGGCTTGGAGCGAAAAGATGATAGGCGGCTCCCTTACATCCCTTATAATACATAATATCCGCACGAAAGTACTCAAGCCTATCCTTAGTAGAATCTCTTCACAGGTGTGTATGTTATTTATCTTATTTATTTATGTTTACTTCATTCAGTACATACTAAGAAAAATTATTAGAATGGAATAAAAATAAATTGAATGACTCCTCACAAATGCCTACAAAGGAAAAAAAACCTACAGATTACACAATAAAATGCCAATACTAATAACAATAAAGTAAAGATAGTCCGTTTAATGAATTGTATAATCTTTGGCTTTATCTATTAGTCACCGATAACTATCACACCTTTGCAGCTATTTTCGTAACTGTATCAGCAGCGGTGATATATTAGGACACGTGTTCATACAAGAGTCATAATCATCATCAGCCTGTAGAAGTCCATTGCTGGACACAGGCTTTCCCTAACTTTGTAACTTTGGGGCCACGTTTGGCAGGCGGATTGGTGATCGCAGTAGGTTTTATTTGTACCCAGGTAAACGCTGCTCGGGGATGTAAGGGAGCGGCCTATCATATTTTCGCTCCAAGCCAACCTCACCTGCCCGTGGTGCATCCTGCCAAACAACAAACGAGGCGCTGGCAACCGACTGGTGGCGGTATAACCATCACAATTGAAGGCGTAGCTAAGTACGAGCAGGCTGATGACGGGCAGCAGCGTCACCGGAGCGAGAATCTACGTCCTGCGATCGCCAACCCGCTATAACCCAGGTATAACCTCCAGATGTTTGCCCTAAGTGGCGAAGAACTGGAGAGGCCTATGTCCAGCAGTGGACTGTAATAGGCTGATGATGAAACGCTGCTGCCCGTTTCCTGATATTCCCTTATTCGTCTTCTACGACACCCACGGCATGAGATGCGATGCGGTGGTCCTATTCTTAATCCGCAAACCACACGGATTATCTTTTGCTATTAATTGCTAAAAGTAATCATAAATCATTCTTACTAACAAACACATTAAAAACAACTCTGCTGCGCAGACGACAGACTTGTTGCAATAGAGTCTGCGTGTGAGACATTTAAAAAGAGCGTCATGGTCTTTTTTTTTATTTACGGTTCATAAACGGAATGTAACATTTAGACATATCTTCATACATTTAAAAAAGAAAAGAAACATGTTCATTCTAAAAAACAGTGAACACAGCATGCATTGTGTGGACATTTTTTTTTTATATATTAAATTATAGCCTACAGAATGATCGAAGATGTGCATCCTGTGCGTTGAGTCAGTGAAATATCCGCGACAGATTTTTGCGCGTCGTTACTGTATGTAATTGCAAAAAGTGCGTCACGGATAGTCTGTCGTCTGCGCTGCCCCTTAATATTAATACCAGAGGCAAAATAAGATCAAAACAACGTTACAGTGACCGCATTGCTCTCGCAACGTTGAAACGATATTGACCACTGGCAAGTTTTCCAATTAAAAAATTCAGCGCACAAAGTACCGTTTGATTCTTGACGGATATCACACGCCAAAACTGCGAGCTTGTATTTTATTGCGCTTATTTTTAATTAAAAGCCAGCTTAGTAAACGATGGTCGCCAGCTAGACGTATACACCCTACCCCCCGGCTAAGAGCCGGAAATCGCAAAAAGTCCTATAGTTGACTCCCATGACAGCCATGGGAAGAAATGAGGATGTGATTTGTATTATTTTCCGTTCCCGCCGACGCTACCTTAACCTATTTATGTACTAAGTACGCTAAGTTACCAAGCTAAGTTCCAGAAGCTAAAGACGGAGAAGTACCTAAGCTACATATGTGAACGCCATGTTTCTTTTTATACCATTAAGGTGGCAAAGAAGCCTACGGCCCGTCTGATGTTAAGCTGTTACCGAAGCCTATGAAAACCACGCTAGTACGTGTATTAAAATTTATAAACTATACAGGTTGTTCATTAACCCAGGTGTATACCACCGGAGGCGCCCCCTTCTAAAAGACATTGACATTAAACAATTGAACTTCAACAAAACGAGGATATAAACTTAATCGGAACACAATCACGCGACGCGGCACGTGTCAAAGGAAGCCCTAAAAAGGTGTTAGTCATAGCCAGTGTTCCTTGACCCGAATTTGAGTAGCAGGTCAGCTTGGCCGGGAAGAGATGTAGGGTTGCCAGATTCATGCTGTTATTTCAATAACAATTTGATGGCCTCGGTAGCGTAATGGTTAGAGCGCTAAGCGTAACAGACGATCTATTTAGTTTATTTAATCTTTATTTCACATAAAAAAAATTGTACCATAAGCGGACTTAATGCCGCGTAGGCATTCTAAGGTTTCCAGCGATCGCGAGCGAATACCTATTTCTTCGTAGACCAGTTTTGTGAGGAAACGCAATCTACTCCCCCTGTGCTAATTTAAAAAAAAAAAGAAATGACCAGTAGTAACTCTAGACCTGTAATCGTATGTTTTATTAATGCGACACAGTTTTGAGCCTTGAGTTTAGTGCAACGGCCGCTGATAATTTTCAAAGGTTCCTGTTAAAATGTAATAAAAATCCTGTTAAAATAAATTAATTAATGTTCAAATTGTATTATTGGATAAAAAACATTTCATAATAATAATATGTCATTCCTGAATTCGTATCCATAACTAGATGCGTAATTCAAGACTATCCCGAATTTCCATCTGCCATTGGCCGTCTGGCAACCCTAAAGACATGATCAATCTTTATTACTCCGGTGCAGTATGTAGGAGATCTAGTAACCTGAATGGGTTTTCGCGATTTGGGGCGATTATACCTATGTACTAATAATATGTACTTATAAGAAAATGCACCTATTAAATACACCTATAAATTTTAAAGAGAGGTAGGGCATAGCGAATCTTCGCTCGAATTGAGCCGCCCGTCCGGGGAAGGACCTCCACCCTATAGAATACCGCAGTCAAATGACCTCTGAGTCGTGTTTCTGCCGGTGAGTAGGGTTTCCGGAGCTCGTGGGGGGTTGGGGTTGGGCCGGCATGGCGGTGGCAACAGACAGGTAACTGACCAGTTACTTGCCCGTTGTCACAGCGACTTGGGCTTCTCTTTCGCTTTCCATCAGGCGTAGGGAAGCCATTATGTCGAGCCACTATAAAAAAAAAACACCCTACAGACAAAAAGCCGCGCAACATACTTAGTTATCTAAGAACTAATCTATTCAGTTTTTGGTAAAATTTTTAATTACCAAATCTAAACAAACCATTTTTAGTATAACAATAACACAAGTATAATCTATTAGGTTACAAATGCCCCTCTTACGAAATCTCGTTACATAACTAATTTTAATACGACTTGTTACTGTGTATGAACTTTTTTTCTTTTCTAAAATTACTACAATGATAGGCAATTCGGACCTGTCATCATCATCACCCTGTCTGTACCTACGTAGCATTATTATGTATTTATTATTATCAACTAGTGCTCTAATTGTGGTTTAACATGATCGAGTGTATCACTCTGTTGTGGTTTTAAAATGAGGGCTGCAATACATTTTAACTAAATAAAAAACATACACGATTAGGTACCTATTCTATGAAATCAGCATGTTCTTTGTCACGATTTGTGCCAACTTTCTGACTTCAGGATTAATTTGTTATTTTATGCTATAACATAGTAACAGTAACCATTTTTGTTTAATTTGTATTGAAGTATAATAATATTAAGAGGCGAACAATTGGAGAGGCCTATGTCCAGCAGTGGCCTGCAATAGGCTGATGATAATATAATATTCGTATGGTACCTTAGTTGTACTGATACCCCTACCATAACACAAGTGCTTAAGCTGATCGGAGCAATGTATGAGATGTTGTCTGATATTCATATTTAATAATAGTAGTAAATAAGAATAATAATACTTTTTTTGGAAGGTTCCAGCAATCGAACATAGGTTGCTATTGTTTGATTAGCGTTAACAACTAATGACCATCATAGCAACAATAAACCATTCATTAACAGTTTATACAGACCTGCCTAAGTGCCTAGTTCCTACGATAACAACGAAAATATCAGTTACATTTTATTGTTTCAATGAACGTACGCATTAATTTCACAACATTACTCGTTTTATCTACAGGAAATTGTTCGGCGGTTCCCCCTGTACTAATAGGGAATATGCATGACTTTTTTTTATGGATTTATTGAGATCTTTTGTCTTCCAGATACATAAATATCGAAGAATTTTTAAACTATCTTTTCTATTAAGCGAGTTATAAAGCGTTAAAGTTATTGATTAGACAGAGAGATCCGATGCGGTAGTTGACGTCACGTACCGTAAGCGCCGTACTAACTCCATAGAAAAATCTGCTTCGCGAGAGAGAGACGGATATATTCACTTTCAATGACTGTATCTCGCCCATTTTTCAACCAATTTTGATTTTGTTTTCACTGTTCGTAGTAGATTTTGATCTATTTTACGATAAATTAGTAAATACCTGAAACTATTTTTCATGCATATTCCCTATTATAATAACAAATGAATGCCCATTTAATACGTTTCAGTGGAAATGAGGGATATCACTTTAAGGTCCTTCCGAGGCTTTTTGACTAATATTTTTTTGTCTTGCTATCGATAGAATACTTCATTATGTGCAAATGTTATATCATGCTTAGTGGTTATGTGCGCAGTCGCTTATATGCATGGCTCATGAATTTATTATTTTTAAATGATCTCATCAATTTATTTAAATGACGAGTACCTATCTTGTTTTGTATTTAAAAGAGATAGAGCGACACTTAAATAAGAATGTATTTAAACTAGCCGAGGAAATTTTCCTTTCGACATTTTTTGACGGTTACATCAGACGATTTACATTATCTATGTACGACTAAATGTGTTGCAAAGCGCATTTTTAAATGGCTAGAACAGTATGGCAATTTCATTTTAATATTAGCTGATGGTTACTATATATAGAGAAGAATCGCATTGAAAATGTATAAGAACTATTTGATATATCTCTAAAGATACCACCATATATTATGTAGTTTCTTTCAGAATGTAAGCGTACACACGATCACATCAATCTATCAAACTTCTTGCGCGAGGCAAACAAACTAAGATGTATTACAAGCACGTGACGTCACTTGCCTGTAGCCGTTTTGTATATAGCCTTCTGTGACTTTTTGTAATTATAAATACATATAATCAATTCAAACACATCATAATATCCAGATTATGCCAAATTAATAGATAAACAAGATCAACCACTCCTTATCGAATCGATATGGTTAATTAAATTATTACATGCAAATGAAAAACTGATAAAAGTAATCGTATAAGTGGATTAACCTTCGAAAACCTTTGCTTTTTACTTTTTATTTTTAAATCTTTTTTTATAATATGTAAATTTCGCTTGACCAGAACTTGCGTGAGGTTAAGCGACGTTAGAGCCTACGATGGAGCGCGCTTACGCAACATAAACCGATTCACTCGCATCGTTACACACTTACACATATACTATACTAGAAAAGAACTGGTAACCTACTCAAGTAAAGCTACTTTTATAGTAGCCAGCATTAGTGGCCTCCCTTCTCCTGATGAAAAGCGAGAGAGGCCCAAGTCGCAGCGACCACGGGAAGTAACCACAAATCACTTGTCAGTTGTCACCGCCATCGCGACGTGCTGGCCCGTAAGAGTACTCTCGCTATACGTTAGTTCACGGGTGTTTTAGTGTATACGGTGTTCGCCAACCATGGTAAACCACACCACCAAGTGACGCTCGATTTGACGCTTTATAATGTTTTCAGACACCGCAAGGAAAAATATAATTACCATAACATCACACACAAATAAACCATTAAAAGGAAGTAGGTGTCATACGTGCTTTTAAAACATCTGAACTTAACCTCGTTAAAAGATAACGCGCAATGTCAACTTCGCATTTTTTTTTCGCAAAATCTATTCATCCACTGCTAAGCGAATGCGAATATTATTATGTACTAATATTTTTCTTTTTTCGATAACATTAGAGGGCTTCTATCTTTGTATCTTCTATTTTTAGTCTAATTTAGAAACAAAAACATACGTGTGTCTCTTATTTTAGTTATTTTTAAATAAATGTAATCTAAAAATAGAACTAATTACATTTATTACGGCTACAAGCTTAATAGCAATCAAATGCTAAAAATAAATCATTGATCTGGTTAAACACCTCCATGGCAGTTACAGTGTTAAGTAATTTGAAACTGCCCTAAATAAACCTAAGATAACGCCCCTAATCCAGTTCCATTATCATCTACGTCATGCCCTAAAAACGCCCTCGACATCTATTGACCCTTGCCGGAACACATCAGTCAACTTTCTTGGACAGCGCTTTGAACTTAACCTCAATATGAATTGGAACGCAATGTCAATTATGCCGAGAATGATAGCATAGGACGGGTTATAAAATACGTAGTTTCTATCGTTTTGAGCTTTTGTCAATAGAACTAATACATTCAACTCTGAGTTGATCAATATAAGCAGGTTGGCACTTGAAAATACATCAAGCTGCTGGCGTTTCAATTAAAAATGTCAATTTACATAAGTAATAATAGCATGTATTTTGTTTTCTTTTTATCAACCTGTTTACTGAAATATTATTTCTTTAACCCGTCGAATGATTCTCGAACACCTGTGTGTGCACATGATTTTGTAGCATGCTTTATCAACAAATACGTCTATTTTAGGATCAGAGACTTAAGATAACTACGTTTGATACTGTCAATAAATAATAAATTCAGATTTACGTGACATCTCTTTAAAGCGCTTAGTGAGAGATTTTCTTTTATATCAATCGCAGACTTGTTTTTCTTGAAGGATAGGGTTACGTATTGACTATTAATATATTTGATCTATTTTCAATTGCTTGATATCGTTCAATAAAAAACCCACAAATGCCTCCGATAAAAAAAAATAAAAAAATCACTTCACTCGATGTTCACTTATCTCCTGTAGACATGGCAAACCCTAATCTTCGAATGTATAACTTACGATGGACACCAAATGGGATGATTCTCTGTCTCTTATGTATTCGTTATTGTTAAGACTAGCCACGTCTAACATAAAAATTATAAAAAAAAAACATTAATACATAAGACGGTACTAAATACGCCAGCAAGTATGTAAAAAAATAATTATCGCATTCAGTGGCTAACAGATCTCCGTCACCCGTTTCGTACAGGTCTCGGCTTATTAATGTCAAGTGAGAGTCGTTTCGGGCCGCTCACCTTGGTCACATATCCAAAGACGTTCGAGTAGAAAGCGAAGTAGTTCATCGTGATGTACAGGTGCCCCTGCAACAGCAGATCGCCTAGGAGCGCGCACGAGTAATCTGAAAGAGGAAATTTTGGGATTGTTTAATACAAATTGTGACATATGAAGTCGGTTTTTTTTGTAAATATGCTGTTGCATATTTACAAAAAAACCGACTTCAATATGTGACCAATTAGGAAGTACCTATTCAAACAAAAAAGGAGTTTTATAAATCGGTGTGGTAACAAACATACAACAAAGAATATTCAGTCGAATTGAGAGTGTCCTCCGTTTTTTTGAAGTCGGTTAACAAGAATAACAAATGCCAGTCAACAGCGTCTATCCGTATTAGAACTTAGACCCCGTTCAGATGATAAGCAATAGGCATTCATCTTGTTGCTTTTTGACATCGCTTGTTGATAGAGCGCGTTGACGCGCGTTTCATTTGAACGTCAAATTACAAAATACATCAAATTTATTCTAGCCATACACATAATACATACAGTTTCCTACATAGAAATGGATTCAAGCAAAATAAAAGGTCGAAACTATTTGAAACAATACACATACGATACATATTTCCTAATCTGGTTATGGCTGACATTAAGAACCGTTTTATGGTCGTTTTAAAGATCTAGATTTTAAACAGCAAATTTATTACGCATGTCAATTAATCATCAATTTGCCTATAAATCTACTCCTACTTACCGGCCGCCCTCGCAAATTATTGAGCAATTGATGTATCTATGATAGTCAAGGACGAATTTACATTCCTGACTATGATCTAAAATTACAACTAAATGGTTAATATCTACTAAAAGATTATTCCATCGCTGGAACGTTTGTTGTCCTCAGTGAAATACGATTGGTCCTTTTCTTTAAGTAATTGGGGAAACCTCTTCAGTCTGTTGCCAGACCAACAAAATCTTTAAATTCCAATAAAACCTACAAGTACAACTGCTGAAATCAGTTACAATAGTGAAGAGCTAGGCTACTCTATAAACTGCTCTACCAAACTATTCAATCTCAGTTCATCTTCCTCTACCAAACACACTTGGAGACAGCCTCAGCAGTTTAAACATTGAGGTCAACGCTATAATTTTCATAATGTCTTCTCAGATGCTGTCTTACATTTACGATACCTGAACCCGCCAGGCGAGTCGCCGGCACTGTATGTGTTACTGAATGAAGTATGGCTCTTGGTTTCAATTCTCCTTCGAATCATCCATCAAACAAGGCTACTAAACCCAAAAGCTGACCTTGCGAAATCCACGACACAAATTGTACAGCGGCCGGCAGATCCTGCTTTAACGGTTTGACTGTTGCAACGGACTTACTGCTTTGAAATAGAGTCCATTTTAACGTGACCATTCGCTGCATTCGCTTTACGTGGCATTGACCTTGTTGTCATTAGTTTTGTCTTTTACTTGAGACGGAGGAAAAATTTCTTTTGCCTCGTTGATCTAGCAAACTTTGGCACACTCGGGTTGCGTTTGAAACCCGGATTGAATCAAAATATTTAGTTTTAATGTTAAGAAATTACTTAGTACGTACAAGGCAGATGTTAGGAAGTTAATAGGCATTCTGGTACATACCTAGTCCTTGTTACATGGCTATCGACATATCGGGTAGTTACCCTCTGATTGAATTTTAGGACTGTTTATGCACACGCTTGTATACTATTCCTGCTTATAAAGCTTCCTTTAATATACTGCCTTTAAATATAGGCCACCGTCATCGAAATTTGGTCAAGAGTGTTGAAAAACCGTAGTCAGACATTGTTGGAAAGTTACCATGACTAATAATAACTTTGGGTTGTCATATTAGCATTGGGGATTCCCAAAGTTGAATGGAAGGGGAAATACGCAAAACCATACTGAAAAATGGTATCACATTAATAAGGTTTTCTACAAGATTACTTAGATTAGTCCTTTTTTGAAGCAAGTATAATAATATGGTATTGCTGTATACAAAAACGCTAATATAAACTATATGCTTGTTCTAAGAGTTGTCTTTTTAAAATTTAACGATTCAAAATATCATTAAATATGCACAAGAAACAAAGAATACCATATTTAGGTATTCTTAATTTACAACATTGAAAAATGAATAGCATCAAACTCACTTGTGTGTGTGTGTGTGTGTGTTTTGTTAATGACATAAAAGGATCAACCACTTAAACTTAGCTATTATAACTAAATGTGTTGTCTTGATGCATAAAACAAACGATTTCATACATACATTGTTTTGAAGGCGACTGTTTATAAACATGACCCCTGGCGGTTGTTGAACCCAGTGCAACACAACCTTAGTCAATATTTTGTTACTTTCTTAGTGTTAGTTTTCACCAGCAGACCAGCATTTATAATTTAACTCATTATGTACTGTTTATAACTTACTAGCTGTGCTCGCGACTTCGTCCGCGTGGAATAGTTATTTTTACCCCGCTTTTTTTTACATTTTCCATTATTTCTTCGCTCCTAATAGCCGCAGCGTGATTTTATATAGCCTAAAGCCTTCCTCGATAAATGGTCTATTCAACACAAAAAGAATTTTTCAATTCGGACCAGTAGTTCCTGAGATTAGCGCGTTCAAACAAACAAACAAACTCTTTAGCTTTATAATATTAGTTAAGAAGTTAAGATTGTAAGTTGATTAGTCTCTTCTTTCGTTAATGTTGGATAAATGATAAATAAATAATAGAAAATCATTCTGAGAGACTGCGTAATGTCTGAAAATAAATGTTTTTGTCTGATTATGTCATGTATTCTCGCTCTTTTATTTATTTCTTAGCTACTGTGTTTCTTAGCATTTTCCAGAATACTAAGAAACAAACCTACAACTTTAATTTATTGTTATGACGCCTGTTCGGAAACGTGTTAATTTTTAAACTTAACTCATACGTAATGTAGATATTTTTGAAATAAAAAGAGCTTTATGCCTAATGTCTATTCCTGCCTACGCGCAATTCCCGTTAAAAACTGAAGTCTGATCTGACTGATCGTAATCAGACAAGTACAGTTGTCTGATTTACTCATTCTATTAACTGACTATCATTATCAGCCTATTGCAGTCCACTGCTGGACATAGGTCTCTCCAGTTGTTCGCCACTTTGGGCAAACATCTGGAGGATTGGCTCATATTCGCCACGCTAGGTAACTGTATTTTTATAACATTTACTTATAAAACATTGTATAACAACAACCTACGTAGGTATACGATGACGGCTACCAATGTTAATAGTCGTAGCTTAACCAGTTTTTACTGACCATTAGATCCTTCAGCCTTGAGCGGAGCCAGTTTGAGTGACTGTGTCAACGATTTCTATGAATATAACTCTAATACATTACACATACTACGTCTACAAAAAGTTTTAGCGGTAACTTTGGGAATAACCAAATAAGCACTATAATTACAGTAAAAAGACGCGTGAAAAGGCGATACATGACACATATTTTATTATGTTACTAGCTGTGCTCGCGACTTCGTCCGCGTGGAATAGTTATTTTTTCCCCGTTTTTTTTTACATTTTCCATTATTTCTTCGCTCCTAATAGTTGCAGCGTGATGTTATATAGCCTAAAGCCTTCCTCGATAAATGGTCTATTCAACACAAAAAGAATTTTTCAATTCAGACCAGTAGTTCCTGAGATTAGCGCGTTCAAACAAACAAACAAACTCTTCAGCTTTATAATATTAGTTAAGATATATTTTGTGTTTTACCCTTTATGATTTGGCGATAGCGAATCGACTGATACATCTATTAGTTAGGGCTTGTATAGTTCGAGACACTGGTTAGAAGCTTGACTCTACATGAAATCTGATATGGCAAAATTTACATGAACATGTTTTAGGATTGGCATGACTTCATCATCATCAGTCTATAAACGTCCACTGCTAGACATGACTAATGACAGTTATCCTTTGGGAAAGATTTGCCTTAGTCACCAAGCGGGGCAGGCGAGGTGGTTCCCGCAGCCAGTTTAATGTATACCTAGGAGACAGACGCTGTCGTTTGTTTCCTGAAATCCTTTTAGTCGTCTTCTACGACAACCACAGGATGAGATGGAGTAACTTACTTAATATCTTAACTAATATTATAAAGCTGAAGAGTTTGTTTGTTTGTTTGTTTGAACGCGCTAATCTCAGGAACTACTGGTCCGAATTGAAAAATTCTTTTTGTGTTGAATAGACCATTTATCGAGGAAGGCTTTAGCCTGTATAACATCACGCTGCAACTATTAGGAGCGAAGAAATAATGCAAAATGTAAGAAATAATGTAAAATGTAAAAAAAACGGGGAAAAATAACAATTCCACGCGGACGAAGTCGCGAGCACAGCTAGTATTAAATATAAAGAAAAAGGGAGTAGTGGTCGCACTTAAAAGGCGTTTTTGTCCAAGAACGTGTCATAAATGTAAACAATAAAATGTCATTAATCTTTAAGTACCAAACGTGTCGTTGTAAAACTTATTAGCAATAAAATAATATGTTGTAAGTGGACTTTAAACGTATTTATATTATTAACAAGCTGTGCCAGCGGCGTCGCTCGCGTGGATATCGGGTTTCAAAAATAACGGACTTCCATATAATACCCATCTATACGTTGTGCCTAAGTTTTAAGTTAGACCTCTAGCAATACATTGGTGAAAACCGCATTCAATTCTATGCAGTAGTTTTCGCGTAATGCGCGTTCAAACATACAGGTTTAAATTTCTCGCGGTTTTCCCAACACTTCCCGTCACTGCTCCGCTCCTATTGATTGTAGCGTGATGAAAAGTATCCTATAACCTGCCCAGGAGTATGAAGAATAATTGTACCAAGTTTCGTCAAAATCAGTTCAGTAGTTTTTTTTTCTATAACGAACATACAGACAGACAGACAGACAGACAGACAAAAATTTTACTGATTGCATTTTTGGTATCAGTATCGATCACTTATCACCCCCTGATAGTTATTTTGAAAATATATTTAATGTACAGAATTGACCTCTCTACAGATTTATTATAAATATAGATATACGTAAACTTATTTATACTTTTTAGACACGTATGGGAAAATTAATACAATTATCCTGCTAACTGCTCCAAGCTATCTAGAACGGAAATAGCATTCAGGTACCAAGTAAACTTTAATTCTAACAAATTATAATAATATGAGTAACTAAAACACGCTATGCCATATCGGGCAAAAATGTATTCATATTATTATCTCGTATCTAAGCAATAGTTAAACAAATTTTCCACAACAAAATTATGTTCATTAGCAAATCACGAATATAGATAACACGAGATGATTTCGAAATGGATTTATCTTTAGAATGACTCTAATTATATAACAGGCGGTCTGCCGTAACTGTGTCAATGACATACGTGGCATAGACAATTTTAAATAATACATTAAGATTAGTCGGATGAAAAATTAATATCTCATCATTCTTTACGTTACAAGCATAACTCATCATCAGCCTATCGCGGTTCACTGCCGGACATAGGCCTCTACAACATAGGCCCCGGACATAGGCCTCTTGGGCAAACACCTGGAGGCTTTGAACATAATCGCCACGCTGGGCAGGCGGATTGGTGAGCGTAGCTCCTCGCTCCGGTGACGCTGCTGCCCATCATCGTCCTGTGGTATTTAGCTATGCCTTTAAACGTGATGGTTGTACCGCCACCAGTCGGTTACCAGAGCCTTGTTTGTTATTCAGCAGGATACATCATGGGCTGGTTAAGGTGGCTTGGAACGAGGCTCCTTTACACGGCGATTGCCAATACGCCTGCGCCCAGAGTGGCGATTATGGGTAAAGCTCAAAGTGGCGGACAACTGGAGAGGCCTATGTCCAGCAATGGACTATAGGCTGGTGATGATGATAATATCTGATGTAGATTGATCTTCGCACAAACAGGCCTACCATAGGCTTGTTTGCCACCTTAGTGGTATAAAGAAACACGAACGTAGAATAGAAGCGTAACTCACAATTGAGCACCCGTTCCTCCGGGCCGACCTGCGGGAAGTGCCTCTGGAACTTTTTCTGGCGCGACTTGCCGGGCTGTTTGGCCTCCGCTGTGTCGCCCGAGCCGAGGGCGGCCACTCGCACCGACGGCGCCGACCCGGAGAGCGGCTTTAGGGTTTGTCTGCAAAAGGAGAAGATTTGAGATACCGTACAACCTACAAATGTATTACTGGTGACTATGACTGGCTCGGTGGCTCAATGGGTAGTGACCCCTGCCTTCTGAAACAAGGGTCGTGGGTTCGATTCCCACCCGGGACAAACATTCGTGTGATGAATACTTGTGTTTGTTGCGTGTCTGGGTGTTTATATTTGTATTTAAGTATTTATTTGTGGTACCTTCGTTGTTCTGATACCCATAACACAAGTGCATAAGCTACTTATTTTGGGATCGGAGCAATGTATGTGATGTTGTCTGATATTGGTATTTTTTACAACTAACACGTTTTTTGCCAGTCCTTTTCGATGGAAGATGCATTGCATCATTACATTTAGTGGTAGAATCATATTTTACTTTACTTGGCGATATTATAAGTTTTTTTTTTATATAGTAGCTCAACATAATGGCTTCCCTACGCCTGATGGAAAGCTATAGAGAAGCCCAAGTCGCTGTGGCAACGAGCAACTGGTCAGTTACCTGTCAGTCGCCACCGACATGCCGGCCCAACCCTAACCCCCCACGAGCTCCGAAACGAGTGAAGACCCCAATAGCTTTAACAGTGCAACCTGAACATGTTGTACGAAAGACGAATTTTGTAAGACAGCCGCTCGCAGTTCTGTGCACGTTTCTTGGGATGGGAGAACCGTTACGTGAATTCATGTTAAATTCAAAATGCACTTGTGGTTTGTGCATTCAGCAGCAATAGCAGATGTTGCATTAGTCAGTGTGGTAGAGTAAATTTTTCAGTGCAACTAATTTCAGCTATTTTTACTGCCACGCCAAAACCATGCTAAGTTTTATACCTTGTTTATTCGCCAAAATTTGAATAATGTGATTAAGTTCGTAAGGAACTTGCCAGTTAATTTATTTTTAGTTCAAGAAACAATGTTTCCTTTGATAGAATTGTCTGGACTTGTAAGCCAACGCTCTATAACATCAATATGTCAAAGATACACTTACTATTGAGCTTTTAAACTCATTACATTTAGTATTTTGATTGAAGAAAGATCAAGCCCATCAGATCAAATATCCCAATTTATGTGATATGTATGACGGAAGTAGGTCCCTACGGGCGACAATCAACATTTAAATTAAGAGAATAATTTACTTCCCATTTTTATTGCGGGAAATAAAAGTGGCTCAATTTTTATAGCCGCGAAAAAACAAACTAAAATACCCTTTTGCTAAACTAACGCATGACTTACGAAGAGGTTACTGGAGCAAGATCTGGAAGATTTTAACATTACGTACGTTCGTAAAATAGAGAAAATAGATCTTATCGTATACAAATTTCGGAGTAATAGAAACAATTGATTGGGCAATGAAACTGAGAACGGGTCGAGAGAATAACACAGAATCAGAACAAAAAAATGCAATTTGCATTTAGATACGAGAATCGTGAGTCTCGTGATTTCGAGTACAAAAGAAAAACTTACATGTTTATGTACACAGATAAATACATCAAATGCAGATCAAGTAAGCCTCGTGTGCGATACCTATTAGTGAAGCGCCGAGGCATTGCGGATTAATAGGTAAGTATTCTGGTTAGGCAAGAATCCTCAAGGAGATTGAGATTCCAGCAGATGTAACCTGTTGGATTTCTAGAAATTCTTAAATAAATGTCACAATAACGCAGAACAGTCAGGTTGCGGAAAAGGCCTATTCAAACTTACTTTGTAACTAATATATCAAAACACTTTAGTCCGAATGCATGCATAATATTTCTTCCGTCAAATAGGCGAGTGCACGCCAACTTTCATGCTTGTGATGCTAGACAACGGTACCCATAGACAAGGCCGCCGTCCCGGTTTGAACTCGCAAAATTGAATAGCAAGGCAGCCTTAAAGAACTCAAATATATTGAGAGTTTAGGGAAATAAACTTGACTAGTTTAACTTTTCAAGATCATGGACACGAGAAGCAATACGATTCAATTGTTTATTGTGTACAAAATTACACATTTTGCAGTTTAATAAATAGGGCACTTTACAATTTCTTTTATTAAGTCCACAGATAATTGTGATTAAGGCAAGTCTGTAAAAACCCAGATACGCAATAATTCTGGATGAACGGTTTTGCGTTGCGATTGTGAATGAATACTCTTATCAAGCAGGTGTCTAGTCTTATCGTGAATCATATTCTTTATCATCCATTACATCAAAATTTATACCATGGCAGGTGGCTAAACTGGAAATAAACTGGGTTAACTGGGTTTAGATTTTATAGTGAGAAGTAATAGTACAACATATTACATTACGAACATATAAATTGTGTGTAAGTATAAGATCCAGAGCATATTATATCAAAAATTTCGATAAAGTTCAGAATATACAAATACAATTTAATAAATGTCTAGCCGTAACTAAATAATGCAAATCATGACCCCTAATTCAAAGGCCCAAATTCTACTGTGTCAATTAATTAAAAGATAATTATATAATGGGTACAATTTACATACACGTACTAGATGGTCTAGAGTATCCAACAGTATCAGACAATAAAGAAAATGCTATACATACCCACATTGATAAATCTTGAATAATAGGCTCACTGTACCAACAAGTACTTGAAAAACAGAGTTTGATTTCAGGTGGAGGATAAACTGATCACAATAAGCAATTACGCGATAATAGATGTAGGAAAAGTCAAGTCTGTTATAATAGTTCTTGATGACACAACGGACATAATGATCGATTAAACTGTGGGTATAAGATTGCTAAAAGATAACTGTTTTTAACTTTCATGAATACTGTATTGATATACTCGTATGTGCAAAAATTTTCCGTTAATAACATTTTAATAGAATTATGTACTCATAATTATTTAATTGTTGCCTCAGTTGGAAATTTTGTGCGTTGCAGAAGTTAGCAAAGCTTGGATATTTAGAAGGCTAAATATAATCTTGCTCTTTACAAATTTGGTAAAATGGTACTACTTACCTAATATTGGGCACAGCACAAGGAATCTTAGTTATATTTACGTGCTTTTTCAAAGCAAAGACACCCATTCTAAGAGTAAAAAACAAACGGGACACAGGACTCCAAGACCTCGACACAGACTGACCGAAAGCCACATTTGTCCCAGGTTATATGCATCCATATGAAATTGAGATCCCTCGGTAAAAAACATCGAAGAACGTATACCAAAACACGTCTTATTTTCTGATGCATAAGGAAGGTCTGATGGTAGTCTAGATACATAAAACATTGTATGACGCCCGGACCTACGTAAGTTATTGAATTTTAATATAACACGGATAGCTGGTACTGTTATGACGGGTGGGAATTTTAATATAACACGGATAGCTGGTACTGTTATGACGGGTGGCCAATGGAGACAAATACTGAATCGGACGTGATCAACTGATATTATTGCACAACCAGCCAAGCCAAGTACGAGTATGTACGTAGATCAGTCTCTTCGAATTACTTTAGCTTAGCATCGCTTTTATGGCAGTGAATTAATTATCGGGGAATTTGTATGCACCTATCTCTACGCTCTATACCATGATGGTACTGTAGGTAATACCTGACATCCTCTGCAAGTCATACATAAGTACAAACCTAACATCGGTTTACAGAAATCTTTTGAAATGGCTTGAAAACATTATGTGATATATTTAGTATGGAGAATGAACTATTTATTTAGTTCTATACTCGCTTGTGGTATCTAAGCACTCAAGATAAAGATCTGAGATATTTCTTCAGATATATCAAAAGTAATCAGTTCTGAGCGAATTGGCAGCATAAATGACAGTGTGGAGATTATAAATAAGCGTGTGATCAAACTCAGTCTCACTGTCTGTTCCTTTACTCTTCATGATCTAATATCATGATGACACAAGCGGAGTTTCTGTCGCTCTTCGGTACTACAATGAACTCAAGGAATTTAATTAAATGGCACATCCTCAAGAGTAATACTGTCCTCAAGGAGACAGGCAGCTCTAGGCAGCTACAGAATAATTTCTTGTTAAAAGTTACCAACGTTTTTTGGCTGGAATTTTGAAACCGGTGGGCATGAAATTGAAGCCCATCGGTCTTCAACCGACGCTTTAACATAAGGTATAATAATACATAGGTCAATGAATATATTATATAGTTTAGGTTACTTACCCATCGTTACTTTGGATACCGAGATAATCTCTCTCACCACCACTTGACTCGTCAGAGTACTCAAAAGACGCGTTGTCGACCATTTTCCTCTATTTTTCACTGCACATTTCGTCTCGAACAAATTTTATGCACTTCATCTTCTTTACATCTTTATATGTACAATCTCTCTTCTACATCCATTCTCCCAAACCAATTTATAAAAGCAGAAGAATACCAACTGAACAAATAACTACAGTTAGAACTGATACGACACAGCTAACATTTAAATTACAAATGTTATATAATGATATGTTACACGGGCCCCTAATAAAGCCGACTAGAGGAAGGTAGATAAAAATAATTAAAACACTGAATTGTAATTTATGATAGACACGTAGAGTGTTCACTTAGAATTAAATCTAAATGAGAACCACAAAGTATATGTATTATATTGAAATCCTCGGTCAGCGAATGATTAGATAAGAAAACTTTGTTGTCATCAATACTTTATCGAAATGTATAGTAGCTGTGTAGATCATGAAGGAATCACTACTTTGCTTACTAGAAATGTTTAGCATTAGTTCAAAATTAAACTTTACATTGTCTTTAATAAGAGCTAAACAGATATAATGCTAGAGTCGTGCTGACACAAATGATCACGTCTCCGTGATATGCAGGGCCAATAGAAACTATTAGATAAGTGAAATGAGACAGTAGTTGAAACCGGTTTGAAAAACAAGAGGACAGCAGAAAAGCAGTATTTGGAGAGTTTCGAGTCTGACGTGATATAAGAGAGGGTCCGCTTGATGCAGCTGGTAATGAAACACTACGCCGGCCGGTGAAGTTCTTGGCACATTTCTACACACAACACAAACGCTGCAACGAATTGTTTATCACGACACACGTTGCACGGAAAACACATGTCTGTAGAACCTCAACTTCACATTTTTAAAACACAACACGCGCGTTACCGAACCGCCTTACGATTGAGATGCCACATAAAAAGCAGCAAAAACCACAAATAATTAACGGCACAATGAAGCGGCGTGCTGTCCGCAGGCGCGAGAATCACTGTTGCAAACAGCATAAACGTATCTAGAACGTATCGACTGTATATCGACCACAAAACAATTTATCGGTACGGCGATAAGATAATGGCCTCGGTACCATACTAACTCCAATATTATTACATGCTTTCAGGTAGTTTAAGAGGCGAACGCTGCAATGACCTTTGGCGGCAATCAATTAAACAATTGAGTCCAATAACCTTACTCGCAATCGAATTAGACTGTCCAAATATAAACGGAGAATCTGCCTGCACAGTTGGGAACTTGAGTGTTATTGACATCGATAAAAGGAGAGGGGTCGATCATTCTATGTTAGCGAAAGACGCAATTCGCCTAAGTATCTCCATTCACTGGCTTGGAGCGCTGCGGAACACTACAGTCCGCTCGCTAGGCGAGAAAGCACTAGCCAGTGTGTTTGTAACGAAGTAAAGACCGATCGTTTATAAACACGGTGTATGGTCAGTCGTAACAATGGGATGTAAGCTAAGAAATTCTAATAAAATATAGTACACAAGGTTTTGTTGTAAAAACAATCATCTGCATCTCTAAAGGTGTTGATGTTTTGACAAACTTTTTAATTACGCAAATGAATAATAATAATATGTGGTTATTAGTCACAAAAAAGTAGGTATATTTGTAAAGTACAACAGTGTAATAAGTTTATGTAGTGTCGATTACTTAGAGGTATATAATAATATTTTACGAGCCGATTTTATATGAGGGAATAAAAATTAATAAATAGTGAAAGTGAATGTATTAAATTTCTGTGCACTGCTTACTTGCCAATATAATGATTTTCTATTCAAACATATCGTTTACGTTTGCGGAATAGGATTTAGAGATATGCTTTCTCTAAGAATTTAGTTAGTAATTTCACACAATATTTGAATATTGAGCAATTAGGCCTTAGAACTCATTATAACCGTACAATAAAAACATTAACCTAATATGTAGTACCTACTCATAAAACAACCATGGCCATCATGTGTTATGCTAAAACGTACACTAAAACCTTATGTTTTGTTAATAAAGCTCATCTTTTCGCTCCAAGCCAACCTCAACTGCCCGTGGTACTGCCGAATAACAACAATGTAATGTCCAACTTTTTCGACCTAAGCATTTAGCAGCAATATGACAAGTTTTATATTCCAGTTATTTTCCCGACGCTACTCTATGAATCGAGGGCGAGCTGGGAACATGAATATTATCTACGTTGATTGGACGAATGGGCACATCACATCACAACAACCGTGTGCCACATCCACGTTATCCTTGCACTTTATACGATTGTAATAGATGCCATTTTTGAACTTAAAATCTAATGTATTGCCGGTGTACCATGAACCGGACTTCGCACGTGACTATGCGTTTAGTGGCACGAGCGCAGGCACTCATATTAATTCTAATCCACATCATAATCGTACCATTTGTTGATAATTCCAAGTAGAAGAAATAAGACCGCTACTACTAGGTGACGACTAAGGGAATATCAGGAAATGGGCAGTAGCGTTAACCTGGGTACAAATAAAAACTACTGCGGTCACTAACCCACCTTCCAAGCATGGTGACTAAGTTTAATGCCGCCAAATGATGATGACTAGTTGACTTAGCGAACTCCTTATCGCCCAGAATTAATTTCAAAACCCGGACATACTCTTAAAAGTCGGAAATACATAAAAATCTATCTTGACCTATTAATTTAATACTTCATAGTAGGTCATGACGCAAAAACTTGGCGCGAGATACATCTGTTTTGTAAATAAGTTAATTAATAACAAATAAAAACATAAAACAAGTTTTAACTTAGACTGTTGTAGATAAACAAGAGCAAAATATACGACTTGATCTTGTACGTAAGTAAATTCTGAGAAAACGTATATTTTTATAAGCACCTACATATAGATGAACGCACGTAAAAAATAATGCTTTTTTTCGCCTAAATACAAAATAAGTTGCCTTCATATTTAAAAATATTTACCTATAGATTATTTAGGTATATACAGCTTGTCTACTACGAAAGACGTCAAGTGTGTCATGTTTTTTACAACGTCATAAACCTTTGGCTTTTTAGAGACCTGACAGCGCAAACACACAGAAAAGATTTGGAACCACGGCTGTGGATTCATACAGCAGAATGTCAACCAAGAAAGGCCAGCCTGTTGCCGTACTTGGTCACAAGTTCAAAAACTTTATTCACTGTAGCACAATTAACAAAATTCAAAACGTTTAAAAAGAAAACAACTTTTACAAATACAAAATCTTCGACGAAGTCCGTAAGTTCTCCGTGATATCAAAACATGTTTTGAAAAGTACCTACTTGAATTAAATTACTGTAGTTTTCTCGAACCGTTGCCAGTTAATGTGCTGAATTTTGAGCATTCATACAATGACAGGTAAAACTTTTTACATACCTACCTACATGAATTACACATTAAAAATATCCCAAGTCATTTTAATCATTTGTAAGTGGACTGTGAAGCAGACAAAATGGTTAAGAAAAATTAAAATTTAATTATACCTATTGGTTGAACTATTGTGATTTGGTATCAATTTTCTTGATTTTTCTTAATCAGGAAATGGTTAATCGGGTTGTTCCCCTCTAAAATTTAATAAAATAATTATTGTTACTCAACAATTGTATTAAAGAACCACAGACTTAGATTCCTTATTAACAATTTTCATACAACATATCATACCTACATTGATCCAATCAGATTTATATGGATATGATAACAACGAAGGTTTATAACCTGTAATTAATTACAATATACTACATATGTGTGTCCAGAGAAAGATCCTAATCAACTCTAGACCCTAATCTGTCCATACGACAGCAGGCTGTTAAAGTTACATCAAAGTCGTAAAAATCTGCTCAATTACTCTCGATCCAATAACTCTCACTTGAATGTGAACAAGGAAATGAACATTTCTTCTACAAATGGAGTAAGCCACATTCCTACTTGTAACTAAGCACTAACAGCCATATAGAATAGCGAAGTTTATTGGACTGGCAAGCAATTTCCAAGAAAGTTGTGGTTGAGATTAACGGGAAAGTGGGTTGAAGAGACAAGCTCTCTTGTAATTTGCCTTAGAACAATGGAATTTACTCGGAATAAGACATGTGACTATAAATGCATCTTTTTACTTTGGACTGTTATCGCTTCAATTTATCTGATTAAGCATGTATTCTAAAAAGATTTTACTTAATAACTTCCGAAAAAATACAAGGTGAAAAGCAATTTTATTGTAGCAAGCATTACTAACGAGTTTAAATTTATTTACTCGTATTTAATTTACGTTTAGGTGGAAAAATACTATGCCATATCATACTACCATTATCATGCATAGCAACCACTGGTTTTTATACTAAAGCCTTCGCTTCGTCTTACATTAAAAACAAATAGACTAGTTTTATAAAGAATACATGGCACTCCATCGAAATCGTCAAGCACCAAAATATGTCTTCTAAGTCAGACAAAGTTCTTACAAAATACTAAAGTATGATAGACATTTTAAAGGTATTCTTCATTTGGAAGCATAACTTATGAATGTATGTATAACACTTGTACAAGAATTCTATTATGAATTTATTCTAGACATCGTCGACATATCCTTATGAATATTTATACTTGTGAGAATTGACGTCAATCGGTATCACAACTATCTAAAAACACGACCTGACAATGTTTATAAACTTATTTATCAACGCTACGCACATCTAACATTCGCTAAAGTGGAACAAGCTACCGAAAATATAATGAAAGATCTCATTTTTCAACACCCGAGAGAACTGACCCAGTCCTGTATAACCTATTAATTTAAAGAGTTCGAGTAATTGGCCAAAAAATAGATCAAAACACCATAACAATACACCACCACTTCCTACAAAATTTTGACGGGTGGTTAGACAATTTATAGGAAAATAGCCGCTCTATTGAATTTTAGGAGTTATATGCAGAAGTGTGAGCACCTAATATATTGGTGCTCTCTATTCTCTTCTCATATGACCGAAGTTCATAATTAATAACGCACCATTTTGTTTTATTTAGCAAAGAGAGTGTATGCAAACAAACGGAGAACAGAGATTAGACTGGGACAAGACGTCAATATTACATGACCAAAGAGATCAGACCAAGTTTAGTAGCAAAGCCTATTGTACCTAGAACCATACACAAGGGACACCTACGCATTAAAATTCTAGAACCAATTTCATAATACTTTTTGTGCATCGATTTATCTTTGTATAATATTATCAAACGTTTATTTGATTTCAATTCATTATAATGATAAATCGTAGCATTGAAAAGCACATACAAAGTAATTTGTTAGTTCATATAGGTACATCAATCAAGCCGTTCGGGTCAGTAGAGTAGTTTTATGTTAAAAAGAAAACAATAAAACATAATATTGTATAGGTTTGGAAAAATGATTCGAGCAAACAAAACCTTGGCTTTTAGGTAGGGCAGATAAATTAACGATAAAGAATGATGTTGAAGATAAAATAATCAATTCATTGAGGCAAACTTGGGACATTTTGAGAATGTATGTAATGTTGTACATATCCGAAATTTGTCATGGTAACAACCATGGTAACAACAAACACAATAGCCAAATAGATGAAGCCGTTCAAATTTGATCGATGAGTTGCATTAATTCGGCAATTGTTTTTGTTATATCTGTATGTAAATTGACATTGTTTAATAAACGAATTTTGAGAAAACACACGAGTTAAACAATATTTAGGTACCTGACAGCTTCATACACATAACTGAAAGTTGAGATCACTCTCCAAGTCTGCTGCACGTCAGCTTCAGGACGCAACGTAGGCGCCATTTTGAAAATGTATTCTATCACATTCACAAAAACGAGATATCCTTTTGGATTCACGACACTGATTTCCTTGGAAACTGCTTTTTAGCCCCATAAATAAAAGACTCTATGCAAATTTGATATACGGGCGTATTATAGCGACATACAAAGCTTCACTTCAGAATATCCTTGTACAAAATGTGGAAAAAAAACAACATTATTAATATCTGCGCGAAACTCACGTATTAACGATACCAAAGCGTAGTTCGAAACTGATTAGGCAACGATTGAAATCGCCATATACCTAATAACAGATACAGCGTAGATAAACGTTAACCCAATGTTCTATTTAATTTGCTTACACGTTAATTTTCGTACGTATATACGAAAGTTTAATGTTAAAATGTATATCATAACCATAAACAAAGTACATTACTTCCGGTTTCGTCAGAATAGATTTCGGTATGTCACACGCCCATTTCATAGCATATAAAGCCTATAAATTTATAGACTTTTGGAATTGATTTTTAAGGCAAAAAGTAGCCTACATCGCTCTCCTGTATACCATAATGTTTTAGCAATTTCCTCTACAATGTCATATATTTGACTGACTGCCGCACCGCAGCCCAGAAAGGGGCGAACCTTATTTCAATAGAGGAGCGAATTATTTCCTTGAATGACTAATACTAAGAAATAGTTAGGGCAAGGACTAGATTTAACGCGTAATCTCAAGTGTCAACACGGAAATATTCTAATACAAATAGCAGATAACGTATTCGGAACAAATTACAATATACAATAATATTTGTAAAACAGGGAATTGCTTGTTAAGAAATACACAGAAAATCCATTTCTACTATAAAGATAAGCCAGACAAATAAAACTCAGAACTGGGAATGCCGATTCCAAGTTCGCTGAAACCATCATACCATAACCATCGGAGAAATTCCACAGTTTCACTTACAATGGTAGTATGTTTTTCCGATTGTTTTACTCGTAACATGATTTAATATTTTAAAAATTTAAAATTTCATTCTGAGATAATTCTTTTCAGTCAGAGAGAACAAAATCTTTCCAACGAACGCATTTGACTGACTGATATGCAGTAAAAATTTCTTAATACTTTTTAAAAACCGCATTGGTAACCAAATGATTATTAGATTTTAAGCTAGGTCTAAAATTGAAGAAACTTTTTGCAGCAACATTTTCAGATTTCCCCAGGGAAATAAAAATTCAAGGTTAACACAAGACAGAGCTCTGCATTTCGTACATTAGGTATACATGTGGTCTAGCTAAAAATGTAGAGTAGAAGATCAGTAAATCAGTCAACTTTAACGCAGTGCAGACTCAAACAACTGGTCTATCAAACGTGCTTTTAATCAACAAAGAACAATCATATATTTTACTGAAATATATACTTCGATGTTACATGTTTGTGAAACGCCTATTACAGTTTTTTGTAATTGCGTATACATTTGATGTTTACTTCTTAAGGTTAACATTAGTTTACTAGTAATAAAACATAGAACTATGTATTTCTAAAATTCTATTTTCTTTTTAATTCAACAATACCGCGGCCAAATGACCTCCGGGTTTCTGCCGGTGAGTAGGATTTCCAGAGCTCGTGGGGGTTAGGGTTGGGCCGCTCATGGCGGTGGCAAATGACAGCTAACTGACCAGTTACTTGCCCGTTATCACAGCGACTTGGCTTCTCTTTCGCTTTCCATCAAGCGTAGGGAGGCGTATATCGAGCTACTTTAAAAAGAAATGATCTATGGCTACTTAGTACACCTGGTACTCACTTATCATGCTTGGTGCGAGGATGAGGTTCGAGCTGCAGCGGGGTGGCGGGGGCGGAGCGCGGGGCCCCGCACCCGCCACCCGCCGCGCCCGCCGCGAAGTTGCCGGTTGACCTGGAACAAAAGGATTCAGGATTAAAAAGGATTTAAGTTACTTGTTTTTTACCCGACTGCCAAAGAGGGAGGGTAATGTTGTTTTATGTTTACTTGTCAACATGGCCAGGGCAGTCTTCCTAACATTATGATGGGGGAGCAGATGGATCTATAGTAAACTAGAATCACCGGTTTCAGAGGTAAGCTTCTACGATAGAGTGTACGTAAAAAGCGGTAAGCTTAGCCCTAAGTAAGTGTTCGGGCAAAAGCTTCTTACAAGTGTTGTTTAGTACAATATCATAGTAAGCACGGTCGGTAAGTGCGGCGATAATAAGATATTGACTAGCATTATTAGAGTTAGTTTACCTTATTTATTTGGTACTGCACCTATATGCCAGAATCATCCGCATTCTCAATTTCGTGATTAAAACTAGAGCTCTTTAGCGTCGTGACAAGACCAGTTTAAAAAAAGATCTTAGATTGGCTAATACACTTATAACATATTAATAACGTAGTAAAAGTTAGCTATACATATGTATGTAACGGTTAAACTGAAAGAATGTCGTGCGTCATTCTATTTGACGGAAAAATACATATGGTACCTAACTACCCAAGTAAACCTACATAATATACTAGGTTTAAGAAAGTCACAACTTACCACGAGTAAGCAATATTCCGTTAATAATTTATACACAATCACCCTACTCACTCAAACACCACAACCACTGATAATAGTAAAGGTATTTAAAACATAAACAATTGTAAAATTTTACCTTTTTACTCTTACACTTCTCCGAACTTGCCTAAAAGACGAATGACTCGCCACGAAAGTGGGATTGCCACCTTTTCTTTTAATCCTAATACTACTTCTGGTCATATCAGAGGCTACAACTTCGACTAACTTTGCAAAAATGAACAATATTGCCTTATCGAGCGAGGCTCAACCGGAAAATTCTCCAATTACATTAGAATAATGAAAGTAAATTGAAAGAACAACGTATCAATAATACTACAAACACAACTGACGTTATAAATGTTATTCAATAAATATTTGGAATAATAAAAAGTAACTTCTATATTCTATACTCGTTCGAGTAAACTGCACGGAGTCTACTGTTCGCACTGACAATAAGTTTTCACATATTACAAAGACACAATTGTACAAACAATACCATGCGGTGTCACTGAGGTCAGCGAAATATTACATCTTTTCCTAGTGTAGAATTGATATTTTTAATTTTAGCATCGTTAGTTGAGCCTGATTTAAAATAAAATAATATATTAGGTCTGGAATGCGCTCACAGCCGCAGTGTTTCCTGATCGCTACGACTTATCCTTCTTCAAACGTGACCTAAACGCACAGCTTACGTATCGTACCTCCTCCAATAAACCTTTCTAAAAGAGAGTGCTTTTCTTTCGATCGGCAGTGGCTTAGCTGTGCCCCTGGCATTGCAGCCTATGAGCGGCGGTGGCCGTATAACATCAGATAACCGTATGCTCGTCGGACTCTCAGTGATAAAAAAAAATTCTTTACAGAAAAAGGAAGACGTATTATTGTATTAAAACGTAGATGATTGTAGAGCAAGAACTGTTCAGACAATATTCCGTGTACTGACAGCATTTAGCATTGAATTCTTATCAAAGTAAGAAGTAACAAATAAAATTAAAAACAAACTCCAAACTGACAATAAATATTTACAGACTGACGTGGTTAGGTCGACTGTTTTATTAACCGAAGAAAAGAGCGCCACCAGTACTAAGTACATAGCTTAGACATGAAGACAATATAATGATAATGAGCTCTCAAGTCGATGCTTGTAAGGTACACAACATGCAAATGTGGCACTAGAAATTACAATCAGAATACTCGGAGATACCCAATGTGATGATGCTAATGTCACGTAGGTACATTTTAAAATTAACTTAACAATTGAATATTATTTGTATGGGTGTAACGAAGAAGACCTTTCAAGTTCAAATTATTTTTATTTCTTTGACTCAGAGGACTTTACGTCAAGTTGATTTTAAACGTGGTGATACTTTACAAAGACGTTTTAGCTTAATCCCGATAGCAATCGTGCCGCAAGGGTAAGATAATCTTAACATTTTGTGTAAGTAGGTAGGTATGTCTTTTTATTCTGGTTGCATTTTCTGTATGTTATCTTGCCTTCAATTACTTATCTATTTTTATCTGTGAATATTTTCCACTTTTTGTAAAAGAAAACATTATATATACTAAACTTTTACTAGTACTTTCTAGATCACTCAGTTTCTTCAGACGTCTTTCATCCGAAAGGCCGTATTCGGACGTGTAACAATAGAAAATGTCTTGTGTTTGTTTTCAAATACCATAGAAATCAGTTTGCACACATCTTGGATTTTTTTAAAAAAAAAGTGCACTATGAGCGTGCATATACGTAATACTTGGCATGGTACAAAAACTCTGAACAATCCTTTTTAATAATTCTTAACAAACACAAAATATTGTTTGATTTATAAAAAACTGTACTATGAAAATAAGGGTAAAAGCAGTCAACAAATGTTTTACGTCATGCTATTGTAATTCCATTGCTAATCAACTGATTATTTGCCTTATAACAAGACTATTCTCAACAAAGGTTCACACATCACGATTCATTAACCTAATAGCTTTTACGAAAACAAAAGTATAAGGTCTAGGGCGGACAAACAAAAACGATATCCTTGGGATGTCCAAGGTTACGCTTTATTGTAATTGCGTATAGTTCAGGGCCATTTGTAGGCAAACTCATTTGCAGGGATAATAAATTTTGCTGAGCAAATAAAACTAGTAAATAAAGCAGGCGAATAGCAATTGTAATAAATATTGCGATTCAAATATTTGTCATCACCAGCTTTATGTTTGCTATAATACGTACTTGCTTTTTTTCTACATTAATTATATCCTTTCCGAGAAATCTTATATGCATGAGATCGTGTGTTTATCTATCGTCATATAACTTTATTCGATTAATTCTTAAATGTCGTCTGGGACTTAAAACACTTGCGTGACTGTCATTCCTTAATGTTATCATCAAATTTTGCGCGAGTCGGAACTGTTCGAAAACCGTCGCAATTCCTGTCCACTCCCTGACTTTACGCAACCAAGACTTCTTTCGTCGCCTTGCACGTCTTTTTCTCACTACCTTGCCCATCATGATGATTTAGAGGAGGTCATATCTAACATGACCTAGGTAAGCCTTTTGGATCTTTCTGATGGGGCGCAAAAGTAAATAGCTTTGGCCCCCGCAAAACAATGATGACGATACCTTATTTATATGTCAATACAGCTGACCCGGCGAACTTCATGTCGCCACAGAATATATTCTTGAGCCAGGTCCCGTTATCGGCCCCGTTCCCGTACACCAATTTCCGCCTCTCTTTAGGTACATTCCTAGTCCATTTCCCTAACCCAACAATTACCTTTGAAGAAAAGAAAAAGAAATCCCTTCAGTTTTCAGGAATTTTATGTTGAATATCTGTCCAACATTTCACGTTTCTATCTTCAAAAAAGAAGAAATTCCTTGTTATATCCCCCTTCCGTATGTTCCCATCCTGGCACTTGCAGTTTGAGATTTCTTGTTAGCTGAGTGAGTGGACCTTTCGCTATTATTTATATTTAAACTAATATGTTACACCTTATTATAAAATAGGCCAGTGCATGAATATTTTACGCTTGTGGGCGTATGTGGACTAGAAAATTAAACAACAGTTAGCCCGTAAACTGTGAACAGCCGTAGCTATATAACCGCAGCGTGTTGTTAAAAATAAACCTAAGCTGGCGCCCGCTAGTCTAACGATGATGCGACTTGTATTTGTAATTTCCTATGAAAACTGATACAAAACTAGTCCATAATATTACTAGATAGATATGGAATATGGTGCTTCTTCGAACATATAGGGACGGGAAATGTAGATGCTAATCATAGCCCGTCATGTGTATATATGTTAATTGGTATTGTCAAAAGCTTCAGGTGTAAAACCCTGATGCAATGAACGATTTCCATGACATTTTTTCATAGGGTTTTCATTAGTTTAAAGTTTGACAGACTGAAAAAGGTAAGCAATGCGACTGATTACAAAAGGCAGTCAAAATAATATTCAGTAGGTACAAAATAATAGTAAATGACATCCTGTCACAGACTTTCTAGGCATTTATCAGTATGTTAAAGTTTATCCGACAGTTGAAAATCAGATTTTAGTTGGATATAATTTTATTTATAAAATCTTATTGATTTAAAAATGTAACACGTCGTATTTATTAACAGCGCAATACAAAAGACACTGGATTCACGGGTTCCTCTACAATTATAAGAACAGTTCAAGGTCATGTCACCTTCGTCTGCAAGAAAATTTAAATTTGTTTTATCGTGCGTGATCGGTACAATATCCTTTTGCGAGCGACGTTTGCATATACATAGGTATATACTAATTTTCAAACAACGCATCATTTTAGATAAAAAACACGTTCGTACGGACGTAACATAATAACGCCAATGAATATCGACAATTAATAAAAGGTATGTAATTTTTAATACATCTATAGATAGATAGATAGATATTCTTTATTGCACAAAATACAAACATTTAAAGACAAGGTATTACAGACAACAAGTGGTACAATTTAGGCGGTCTTATCGCTAGTAAGCGATCTCTTCCAGACAACCTTCAGGTAGAGGAATATATACTACACTATATACTATACTTATAATAAATCTGTAGAGAGGTCAATTCTGTACATAAAATATTTTTTCAAAATAACTGTCAGGGGGTGATAAGTGATCGATACTGATACCAAAAATGCAATCAGTAAAATTTTTGTCTGTCTGTCTGTCTGTCTGTCTGTATGTTCGTTATAGAAAAAAAAACTACTGAACAGATTTTGACGAAACTTGGTACAATTATTCTTCATACTCCTGGGCAG
Organism: Conogethes punctiferalis; assembly: GCA_031163375.1. Lineage (NCBI taxonomy): Eukaryota > Metazoa > Arthropoda > Insecta > Lepidoptera > Crambidae > Conogethes > Conogethes punctiferalis. The sequence continues at coordinate 7,721,023 of CM062092.1, read as the reverse complement.
GTTATAGGATACTTTTCATCACGCTACAATCAATAGGAGCGGAGCAGTGACGGGAAGTGTTGGGAAAACGCGAGAAATTTAAACCTGTATGTTTGAACGCGCATTACGCGAAAACTACTGCATAGAATTGAATGCGGTTTTCACCAATGTATTGCTAGAGGTCTAACTTAAAACTTAGGCACAAGGTATAGATGGGTATTATATGGAAGTCCGTTATTTTTGAAACCCGATATCCACGCGAGCGACGCCGCTGGCACAGCTAGTCTAGTATAAAGCAGCAAAATAAAAAAATATAAAAGTCAATGTCACAATATCTGTTCTTGAATACAACTTTATATGGATCATAAACATTTCTGTGGACGTACAAGTACATAAAGGGTAAAATAATACATATCATAATTATAATAAATATATTTAAGCACAAGCAACTTCTATTAAAATTATAATAATTTCACCTTTATCACGTATGTCCCAATGAAATTACACCTTTTCTATAACGTATACCACGCGACAGTGCCGTTAGATAAAATTACCTAAACTGCACTAAGTAATTGAACTTTAATTGTTTCTACTTGATATTCCTAAACAAATCGTCTGTTTGAAGCGAAATTCTCATATTAAGGCGAATATGACTCTGTTTATAAATCAAATGTAGCAACGATTTGACCCGTCCGTCATTCCGTCCGGTGAATTAATAGCAAACGGTCTATCATGCGGAAACTTGTGATCCTAATAGCATGGCTGATAAAATTTTCAAGCGTTGAAAATGTAATGGAACTGCACAACAAGCACAAACAAGCCTAAGTTCATTTCTGGAACAGATGGAAATTTATCTGGATGATTCTATGCTAATTAAATATTATTAACAATATTTTTTTAGAGAATGTTATCCGTCAACTATGCAACACTACCGGCGAATGTAGACGAAGAACCGGAGACTACAATAGACATTAATGAAAAGGTGCTGGCTTTAAAGAATCTCGAGGAAAGCGATCCAGATGATTACGGAATCAATATTAAAGAGAAAACTAAGAAGGTAAATAAATGCCAAGTGTTGTGCTGTATTTCGATAGAGACGGGTGTAGAAAATTAATGTTTACTTAATTTCCAGCCATGTGCCATAGTCGTGCTATCGAATATGCAGAGCCCAAGCATGCAATCACTCATGCGCAAGTATAGATATGACGCGAACGGTCAGTATGTTTTAACATTTACCGTTTGCTGGCGGAATAAATGGATGCCAGTATACTCTATCTTATAGTAGCCTAGGAAATTACCGTTCTGTGATCACTCCGAAGTACTAAATATGTATTTCATTTGCAATCTTAAATTATTTTATCTATCTCAGAACAGGTTATTAACATTTTCTTGTCAGTAAAACTTTCACGCTGTTCTTGGTAATTTTATAAATATTCAGAACATAAATTTAAACTGCTAAGAACTGCTAAGAAAGAATTTCAATTTTATCATGTCGTAATATTTCTATTGTTTCCATTAATTGACGTCTGTCAGAACAATCGAGATTGCTCAACCCACAAGAGGTCTTGAATGACATTTTTTTATTTATTTACAACCTCCAGCATCGTAATTTGTAAAATCCGTGAGTCAACGTTGCAAAATTTGTCTCTAGATTTTTATGAAGCCATAACACGCTTATTTATAGCAAGAAGTTAGATGAAAAAACATCCGTCTCAATATTTTTATATCTTAGCTTATCTGACTTTATCATATATTCTGTTATCGAATTGTTTACATATGCAGGTGTCCTCATCCCGAGCAGCGTGAAATATTTCATCAAGCTACCGCAAGGTCTACGTGCGTCGCCTCTTCTGGTGCCACTGAACGATAAAGCATTTTCTCCACTTGGAGGATTTGTTAGGTAAGTCTTTATTTCTCCATACAGTACTCAAAATGGTTAAATGGAGAACCATTTACCCCATAGAAATGGACAACAGTACCAGTATTAGCGGCCATCCACAATTTACGTCACACAAAATATATGACTTATTGACCTATCTCTACTCCTCCGCAGGATGTAGACACAGCTGGTCACTTCTGCAGGATTCCTGTCTTCCTTGTGTTGTTGGTTACATTTAGTCGACCCCCTTCCCTTTCCTTTACTCTCTCACTCCTTGTTGAAATGGGAACAACACATGACGATAATAAAGAACAGACAATGCACACTATGGAAGGATAAAATATTATAGTATGAAAAGCAACACTTAATTATGCTAGAAAGAGCAAATTCGAAAAAGAAAGGTCAAGAGAAATTAATTAAAGTATGTATTGGTAATACCATTGGTGCTCTGAATTCTAATAACAAAAAGATAAGAATCACAAAAGATGTGATACGAAGTCAGTGGTGATAACTTCATATCTATTGGGAGAACTTTATTTAACGACACAATAAGAACAAAGTATCTTTTGTTACTAGTTTGTTATATAGCATAGAACTTTTAGCATAAACATTATAAAACAATTCATATATTGTTGTCCTCATTGCAGGTATTACAAGGAAGTGCCACCAATACCGCACTCATGGTAATACTAAGCCTGTATTGAAGCCGACAAGAACATTGTATAACTAACATGTATTTCCGTATGTTCTCACAGTATTATGTTACTTTTACGATTAATGAACTTTATATAAAAATGTATTAAACAAATGTTGTATTTCTTCAAACTAGGGATAGATATCAATGTCAAGTAATGTTAAAATACGAATGTGGAAAATCGGAAACCTCGGAAAACAGGAAATGGGATAAATTGCCGAGATTTCATTTCCGTTCATCATTTCCCCTGCTTTAATCTTCGTCATTCGGTTATTACTCTACATTTGCCATTCATGACGCCAAAAAGGTTCAATAAAGGAGATCTCTTCAAATAAGTACAATGTTCAAGTTCGATGAAAAGATGACGTAATAACAAAGAGTTACAATACGAGGGGCATTGACAGAGCTTTCCATTAATAGAATGAAGTAATCCAAATCCTAGAGCCAACTTAAATGTTGCGCCATCCCAACAACGCACTAGTCAAAAGACAACTTTTGGATTAATGCCAACTTCCATACACGCTCTACTTCAACTCTATAACGGGAGACATAAAAAACGTCCAGCCGTCCAATTTTGGAAGGGCCTACTATATCAAAGGACAGCGTCCCGACTTATCTCCATATAAATCCGCAGGATATTAGTCACGTTTTAGTACACTGACCTTGGCTCCAACGATGTGTTTAGACGCAAGGATACAGTCACGTACAGAAAGTTCGTTGGTCACATCGCAATATCCTTAATGTTGATGATATCAGTAAACGGCCGTTGTGGCAATATTGTCTTAGATCGTGTTAGAGATAAAATCTTTATTGGAATGATGTAGTAAAATGTACGTAGGTAAGCTGTGTAGTTAATTAATTAAGTACACCAATAGCTGGTCTTGATGACGTTATACGTGATTGCTCCATGTGCAAAGACATCGTAAGATTTAAACTGTATAAAATTATATGCTAAGGAACTAAATATTCTAAAGAAGCCCCTCGAAGCTACCAGCTACTTTTATGGTAATGCGTCTTAGATAAATGCCTTCAACTCCATAATTATTCACAGAAAAAAGACTCTTCAACATTGCGATAAGCGAATGGAGATAGATACCTATTACTATGAGAAGGTAATAACATTTCTAAACTCATTGCCAGTATTTCTTTTTCAAAGCGTATCTCACTTAATGCTACGCAAAGATGCGAGCGGATCAACTTATAAAAATTACATAAATGTAACTGAATTTTAGAAACAAAATAATATGCGTGACCTTTGAATTCGTTAATATGTAAAGCTATATCTACATAATATACTTTAAGTATAATCACATCCGAAAATAATATTTTAACAAGGTTATACGAGAAACCTTTCCGTTGTAATCCAATAAATTGTTCGTCTAAAACTATTAGGTCAAGTTGCCTCATATCTCATACATTGGCTTCTTGATACACTGCTGATGTGTGCATTAAAATCGATACACAGCTGCGACGACTTCGTTCCTCGAAACAAGTAAATCGATACGTATATTCAATTTATAATAACACATCCCACAAACGACTTGAATGTCATTAGAAGTCTGCAGTAGTTTGAAACACGTTGCAAAATCACACAGAGGAAAATATTTTACCTACACAGCTTAGAGTACAACAGAGTATACATACATACATACTACATATACTACATATGTATTATATATGGACCCAGGTGAACATACGTGTCGACAAATAATATAAATGGATATCGTAAACAGAATCGTTCCAAGAAAGTTTACATCAGAAAAAATAAACGCGAGAGAAAGATTTATTTTAAAATTAGACAGTCATAATTAATTCATTAGGCATAAATATTTGTGCAAAATGCCGTCGATACTATTCGGACGAATTTATTGCATTTTTTATAGAAGTAAAAGCGTTATTCGGACTGTAGCAAACATTATAACATGTCATGTTACATTTTATAGCTGTCTGTCCGTACGTTTTCACGCCGAAATCACATATTAGTAAACATTTGAAATGAAATATTATACACTAAAGATCTTTTTTTTCTTATCTTATAAATCGTTAGGGGACTCAATTATGTTTAAGGTATTGTGTGCAGAAATATAATTGATGATCTCATTTACTCAAAATGTTGTTCATAAAAAGTATTTCGTTTTTTAAAAACAAAAAAAAGTAGTGCTACCGTACTTGGAAAACCAAAACAACAGGTAGGTACGCGAAAAAGGAATAATGACCGGTACCATCCATTAAAAGTCTGTCATAAACCAAAATTGAGGAAAAGCCACGAACAAATACTAGTAGTAAATAAAATACAGACAAACGGAACTGTAGTTCCTCTTTACCAATCAGATAAACTACTGACTTGTGTATTGAGAACGAATTAACAATGCCAGGTAACAGTCGAGGTGAATACTTTACGTCTATTTCGTAACTTCCATAAACAACTGTATTTAGCTTTGGCCTAAATCACCTTGCTCTACCACAAAGGTTGTTCCCAACGGTCGGTACCGCCCCCTGGGGGCGCTGGAGCGTTTCAGAGGGCAGTAGCGAGTGCAAAGGCAAGGCCCTGTTTAAGGAGGCGACACGCGTCGCGGACACAGAGAGTCGCCGAAAACCATAACGTAGTTAAAAGTATAGTTTTTGCCGATACAACGCGATACGCGACGTGCGGCTCCCCACGTACTCTTAAACGAGCCTAAATGTGGGAGGCGTTATTGAGAATCTAGGGGGTTGTCGTGGAAAAAGTCACGAAATACCTCTACAGAGAGTCGAGAGAAACTAAATGAGATGGGGGCGTTGGATTTTTTTTGTAAATGGGTATACCATAACAGTTTGTGAACCTATGCTCTTACAGCAAAATTGATGCTATCGTTGGTAAACTTGGTTGGTGCTTTGAACTCAAAGTAATTATGCGGGCTTAGATTATTATTATATAAGTACCTAGTACATAAATCTTATCAGCATAAACCTGAATTTTTTGGTTAACTAAGTAGGTGGGCGGTAGTAGCTCATTATGTAAAAACCTTGGCTTCAAACCCGGTGGTTGTGACTTCTAACCCGGCCCGTATGGATTATATCAAAAAATTGGTTTATGAAATTAGCACACACGCAAACACAGGCAAAACATTATGAAGAAATGAGCACTTCTTGTTGGTTACTCGTTTCGAAACAAATCACAATAGTTTGCTAGTCTTGTACTTTTGTAACAATTAATCTTACTGAGAGGTGCAAGAAGCAAGTTTATGGGCATGTTATGGGTTTTCAGTCTTCTGTTAGGAAATTACTGAGTATTGGCTCAGAGTCAGGAAGTTGGCGATGATACAACATCGGAAAGCACGTTGGAATCTTACGCTTATTTTCTTTCCGGTCGTGCCAAACTGTCATCCTATCGGATTATGAAAATGAAGGAACGATAAAATGTGTTGCGCGAGCACTTATTTATGCGCTACCTTTAACTTACATTATTTCCATCGGTATGGACTGTATTATCCTCGTTATCCTCATAAGAACGAGATTTCCAAACACAATAGTTTTAACAATAGATTAAAACTTTAAAAGGAATAGAATAGAATAATTATTATTATTTATTTAGCATTAACACGTTTAAGTATATTCCGATATGACTTTATGATTACAGACTGTTATTAATTAATGAAATGGCGAGCTCAAAAGCTACAAGCTGGGTACAGTAACCAGAATTCCGGTCTACTAAACAAACATGTAAGCCAATCTGCTCTGTGTAGAGTCTATCAGGAATCAGATAAAAGTTCTATTCATATTCTGTGCTCGAAAAAATACTCACACGACAAAAAGTGCACATAATACCTACCCAGAAGAGGTCTCATCGCTCAAAACATTTGGAAGTTTTTGGAAGCTAAAGGAAAACAGCGAACTCTTTAGAAAAGGTATCCCTATTTTTTATAGATCATAACCATTATGATGAAGTGGCAACATTTACTAATAAATTAATAGACCATTGCTGCCAAAAGAAACAGCAAATAAATGCGGGGGCGTAGAATCAGACTAAATTAAGAATACAGAATTCGTCATTATTAGCCAGCTATTAAGGTGACCAGGGGGGGCACCCACGCCAAATAAGGACTTCCCTCCATTGAAAGATCGTCGTTATGACATCGTGACATCATCCACAAACTTTGCACCCGTTAAGATCGGTATTGTTGATTCATTATATTATCATTAGACAGAAAATTATACATTTGAACAGACATTAAAATTTCGTTACAATTCTGGGTATTTTTGAATGGCTTTGTTATGGTTATGTTTTGAATTATATTTGTGTACCTAATGGTTTCATCAAACGTATATCGGACCACATACAAAGATCCCATTAATTATTGTCTTGGGTTATCAGAACAACGCAGGTACCACATATATTATAATTAGTAATACAAACAGACAGACACACAAATGTTCATCACGCGGTTATTTGTCCGGGTGGTGATCAAAACCATGGTTCAGGAGGCAAGGAGTCACTACCGAATGAGCTATCAGGCCAGACAACTAAAGTTTAAGTGGAAAGGAAGTAGTAATCATAAGTTACTCTTGTCCAATGTTGATGCTTTACCATTACGACTCGTAATTTACGAGGTTGCATACGACATTAAGACACCTACTAAATCTAAGGTAAGCAAGACCATGTGAATGTCACTGTAATCTCATTCGACACCTACTTAGTCTGATTGGCATGGTAATGGTCATTGTGTTTGAAACCCCTTATCACAGCGCGAATACGCCGCGCAGTCTAATATTAACACGGTCCAGTCCATAATTTATTAGTTTACGAGTGCAACAAAACGCAACTGCGATGCATCCTGGCCTAAACAACCCAGCTATTTCGAGTATTATGCTCTAGCGAAATGTAGGTCGGCGGCAAACTATCATAGGAGTTGCAACATCAATTCACGCTCACGGGTTTTTTATGAAGACCGACAAAGATGTTATTCGTATTAGTCTTCAGAAATGGGATTTCCTTTTGGAAGTACATCATGTAAGTACGTATTCCACATGTTTAGAAAGGGATATCTTACAAGAAATTGGGTGTTCCTGAAATCGCCGATAAAGTTTATTTTCCTTTTACGCGCCTAGGGAGACAAGTCTGTCCTGCGTCCTGCCCGAACTATTAGAAGCCTGTACAGATGACGCGTTTTAACTTTCGGGTTCTGGAATCGATTGTGATATACCTACTAGAGCAGGGGTCGCCAAATGATGTAACGCGAGTTGGATGCGAACCGTAGTCACCGCCGAAAAATATTGTTCAGATCCAGAAGCATCTAAGGATTTTGGCTTAGCGTATTTATATCAGAACCTAAGAAAATGTAAGTAATATTTTTTATAATTTAATATTATACATATGTGTATTTTTTAAATAAACTAACACTTTACACACATCACCCTCACGTTAAACGTGCGATTGATTATCTCAAGATCGTACGATCGTACTGAAACTCACGAATAAACACGTCATCTCGATAGGGGGGGCCTAGCCTTGCAACAGTGCTAAGAAGAATGGAAGAATAGTGACCTTTAAGTGCAGCACAGACGGCACACTTTTTGTGCGATAGAGTCTGCGCCTGAGACATTTAAAAAGAGCGTCTAGGTCTGCCGACAGAATATTCGAAGAATGTGCATCGTGTGCGTTGAGTCTGTGAAATATCCGCGACAGATTTTTGCGCGTCGTGTGCGTTACTGCATATAATTGCAAAAAAGTGCGTCACGGATAGTCTCTCGTCTGTGCTGCCCCTTACATAAGTCATAAGGATTTCTAAAGCTAACATGGACTTGATGCTGCATTGGGTTTACTTTATGGCACTGACTTACTTTCAGACTAAACCTTCAAATTGTAAATTAAAGCTTGTACCATTACTATCATAAGGTATATCCATAAGATGATTAATTATTTTGTTAAATAAGTTGATGCTGAAGTGATGTATTTTCGAAAAAACTCAAAGTTAAAAGCCATAGGAATCAAAAAATTACCTTTGATTCAATACAAGTTATTATTTTATACTTAAAACACTTAAGCAATTTTAACAAATGAAGCTAACAATAAGTAAACAATTAAAAGGTAACATTTATGACCACTTTCAATATTAAAATCATAATATATTATGAATCATTAGTATGCATTAGTGGTTGTGGTCTTTAAAATACCCACAAGTCATACCTCATACTTGTCTATGTAGATAAATTGATTGCATTAATTAATTTCAAATTATGTCATATACTCAATCTTAACATTGCATATAAACAACATTTTATCTATAATCTAACATACCAACCATACCCAAACTGGTTTAGTATATATAGTACTGGTAAGGTTGCCAAACATATTTTTAAAATTGAGTAGGTATGGCCTCTATGTAATGTAGGTATACCATATAATATCACTTATTTTATACATAGTATAAAATAAAGTCGCTCTTTCTGTTCCTATATACCTAAATCCCTATGTGCACTTAAATATTTAAAACTATGCAACAGATTTTGATGGTTTTTTAATAGATAGAGTGATTCAAGAGGAATGTTTATGTATGAAATACCCGAAGTGTAGCGAGGGTGGGTTCCTAGTAATGTATATAAAATGCTAAACATACTAGTTTTTGCACAATGTGACACTACAACTTGCCACAGATATATGATACAGACCTACTATCATAACCAAATAGGTAAATGTTCACTTTTTAAAAGTTTGCAGGTTGATTTACCATTTCTGAACTCAGATTCTACTTCTTGTAATAAGAGTGGATAACCCTAAACACTGGTAGTTCAAAATAGGGTCAATATTCAAGACAAACAACACTGTGTAAGTACTTATTAAGGAAACACAAATAAATCTATTCAGAATTTTAATTCTTTTTAATAAACCAAAATGAATTTTCCTGTGTCTGTTGACAATAAAGGCAGAAAAATTAATTTCACTTAATCTAAGTAGTAAAGCATAATAAATCTTTCCATCCATATTATTTTACATTCTTCTTAGTAGTTAGGAAACTTGAATAAAAATGGGTAAGCAAATTAAATTTAACAAAAATTATATCCATAATGTAGTAACAGATATTTCTGCATTAGAAAATAGAAGAATTAACCTTTCATTCATAATATGGCAGATTGCAGCAACAACATAATAGTTTTTCAATTGTTTAATAGGCAGATGAGACTTCAGACATTGTAGTTATAGGCAATCCAGGCAAAAAAGGATACTATTATAAAATTAAATGGAAATAATATGTTTGTAGTCCTCAACAGTCCACAATATTGTTCAGTAAACTATAAAGTTTATAACTCTGCAAGATGACTAGGTCATGCAAACTGTTACCTACCTACTAGACATAAAATTACCTGTTACCTCCCACTGAGATACAGACCTTATTCAATTGTAATAAGGTGCAAATGTAATGAAATGAGATTATGAGACCACATGAGTCATTCAAAATTAAGGAAATTAGTGCTTGTTAGACTAAGGAAAGACATGAAAGCTTTTTCCTTGAAACTATATACATATTTTCCTGTTGTTAAAGAAAAATAATGCCTTCAAATTCAAATGTAGAAATAAGATATTGAAATACATAAAACCAATACCAGAATTTTCTATGATTGGCAATGAGTAAATAGTTTATTGATCAGGTTAATAATTGATAATAAGTGATATTTACCAAGTCTTCCGTATGGTCAAAAGAGTCCGCGGTGGTCTCTTGCCATTTGGGTCTGTGACCAGCGAGAAACGGTCACTAAAGCTCCTCTTTACCTCCGGCAAGTTCGTCAGCTGGTCGCACGAGGACAATCTCAACGACTTCCCTGTTACAAGCCCATCAGACCTTCTAGATCTAAACTCATCCGACTTGTCACCGATCACTGGTGCTGACACACGCTTACTCTGATGCTTTTTCTTATGCGATCTAGATGTGAATTCGTTCGTATCGCAATCTGTCACCTCTCTGTTCTTACTGTATTCGCCATCACCGAATCCTTGGACAAAACAGAGCATAATATCCTCAGGATACGATTCCTTCATTTAGAAGGACATTATAGCCGAACTATCATATGGATTTAGGTCAGTATTGTATAGCCGTTTTCTATTTACGAATCCCGATCAACAGAATTAACTACCTAATTAATTTTATTAAATTAGAACACGAACATTGGTAATAAAATGAAAGCAACGTATTTTTTTACAGAGAGGAATTTTAGTCACTGCACATACTTAACGGTAACTTGCAATTTGCACTTTTACACAAATTTTGTTTTTCACTAATAAATTATTTTACTGAAATTAATCTACATTGAGAAAGTCCAAAAACGATTTTCGCCAGAGCCGCCAAAAACGTCAAGTGACGTTTTCTGCTTTCGTTCGGTAACTGAAAAACTCGAGTCGGCTAAGACGTTCGGAAACACATGCGTGAAGCAAGCGAACCATTTGAGAACTGAGTGATTGACCAACCGGTCTGCCCCGCCAGCATGGTCGGCGACGCGCAATCGCGCGCTGAATGGGAATGAATATCTATATGTGCATATTATACATTAATTCATCATTGTTTGTGCAAGACACGTGTACTGTTAAATTGTTTAGCCAAACAATTGCAAATTAACTGTTTAGTCGACTCACGTTTTGTGAATAATGTAAAATCTAGTATCATCAATTTGGTGATAAAAATTATGAGCTCTACCTGTACTTTAAACTTTATGCAAGATTATTTTAATTTAACCATTACTGACCTAAATGGCTGGGTAAATTCTGAGTGTTGCCTGGATTATTCGATCTTCCAGCTATTTTTTGCCAAACAAGGACGTGTACTTAATAATATTTTTTATTTAATTGTCCATCTATTCTAGATAGATGTCCACCAATAGCTGCTATCGTGTGGCGATTTGTGACCACTCATCTGTTAACATTCTGCAGAAACTCGTCTACTTCCACTTCACTTGTCAGTTATTTGACGATATCTACAGTTTTACATTACCGACGATCTCAAAGCCATAACATGTTGATCAGACAAAGAACGACTACTACCACTATACACGTTGACCGCCATGCCGGTCACCGGTGACCGGCAAACAATAGTTTTTCTATTGTGTCTAGTTTCTCGGCAGTCAAAGACTTAACATACTTTATTTCATACAATAATTAGGTACAACAGTAATTCCGGGACTGGGAATGGCCCTTTGTCCCTGGGTTGAATGAACTGTAAACTTGACAGCGGAAAGGTCGTTAGCCGAAACATGACAGTTGAAGACTAATCTCATACCTAAACCCTGCAATCCAAGACTGGCTCGGTGGCTCAATTGGTAGTGACCCCTGCCTTCTGAACCAAGAATCGTGGGTTCGATCCCCACCCGGGACAAACATTCGTGTGATAAACATTTGTGTTTGTTCCGTGTCTGGGTGTTTATATTTGTATATAAGTATTTATTTGTGGTACCTTCGTTGTTCTGATACCTATAATACAAGTGCTTAAGCTACTTACTTTGGGATCGGAGCAATGTATGTGATGTTGTCTGATATTTATTTATTTACTTGGAATTAAAATATTTGCTTAATTGAATAATAGGTAGGTAAGCTAACCGAATAATGATGTTTTTTTTTACAAAAATGATTTTACGGCCTGGGATCACTTCTTCTATAGTCAACTCGGTAGCTATTTCTATTCATATCAACAATAATGTCTTGTTTCAATTCCTGATCTTGGTCTTAAAAGCTTGGTGTAGATTCAAAAGAGAGACAAGATACCTACTTCCTTGCGTTTCTTATTCCTACCCTTTCCTACTTATGGTACATTAAAGCCAATGTATTTTTGTGGAATTAAATTCTTTCAGGTATCAGAAAAACATTGTGTTTATAGACATATGATACCTACTTTTGCAGGAAATGACACAATCTTGATCATTTAATCACCCACCCAATTGACATTGAGAAAAAATTCTTTGCTATTTACGAGTGAAATAGTAAGTAGGTACACAAAAGTATCGTGTATTATCAATAATTTATCTTTTATCTAGATAGTGTAACAAAGAACTACTCAATCCTAAAAATACTGTCGGAAATTTCTTGCATCAAAAAATCCGCTCTTCAGAAAAATATCTACATTTTCTCTATCAAAAAAGGATGTCTCGAAATCGTTGCTTACTAATACCTAAATTGCAAGACCTACAATTATTATCATTATTATATACTTATTTCCTGTACATGATTTTCTTTTCTGCTCTAAGGACTAAATTTCAAATTCTGCCTCCTCTGACAATGCCATCATTAATAAACAAAAGTTATTATACTTATAAACCACTAGCTGTGCTCGCGACTTCGTCCGCGTGGAGTAGTTATTTTTTTCCCGTCTTCTTTACATTTTCCATTATTTCTCCGCTCCTAATGGTTGCAGCGTGATGTTATATAGCCTAAAGCCTTCCTCGATAAATGGTCTATTCAACACAAAAATAATTTCGGACCAGTAGTTCCTGAGATTAGCGCGTTCAAACTAACAAACAAACTCTTCAGCTTTATAATATTAGTTAAGATTAATTCTTAAACACATACCCAACATAATATTGTATTGATAAACGATCCCCAAGTAAGTAGCTAAAGCACTTGTGTTGTGGGTATCAGAACAGGGTATCAACTTACTTCAATAGGAACAATTATAAACGCCCAGAACAGAACAAACGAAATGTTCATCACACAAATGCTTATTCCGGGTGGGGAACCACCCCTGGTGATTACTTAGGGTGTAGAAGTTACGGTATATTAATGTGAATGTATTAGGTAGTTCAAATGCCATGGTCCCGCGGGGTGTCAGTGTTGTATCCCGGTATCCTAGGTGATTCCAGTAGGTAAATGCGCCGGGTTATCGATCCCGCTTGCATTTCATGGTATAACTGCCAGATTTGTAGTTACGAACCGTTCCATTTATTTAACAAGGAATCGATAAAGTTCGTAGTGTTGTGAATAGTCCTGTTTAAACAGGAGGCAGTCATTTTGATTCCGTAGAAAGAACAGTACCTAAGCCTAAAATTCATCAAAGCCTTCATCTGTACAGCTTCAGCCGTAGGAAATTCACTGTAGGACATAGACCTCTCCCAAAGACTTCCACAAGAACCTGTTGGCACAACTTAAGGTAAACTATATACCTACCTACCCTTTCGATTATATTATCTGTGATAACAAAGTAACGTGTATATTTTCTACAGTAGGTATTCATTAGAAAAAAAATCTAATAAAATTAATAACCTTTTTAATATGCCTGTAATGGTGGGTAAGTTTCTAGGCTATTCTGCCATACAAAGTAGGTACGTATGTATTAGGTATGTACTAATTGTATGGATTTCTTTGTTAATAATTATTAGCGGCTCTAAAATGATCGTGACATGGGCCTGACGAAGATAATAGGTAAGTACATACTCTTCTTCTTCTATGCCCTTTCACACTTTCGGTGTGGTCGGCTCTTTAATATTTTTTTACGTCGGAATGGTCTGTCCAGGCTTAGGTATCAGCTCAAGTAATTATAAGCTCACGGCTCACAGCCAAGGTGTGTCCTCAATTCGACGACTTGTCCTTCTTCAAACGTGGTCTAAACTTCTAAAGAGTACTTTCCTCAGGGTATGCATTGGCTTGGCTGTGCCCCCAACATTGCATAGTCTGCAAGCGACGATATCCGTTTAGCATTATACGGGCCGCTAGCTCTTCTGCACTCCTTAGTAATAAAAAAATAGGGTTTCTGTAGACAGAAGTCTCGTCATACTGAACCACCAGGTCGATGGCGGACGTTGTCTGCGTCTTTCATTCTCTGGTAGGTTAAGGGGCTGCGCAGATGACAGACTTTTTGTGCGATAGAATCTGCATCTGAGACATTTAAAAAGAGCATCTAGGTCTGGCTACAGCGGTCTACAGCTCTGCCGACAGAATGATCGAAGATGTGCGTTGAGTCTGTGAAATATCAGAGATAGATTTTTGCGCGTCGTGTGTGTTACTGCATATAATTACATCACAGACTAAAAAGTGCGTCACGGATAGTCTGTTGTCTCCGCTGCACCTAAGAGCTCTCTTGACAAAGTACTCCGCACAATTTCGGTGAGCTACTGAAGATAGTACCTACTGCTTAATTAAAATATGTAATCCATTTGTTTAAACATAAGTACTTCTTGTGTATGAGTAGCGTAAAACAAATGATGTTTCACGTACCTAAATGAATTAGAGCAAAACTTCGCTGTTATAAAATCTACTCTTCGCAACCGAAATAATCCCTAATCTTTATGGGCAGTAGTAAGTACGAGTACATACCTACGAGTAACCCCAAGTGGTATTTACACGTAACGTAAACTTAACTCTTGTGTGTGACGGTTGACGTTTGATTCTGATTTGTTGGGTATACCAATAGAAGTAACTACATAAAAAGAAAATACCTTTTCTTAATAGTGAATGTATTAACCTTCATTAAAAAAGTGAATCTATCCCTTATATTTTCTGAGAGCAGTATTCTGCCGAGAAGATACCGGCAAGAAACTCGTGTAGCTCATCATCAGCCTTTATCCCCATAGGCCTGTTCCAATGTGTAGTTGCTCTTTCAAAATAATAAATAGATATTACATTTTAATATTTACCGTTTTACTTATGGCATGAACTTTAAAGAGAAAACTTATTATACCTAGATAAAATTCATTATAGGTATGTACTAAATTTACATTAGCGGAATGATGGTTTCAAGAGTATAATAGAAATAAATAGAAATAAAAACCGTTAAAGGTACAAAACTGTACAGTGTAAATGATACTTCTTGGTAGCTAGCACACAGAACGCTCAGTTGGAAAACGAAAGGCAATTTAACGTGAGGAATTCCGTTGTTAGCGCCATCTTGACACAGATTCAAGATCTTGATAAGGAGATTCTGTAATATTATTTACCCATGGATTCACCACGTCCGCTAGAAAACACCATACCTAATTAGTAGAATTATACAAACACTGGGTATTCGATTAAATCAGAATAAGACCATATTTTTGTTCTTTTTTCTTTATACCTACTTTGTAATCAAATTTATAATTCCGTACCTCCATGAACGTTTCCTTATATTAAAACCAGAAGGTCACATCTTCGGGCAAATGATAATTATCTAATGAATATCTATGAATAGCATTTGCCCGAGAAATTTAATTCTTATCTGTATCCCAAACATAACCAAATGGCTGATTAAATGAAAAGCATTAGGTAGGTACATCTAAATATTGATTCTGCCATAACAATTGGCATTACAAATCAAGCGGTAATAAAATATTTATATTACAATGCAAATGGTAACTAATTATGTTATGCAATTTACGTCTTCCTGTCGGAAAACAGAGGGAGTACGTTTTATAATTAGGTAGAGTCACGGCATGCCCTTGCGACTTAAAATTAAACTCAAGCGCATTTATATAACTTTAAGGCAGGTTGTTTCTGGTCAGTTTGTATGGGGTATGTATGTAGGTACTACTCGTATATCTGCGTAATGTAGGCCAGGTGGAGTGACGAGTTGCGCAGAAAGGCTGGCGAGTGCTGGATGCGAGAAGCCAAGGATCGAGCAAAGTGGCGAACTTTGAAAGAGGCCCATGTCCAGCAGTGGACTGATAAAGACTGATGATAAATGTAAGTATGTAAGTAACTATTGAATAATGGTACCTACCTGGTAAGTGGTAGTTAAGAACGATTTTTCTCACCTTCCACGGTCTTGATAAGGTTTTAGGTATGAGTTTAAGATAAAATTAAGTAAAGAAAAGTATGTAAGTAAGTTTATCAGTTGTCTAGCACCCATAGTACAAGCTTCGGCTTAGCTTGGCGCTAGATGGCGATGTGTGGCCCATCGTGGCATGTCTTGGGTTATTTATAAATATATCGATGAGCGCATATTAGTTATTTGTGTAAGTACATATAACATTAGTCTCACAATCACCTATTTAAGCAAAACGTTAAAAGTTACAGTGAAAGTTTTTTGTCGTAGGTAAATTGAAAAATATGCGAATGATTTTATCACCTACCAGATTTCATGACACTTGTTAATGATTCACTTATATTTTGATAGATAATGAAATGACTAATACAGGTGTTCCGCCGACTGTACATACGGTGGTCGTAAGCCAAACGGATAAACCCTACCACCGACCGAGAAGCTCAAAATCTCAAGAAGGCGGCTCTGACAATACTTACAGGAAATGGGGCAGTGATTTGTATTATTTTCCGTCACCGCATAGACATAAAAGTTATGAGCCATATCTTAATCTTAACTAATATTATAAAGCTGAAGAGTTTGTTTGTTTGTTTGAACGCGTTAATCTCAGGAACTACTGGTCCCAATTGAAAAATTCTTTTTGTGTTGAATAGACCATTTATCGAGGAAGGCTTTAGGCTATATAACATCACGCTGCAACTATTAGGAGCGAAGAAATAATGGAAAATGTAAAAATAAAACGGGGGCAAAATAACTATTCCACGCGGACGAAGTCGCGAGCACAGCTAGTATTATATAACCTTAAACTCTCATAAGTTAGATGATCGGTATTCCGCGAAAGGTCAAGAGCGAGTTCAACGCACTCCGAGGGTGGAACCCTAATCACGGCCGAGTGCACTTTATGCCTTAACTTAATGCCTACGGAATACGGACGTGTTATGAGCTACGAAATTACTTACGTAGGTAATGGGTACAATATATTTTTATATTAGCAGCAAATGTAACGGTAGTACGCACGAAGCAATTTGCTTCGTGGTAGTACGGTTCCCCATTTTTAGGGTTCCGTAGCCAAATGGCAAAAAACGGAATCATTATACGTATAGATTCGTCATATTGTCTACCTATCCGTCTATTTGTCCGTATGCCACAGCCACTTCTTTCAACCACTATACTATTCAAACTTGGTAAATAAATGTATTCAGTGAAACCGCAAACAAAAATAGAAAAAAAAACAATACATTTTGGGGGTCCACTTATACCTACTTTAAATCGAAATCTATAGCATCTTTTAAGCTACATTATTTATAATTTTGATATTTATAAACAAATGATATAAACGAAATATTAAAATAAACTTTTTATGCCAGGTATACAATATTTTCAAATATTATCCGGGGGTCTTTTCACGATAACGAAGTAATATTTTCACCAATGTTTCTTTAACAGGCGCTCAATCGACAAGAATCCAAAAAATAATTAGTTTACGTGCCTTTTATGTTTGACTAAGAGGTAATATCCGCTAAAGCTTAATGCACAACTTTCTGTTTTATAACGCCTACATGTAACATGTATCAAACGATAATTATAAATTTATAGGTAAACACGACGCTAAGATGTTTACAACGTCTCAGAGCATTCTCCGAAGGCGCTATACATCAAAGCGATTTAAGCACTCTTCCCTGAAATTACAATAATTTGTGTAAATCATTATGATATCATGCCAACATCCGTGATCGGAATAGAGAGGTTTGCTTGACTCTCGGAAGCCATTATTATGGAAACATCGCTTAGATTCACATTACTCATTTGTTTTACAGCGTTCCATTCCAGAACAGAGTATCAGTTAGATGAAGATGTGTGCATCAGCTCTCTACTCATATACTTGAAGTCTTGAATAAGAAAGAAAGAAAGAAAGTAGCATTCGGGGTTCTATATAAGCTGTCTATATAAGTAGTTCACTCAGTACTC
The DNA here is from genome assembly GCA_031163375.1 of Conogethes punctiferalis. Classification (NCBI taxonomy): domain Eukaryota; kingdom Metazoa; phylum Arthropoda; class Insecta; order Lepidoptera; family Crambidae; genus Conogethes; species Conogethes punctiferalis. Next base: position 7,702,815 of record CM062092.1, on the reverse strand, counting down.
CACAAGCTGTGTATGTAAGCTGTTGGGCAACTTTGTGTACACCGTCACTTTTCAATGGCTGTCTGTTTATGTACGCACAGGGAAAATGTTGCCTGATATGAAAATCAAATCTATCCTACTACGTAACAAAGCAAAATTAATTTTAATCAATACTTATTTGAAACCATACAAACACATTTACTCGGGAATCATAAGCATCAAATACCACAGTTGAAAATAAGCTCTTTAAAAATCCGGTTTCAATTTACCTCTAATGCCAAAATAAAGTTGTAAGTTCAAGATGTTGTTCAGTGGCAGGTTGGAGTGGATACCAATAATAAATAATTCAAGGAAATCTTAGGAAGTCTAAACATTTTTAAATTTCAGATAAGAATATTATGTAATTAATTAAGTAAGTGCAACTCACATATTATTTATCCCCTCACTCTCATCCATATGGCTATGCACGGACACTTAACAACTAATAAATAAACGATTTTATTTTGCGAACGTTTGATAAAAGCAGTTATATCAACAAATACCCACTGGGCCACAATTAATATAGGTGAGCACTGAGTCACATTTAAATTGACGCGTTATCAGAAGATTATCTGAATCATAAAAAAGAAAAGTACGCAGGCAGAATATAAGCTCTGAGATTATGACAAGAGGACAATTTTTAAAAAACATTTTCGGATATTCTCATTAATCCACAATTTTGTTCCAAAACTTCCAAAGCTATATCAATGTTGCGTTTCGTTTATGATATTTGCGTCCTTGCAAAATTTTCAAGAGAGCCGAGAGGTAGGCGCGATTCTTCGCTCGAATTGAGCCGCCGCGCCGTCCGGGTAAGGACTTCCACTCTATAGAATAAAAACTCGACCTCTGGGTCTTGTTTATGCCAGTGAGTAGGGTTTCCGGTGCTCGTGGCGGGTTTGGGCCGGCATCGCGGCATAGCGGTGGCAACTGACAGGTAACTTGACCAGCTTGTCCGTTGTTACTCTTTCGTTGGCTTGTCTTACGATTTCCATCAGGAGTAGGGAAGCCATTATGTCGAGCTACTATAAAAAATGCAATAAATAGTGCAGCTTAAATGGTATAGGTGGATCTGAATTAATGTCACACCTTTGGAATAGTACCCAATCAAATTTGAAAGCCTATTGCCATCTCATTTTGCAACTTATAGTTCATTATCATCCCGGCCCTTCGTATGTCCGTCTTCAGACGTAGGAATCCTACAAATCTGTCCATCTCTGCCTACTTCTCGGACTAGAAGCTCTATGTGACCCAGCGTGGCATATCTTGAGTTTTTTTTATATTGTTGATCATTCTTTCTGGTAACCATAAAATATCATTAAAAATCTGAAGTCTATATGTATAAAGATGTTACGAAATCGAATCCTATGAACATCGAGATGAGATATAACTTGACAGCAAAAATACTTATAGATATTAAATAAATGGTTCAAATTTAAATCTACAAAAAAATAAGCGTTATCATTATCACCGATTTTGATAAACACCTGGCCTATAGAGGCTAAACGAAAAACGTGACTTCGCGTCATATGGCAGTATGCACAATATCAAAGTGATCATTTGACCGCACAAATCGAGACACCGGTATTGAGGTCAACAAGTCGCTACCCCGACAAATACCTCACAAGTAGGGCTATATCTATTTTTACTCGACCAAGTAAAGATGGTGAATCACTTCACTCACGCTAACATGAAATGTTTGCGAATGAATAAATAAAAGTGTACTTTAATGCTCATGGGAAGAAATATCTGGGATCTAAATATACGGACTTTGTTGTGTTTACGAATCAGTTTCAATAACAAAAATCTACTATGAAAACTGATGAGTCAATCAAATTGTAGGTGGTTTTAAATAGAACTTATTTTATCGTTTTATCTTACACACAGTCGATATTATAATATGGGTGCAATAATTTTCCTCGAGCGGAGTGGTAATACGAACGTTTTTTGTAATATATTCAAAAGCTTCAAGCTTTTAACATAATCTATTACCATTTTATTGTATTGCATTATTATTACATATGCTTACTAATACGTACGTACTTTAACATAATATATTACATACTTAATTAATAATACTTATCTATCAAACCAATGATCAACCTATCAAACGAGGTTTATATTTATACGAGGAGATTATAAGTATTCAGACTAATGGAAAAAAGTTTAAAGTGGTCGTCAAAAGGTTTACAAACTTTGTTCCGAAAGGTGTATGGACCTAAGCCGTAACGGCTCTTTCATCATCATCAGCCTATCGCAGTCCACTGCTGGACATAGGCCTCTCCAGTTCTTCGCCACTTTGGGCAAACATCTGAAGGCAATACCCATAAACGCCACCCTGGGCAGGCGGGTTGGCGAACGGCTCCTTGAGTGCACGTTAAAGAAAACCTTGTGAAAAGTAGTTCCATAAATTCCAACTAAGTACGCCAATTGCAATGATACGATTATTTTCGTTCTGGCACCTACGGGAGGGAGTGTCTCCTATGACGTCAACTTGGCTAACATCCCACGCGGCGACAAAATTTGACGTCACCCGCATACTCTTGAAAACAGCGCTCTATAAAGATCGTCTCGTGACTGCACGTAGGTATAGAGGTATACATACATTCGCATTACGTGCCAAAGAACCTACCTTCTGTCAAATGTGATTGATGCAAATAATGTCTACGCAGTGTCTGCGACGCCAGTAGTGGGTGCAAGGAAAATTCGGTCAAGCGGTCAGTACTAAATATTATTTCACTCTCTATCGGTTTTATACAAATAAGAGCCATATTTCTTCCCATCAATATTACGATACTGATTAAGGGAGTGAAAGGGGAAAAAAGAAGAGAGAAACGGGTTCAAATGAAATTAAAATATAATAACAAATAATAAAAAAACAGAAATAGCACGCACGCACGAGATCGGAAAAGAACAGAACGGGAATCTATAAGTAAACAAAAGACAATCAAATATAAAGAAGAAAAAACTAAAACAAGGAGTTTAGCCGCCATGCGGCCAGTGCGTAACAATTATTAAGTAAAGTTAGAATATTCTTAAATTATTAAAGCACGCTCTATTTCTCTGGCCTGAATGAACTGACACTGTGGTGATAATACGAGTATTAGCTATAAATCTTTTACCTGTAGAAAAAAATATAGAAATCTAAATAGTATCAAAAGTGTATATTACCTACAAACTCATTGCAAAAAAATAATTTTTAGTCACCGTTTTCTGAAATAGCCGGTACTGTTCGTAATATCAATTCATTAATAATTTAAAGAAACAGTAGGTAACAACTGTTTCTCAAGCAAAATTGCATTTTAATATGCATCGTTCGGGATTGTTCCAGATACCAATTACCATATAAGAAGCCAGGTAAACACTTGGGAATCTACTTATGTTGATTCATATTGAATTTTGAACAGGTCAGCTTATACTTTGAAGATAGAATTTTATTTTTCTTTGAAAGGTTGCAGGAGCATAGAATAACTCGTGTAATTCTGATGTTAGACAAAAATACTTTAATATCTTTGAGATTATTGTTTTTTTATTAGTGTTGCATTGGGTGCGTGGTTGGTGGACTATCTGGTGCTGTTATTGTGCCTCTGTCAGCGATAAGACCGCCTACATTTATTGCAAATGTTTCGTTTTGTGCAATAAAGACATCTATCTCTTTGTTAACTCTTACGACACCCTTACAAAAGTCAACATCAGCTTATAAATAAATTTTCATTCTATTCCATCTGCCATTAAAAAATAATGTGTATTACAGACTTCACTTTTGTTTATTAGCATATTATTTTATATAATAAATTGAATAGGATCTCTTTACATAGATCCGATGATAAAAATGGCGTTCATTAGCCGAGTAACACGTGTCCGATCGCGCCAGATGTTAAATCGACTGTGTAAATCGTGTAACAAACGTGTTCTGTTGCTAAAGTGTTTGTTTACATCGGCCCTAGTAATATGAACCAGGTGAGTAGTGTACTTAAGTACTTAATAATCGCCATCGTAAAGCGAAAAGTCACTATATTCTACACATATTTCTGTTTTTAAAGCAGGTTAAGAAAAATTGTTAAGAAAGTCTACCAAAGGGTTTTGATTTGAGTTATGACAGTTTCAACATTTATAAAGCAAAGAAATATATTGTTTAAGATTTAAAAACAAAAGAATTAAATTATCTCTTACTAAACCTCAGTTTTTTTGTCTTATAAAATAAAATTTTAAACCATCATCATAAATCTAAAACACGTTTAGACCTACTCGCATTTTTTTAGTGACAACTAATACCTACAAAGTATTATGTTCCTTTCCGGAACATGTGCGCTTGATAGCAACTGCTGAGCGTTGTGGTTTACGATGGAGTTCCCTCGCCCGGAAAAAACCGGTTCACTCTTTTGTGCTAGAGAAAATGCATTTGCACATTCCTGTCACTCGGGAGAATGGTGAGGTATGTTGGACTCACGCCCACGGGAACTTCGGAATCCTAGTAGTTCTGATGTTAGACAAAAGTATTATCTTTATTAGGTATTTAACTAGATTTTAATCTAAGGTAAGTGTCCCTATCACGGAGGTAGTCAAAATCGGTTCCTATTACGGTGGTATTTCTATTTTCGAGTTTTATTCCTATTTTATTCAGTATAAGTGCACCAAAATGTATACTATTTATTCCAAATCTATTCCTTCATCAGTTGACCGAATTTTGCAAGTATAGCACATATACAACACAACAAAATCAATCAATTAGTGTAACGACATCGATGTGAGAGAGGTTTTCATACAAACGCGCAACATCAAATGAAAGTACACCAATATTTATAAACTAAGTTTTTCGTATTAATAACCCGTTCAAGTTCGTTTGTGTGTTATTTATTGCATTTTCCTACTATTACAGCAGCAATTTAAATAGCTTAATTCATATTTTAAACTCATTTTTACCCAAAAAAATAAGAAACAAAATACCACCGTAAAAGGATACAAATTTTATAGGTTGATCCTAATACGGTGGTATACCTCCGAATTAGGAAATATACTAAACATGTTTAATTGTTTATAACTTTTAATTTATTAACTTATTGAATTAGTTCCAAGTTTTATTGAAATAATCATTAATCTCTTAAATTAAGGACCATATTCTGCGGTATGCTATCTTTCTTAGAAATCTAGTTAAATATGAAAATTGTTGAGCATAAAATGTTGGTTTCTTAGAAGCGGTAAAATAAAAAGCTGTATTTTAATTGATCACAAATCGTTTATTTTGTATAACTGTTGACTAAAATTTAACACACTGAGCCAAAAAACTGTTATCGTGTGATTATGCATTTACACTCTTTTGTTTATCGAAATTTTGATGGGTCAGAATTAGGAACATTATAATACGAGTAGTGTTCCTATTACGGTGGTAGTTATTTTCAGGTAACTCCGTATTAGGTTATATGGGTTCCTATTATGGCGCTATTCATAAAATATAAAATTACAAGTTTTAGGGTTCAGTAAATAAATAAAAAGTTTTCTATAATGTTTTATGGATTCTTATTTAATAAAACCAAAAGCGATAAAAAATTAACAATGTATGTAAATAATGTTATTTAAAGAGAATAATGCCATGAAATCATAGTATGGAGAATAGTACAGTTGCATCAAAACCAAAGTTGTATTAGGTATCCAGAAAAAATAATATTACTTTTGACCTTTGAACCGGGGTATAAAACCTATTTTCCAAAAATGTAACATTTATACTTACTACGAGTAGTTTATTGTATATAGTAATAATAATTAGTTTCAACGAGATCTTTTTTAATACGTCACTGTTAGAATTTAGAGGGTTTATTATTTTATTAATTTATTAAAAGAGAATCAATGTTATCAAATCAATGAATGAAAACCTTACAATTTACTTTCATCACCATCATCAGCCTATTGCAGTCCACTGCTGGACATAGGAATCTCCAGTTGTTCGCCATCTAAAGCAAACTTCTGGAGGACATACCCATAATCGCCACGCCGGGCAGGCGGGTTGGCGATCGCAGGGCGTAGCTTCTTGCTCCGGTGACGCTGCTGCCCGTCATCGGCCTGTAGTTTTTAGCTACGCCTTCTATCGTGATGGTTTAACCGCCACCAGTCGGTTTGCCAGAGCCTCGTTTGTTGTTCGGCAGAATGCACCACGGGCAGGTGAGGATGGCTTGGAACGATAAGGTGATAGGTCGCTCCCTTACATCCCTTACATATAATTTACTTTACTAACACATATTTTATATTATTTAATGTACGTAACATTATTTGTTTCTGACCCTCCGAATTAGGAACCGTTTACCGCCGTATTAGGCACTGACCGAAATTATACCTCCGAATTAGGAACAATCGACTCGGCTATTTAAATATTTTTTTTTAAAAAAACTAACATCAAAAGAAACACAAAATCAATAGAAATACAAAATATAATAACCACTTTTGACGATGAAGTGGTTTTGCACATTTAGAAATACTTACAAATGCTTATTTTTGTCTCCTAGTTTCGAATGTTGCGAAATACCTCCGTAATAGGAGCGTTTACCTTACTACTTAAGCTATAAATCCAGAACACACGAACCGATTTCCACGATTTTGCATTCCTTGGAATGGTCTCGGGCTCCGTGAGGTTTATAGCAAAGAAAATTCAGGAAAAAAAATTTCAACAGCCATCTGGTGGCGAAACGGAGCTCGCCGGGTTTGCTATAAGTTATAAAAATAAATGCTCCACTGACACACCTGCCCTGCCAACCACAACTCCTGTCTAGGACACAAGATAAACCTCTTCTTTCTTGTGTGTAGGTTAGGTAGGGCTTTTAAAGCTGGGAAATGCATGCTCTATAGTTCTTTCGCGTTAAGAAAATAGTGACTGACAGGTCACTGACAGGCCACTAGCCAATTAAAACGCTAGAAATTTAATTTCTATAGTCAAGTTTTGGATGGGCAACCACAGAAACATTTTCCTATATCCCCAAAAAAATCATTCACCTACAACCATTGTGCTATATAGTAGCGTCAATACCCGTCACGTCTCAATCTGTAGGTACAACCTACCTACATTAAACGTCATTTCATATCTCGGGCTCGACAGCTAAAAGTTGTTTGTCTCTGCAAGTAAGACAAACATTTTTTCAGGCAGATAATGATAAAGTGGTATCTAATTATTTACAGTTACAGCACGTTGGTCTAGCGTGGGCGAAAGTGCATGTAAAATGAATTAACAAATTAATTAACAGCATACAAAGAATGTGTGTAGGTAGGTACGTATTTTTCTAATCGAATCTAGTTCAATGGTAGGTGGTTTTGACAAGGACTAGACCGGTTCGCGGAATAATAATAAGTTGGTTTTACTATTACTCACCCACTTCTACCAGTGTTAGAATATTCTAACACTGGTAGAAGTGGTAGAAGACTGGACCTATGTCCAGTCTTGATATAATTTCGGGACGTAATGACCAAGAAAAATCCAAAAAACGAAAGAATACTAACCCCGATCACTAAGTATTTCCATCAAACAAGTGCTAGATCGGGAGCTTTGATCAATGTATGTGACGTAGTATATTTATATAATACTAGTTAATTGTAGAAAACAATCACAGGGTACCTAAGTTTTTAGATTATAAAACCCTGATGAAATATAAATTATTGCAGATTTCTACCTGATAGCATGCGCTGCGATAGTTTAATTATACTGCAGAATGCATTTCATGAACATTATTTACATACATATAGCGAAAATAGTATAATTACATAATGCAATCTAAAAACTTCAGTTGCACATTACGGGCCCAAGGCAAAGCGAAGCCATAATTAAAGTAGTATCAAAAATGACTGTTTGACAAGCTGTGACCGCTATGGGAAGAGTATAATATAAGTCTACTCGTATATACCTACTCTTAATAATAGCCAAATGTGCAGTCTTTGCTGTTAATAAAAAAAAAATCTTTCCCATCAATTCGCTCGATGGATCGTTCAGGATCTGGAATGAGCTCAAAGCCGCGGTGTTTCCTGAAGGCTACGACTTGTCCTTATTCAAACGTGAGAAAGAGTTGTTTCCTTACGGTAGGAGCTAGCGGCTTAGCTGTGCCCTCGGCATAAGAAACATACTAAACGTAATTTAAGATTAAACGAGCCGCTTGGTCATCTGCCACCCATACTAGTACCTAATAAATAAAATATCATACCGACGTCTCCATGCAAAAGTCTCAGGTGAAATACTTCGTTTTCCTTTTATCCACGCTTTTGTGATCGTAGCCAACGGCAGACTATCCCTCCGAAATGTGAACCGCCCAGACCTCGCAGTTGTACCCGAGAAGGATTTACTTCTTTCCGTTTGCTCATCATCGAAGTTTTCATCAATCTGTTCCGAGCTGTTTTCATTGTCTTCATTAAGTAATGAGCTTGCTATTTGGTTCACTTCGTTTGTACTCTTGGCCCGTATATCTTTCGCTGAGGATAGACTGTCCCTTTTGAAGGCAAATCTCACCGAAAATGAACCTCTTCTTTTAGTTTTCTCTTCACTCGCTGATGTTTCTTCACCCATTACATATTATTCATTTTACGAGGTTTCCAACAATAAACGAAGGCTTTTTTATGTTACAGAATCATGTAAGTCTTTTAAAACATGCAGTTTCAAATTCAATAACTCAAAACGTTGTAAAAACAAATCACTGATTCACAAAACACGACTAGGCCACGCATATTTTAACAACTAACTGAAAACTATCTTGGTTTCTGGCATTTATTTCATTATTTGTGTTACGAGATACGAAGAAAATGTGCAAATAATGTCAACTGATATGAAGCTGGTCATTAAAATGGATGTTTTATACGTAATTATACGAAGAAATGTTAAAAATTGATTCATACAAATCACAAAAGTAGAAGTTATGCTGTTTGCTTTGTAAAAGGTATAAAGTGAAAGTTTCTGCTCCAATTGGCAACTAATTAATGTAAAATATATCATTATGTACCTAACATCTAAAGTTGTTTCTAACTATCATACCTACCTCGTAAATTATGAATAAAATATGTCATTAGATTACGCTTTTCGCCGGTATTTTTGAGAGTTTGCTTGATATAGAAAGACTTGGGTCTTTCTCTAGTTATATTCCGCAACATGCTGTAGAATAATTTTCATTTGTTTTGACGACTTGTAATTTGATGAATTAAGACCTTTTTTTACATCGCTACTATAACAAATAATTAATTAATACATTTTTACTGTTTATTATTTTTCAGAGTTTCTGTAGAAACGAAACGTCCGAATCACATTATTTACACCTTAAGATAGAGTTTGTGAAGCAAAAGCTTGTAGAGTTAGAAGCGTGGCTCTACATGAAATCTCTACCTATCAGATTTCATGCAGAGCTTCTTCACATTGCGAGTCATATTTTTTTGACTTGGCAGTAACAACATTTTACATGAAAATGTTTTAGTGAGATTTCTATAGATATAGAGGTACGTATTTACTGTAGATATCGCTCGTTACCTCGCCGTCAGCAGTGCTCGATACGCATCTGCCAATGGGTTTGGGCTCAGTGCTCCTTTGCGCGGGCACTCTCCGTTTTCTTTTTTTTCTAAATGACTACGATGATAGTCGAGGCGGCCTTGTCATCAACACCGGGCAGTTGGGGGAGCGGAAGGCTCACACCCCTAAGCAAGAGAGGTAGGGCATAGCGAATCTTCGCTCGAATTGAGCCGCCCGTCCGGGGAAGGACCTCCACCCTATAGAATACCGCAGTCAAATGACCTCTGGGTCGTGTTTCTGCCGGTGAGTAGGGTTTCCGGAGCTCGTGGAGGGTTAGGGTTGAGCCGGCATAGCGGTGGCAACTGACAGGTAACTGACCAGTTACTTGCCCGTTGTCACAGCGACTTGGGCTTCTCTTTCGCTTTCCATCAGGTGTAGGGAAGCCATTATGTCGAGCCACTATAAAAAAAAAAGCATTCTGCGTCGCTGAGGTCGCTAGACGCCGATCTTTGTGCTGCCACACTGCAGCCAGTGCAGCAGCTCACCATCAATGGACTCTACTTCGCTCCACAACTAAATCGTTGCACACCCGCAACGTATTACCTGCGCAGCCGCAACTTCATCGCCGCGCTCACACTGCGCGTTCGCTCTGCTTTGAAACGCTTGTACTCTGCCAGTGTGCCAAGGCCTTAAGTGTACGTGTATGTAGTATGTACTCACTGTCCCGGGCACGCGGGGGTGGGCACGCGCAGATGGTGTCCCCTGCGCGGGCGCTCCGCGTCACTGCCGTCGCTCGCCTCCTCGCCGGCGACGCTGCCCGACCCACCCGCCGACCTGCGCATGCGTTACTATTAGAGAACTTTCATATTAGGCCGTCATGGGATGTAAGGGAGCGGCCTATCATCTTTTCGCTCCAAGCCAACCTCACCTACGGTATAACGGTATAACCATCTCAATTGAAGGCGTAGCTAAATAGCACAGACCGATGACGGGCTGCAGCGTTACCGGAGCGAGAAGCTACGCTCTGCGATCGCCAATCCGCCTGCCCAGGGTGGCAATTATGGGTATATACAATAGGCTGATGATGTTGTTAATGTGTCGTCTGGAACATGGCGGCAGCCTTCACATAATGTGAAGGTCAACTGTCAATTCCAACTGCAACCGAACAACCGCTCGCTGCCAGATTTGTAGTCTAAGAATGCCTACAAAATACGACTGGAGCCGTTTTACCACTATTTCCTTTATAATACTAAATTTTCAGAACAATTGCTACTAGCGCTCTCTGCAATTCATCATGTACGAGTGATATTCAACCATGGTATATTGTTAGTAGTGTTATTTCCCTAGCTGATCTATTTAAAAAAATAGAAGAAAGTGAAAATCTGTTCATTATAATTATGAATAAACAAGCCAGTAGATGAAACTTTCGCGTTGCAAGGTAGGTACATCAAAAGCCCATGTTACTATATCTATTAACAATATAACGCCACGAGTTCACCTTCCATCTACCGGGTACAGGTCAAGTCAGTCCAGCCTCCCATTCAGAGCAATATGGGGACATATTCCATTTCAATATCTTGTGTTTTGTCTATGTCACACTCTAAAAAATACAAAGCATAATGTTGGTCGAATAAATGTTTCCGCAGTGTTCTGACTTTGTAGCGAACAGGCAAAATACGGATTCGTTAATTACAGATTCAGATTCCACCTTTTTATTTCAATGAAATCCGTCTCCTCTATTTCTATTAGCGAAAAAGCAAAAAAGTAGTAAAATATTAAAACAAGTTTTATCTCCTCAAGTAAATTTGTAAAAAAGCATACCTAACTTCAATTAAATCTGTTATTTCAAAATTAGACCTTTGACGACACCCTGATAATTAGTTATCATGACTTAGCGTCATGATTACTTTAAACAATATATCTTCTAAAAACCTTTATACGTTTAGCCATTGTAATAAAATAGAAAGCTTTAATTACTTAAGCAACCATTAAAGTCTGAACCCGGTACAAAATCCGGATTAGATCAAGATAAAACTGTAAAAGTCAGTTCATCACTCGGCCGTAGGAAATTTGATATTGACTAAACCAAGTTAATTTCCATATGACTCTTAGTAATTAATATTGTTATATTAATATGTTTAATGATATTTGTTCAATGAATTGATCACTACCTACATAAACTTGAATAATAAGCGATAGTATAGCAGCATGAACAAAATACGTATTTTTCAAGAAGGGAAGATAATTTTGATCACTAGAGAAGGCCTACAGACTCAAGATATTTTCAATCAGAGCAATTTGTTAATAAGCGTAGATTTATCTATACTTATAATAAATCTGTAGAGAGGTCGATTCTGTACATGAAATATTTTTTCAAAATAACTATCAGGGGGTGATTAGTGATCGATACTGATGCCAAAAATGCAATCAGTAAAATTTTTGTCTGTCTGTCTGTCTGTCTGTCTGTCTGTCTGTATGTTCGTTATAGAAACAAAAACTACTGGACGGATTTTAACGAAACTTGGTACGATTATTCTTCATACTCCTGGGCAGGTTATAGTATACTTTTCATCACGCTACAATCAATAGGAGCAGAGCAGTGACGGGAAGTGTTGGGAAAACGGGAGAAATTATTATCTGCATGTTTGATAGCGGATCACGCGAAAACTACTCCATGGAATTAAATGCAGTCTTCATCAATGTATTGCTAGACATCTAACTTTAAATGTAGGTACCATTTTATGGAAGTCCGTTATTTTTGAAACCCGATATCCAAGCGTGCGACGCCGCTGGCACAGCTAGTAATTAATATAATTATGTGGAAAAATATACACACAACCAAAATTAATCAGAAAAACACACATAAAAAGAATAAAAGTACAACACAGGGGTAGGTAAAGGAAAATCCAATTAAAACAAATGAACAGATAGGAAATATATTAAAACAAGACCGATAAGGTTCTAGCAATAACTAGGAATACGGTTAACACTCGACATGCACATGCAATCCACATAAACGTACTTCACTTAGTACCTTGGCATGATAAGCTCTCAAAAAGCCGCAAGCAGGAACTTAAGTCTTGGAATAATGGTAGACTACAAAGTGATCGCACGCCATGCCGTAATGTACCTAGAAATAACAAGGCATGATTGGCGCAAACTAATTTTCAACATAATATTTACTATACTAAAGCACTGATTAATATTCTCTAGTCATGGTTCTAACGTTACGCTATCATAGAATATAGGTACTGTTAAAAGACAAAATCGAACACTGAAGAAGATAATGACGCGTTGAGGCTGTTGTGGACTTGTTCCAAAGCAGTGAAAAAAGATATTTGACAGGTGACAGCTACGCGTAGTTCCCGCCGATTATCACTTTGACGTCTCTCTCTGATTAAGATTGTTTTGTTTGTTAATTGGATTATTTTCAGCTAATAAATAGTGGTTAACAGTACCTACAAGCAAACCATTTATGAGAAACTAAAATAATTTTAAATGGCCATTTTGAAGTCCGTTACTTTCGTAATTATATGACTTTATAATAGTATTAATTATAACCTGAAATTGTACTACATATTTAATTGTAATAAGTATATTTGTTTTGTTACAAAGAAATAAACTCATAAACAAGGAAGAGTCATTAATCAAAATAAAAACTGAACAATCACAAGTCTACGTTAAAACAAAAGACATTCAGTGAACAGTTAAAACAATAAATTCAAACCAAATTGCTAACTTCAAATTAGATAAGGGCTAAGTTAGTATGAAAATAACTTAAAATTACTTTGCCTGCCTGAGTCACGATAATATTTATCAAATTCTGTTAAAAGCATACCGGCCGAAGGTAAACATAAACAAATTTCCCTTGATGGTGAAGCTTAAATATAACCATAATTTTAGTCTATAGTGTAAACAAAACAAGTGTCCATTTTCTGAACTATAATAATTATGGTACTATATTTTTCCCTCGATGCTTTAACATCATGTTATTGATGCAGTTTGTGCAAGCAGCAATTAGTCGTTAGAATACAATACCTACATGGCCTGGAATCCAAACCGAAAAGTACTTTATCTTTTTTAAATAACATTATTAACTTAACACCTTATAACATGCAGTAGGTACAGATAAACTGCTGCTAAAGTAAAATTTCAGAAAGCAATTGGATTTAGATCGATTTGTATAGTGGACCACTGAACATAAATAAATAAAATAAAAATTTCAAATATTTACTTGACTATGTTTCGTAACGGAATTCTTATAGTAATAACAAAGAAAAAGTTAATTGTGTGGTTGAACATGATCGATCAAGTTCAATAAAGTAAGTGGAAGTCGTCTGTCATGCCGCTCGAGAGTATAGGGCATTTTACCATCGCCAATGCATCTAATTACTAAAAGCCTTCTTGCACCAACAACTGATTTTATATCAATATAATAGCCATGTGGTTAATTGATGTTAGAATCTGCATCGGCGAAATCAATTACGGACTTAAGCCACCGATCAGTGCAGATAACTAATGAACTGAAAGACCTACGTGAATATTTATCTCGCTAAAACTTTTTTTTCAACTACAATCAGGATCGTTAACCTCTAGGACACGACTGATTGAAAAATATTGGCGCAAAAAGGCAACAATATAAAACCATTCATCTTCTTGACTTGACTTTTGTGTAGAAAAATAGGAATACCATGAGATCAACTTACCGAAATATTCTCTTCAGGCGACTAATGACTTGGTATTTAATATACACTTTCAACACTCAGTTTCTTATTACAAAAACACTTTGTGCTGTCCTTTCATTTCATATGTTCAGCACACATATTTGGATTAGTTCCAGACATTGTTTTAGAAATTGGTATGTAGAGGCTTAAAAGATACTATTCATTCATTAATGTTCTAAGAAAACGTAAAGGTATGTCCGTAGGTGGTTGGTACTTTGAACTTCAAAACATCAAACAGGCGCCAGAATGTTGGAAAATGTCAACGAAAATTGGCAACAATTTAAAATTACAAAGACAAATGCCAAGTTTTACGTCTATTTTGCTAAATGTAAAAGCAACATCTCTATCATATACGCGTGGAGTTGCTTTTTAGACCGTAAAAACATGCCAGAATTATTGTTTATAGGACTGCAAACATTCCAGCAAATGAGTAACATTTCGTTGGAATCGGCTCTAATAAAAGCAGTTAATGATATCTGCCGATGAGCAAAGTTTGTTGGCTTGTAGAGAACGCGACCGACCGGCCAAAATGTACGCGTTAGAAGGACCAAAATGTTTGAATATGATGTAGGCAAAAACCTTTAGCACTTAGACAATTATTAGCAAAAGAAATCAGCTTAAATTAATCAAAACATATCGTCTCTCTACAGAGAAATAAGAGAAATATACTATACGATTCGATTAGATATAGATGAAGTAGTTATCCAAAATATTGTTTGAATGTGCCAAAACAGGTGGACTCAACTCGTATTTGAACTCTCAAAATTCATTGGAGCTAACAGCTCAATTACTTACACAGAAGAAAGTATCTAAAGTGCGATCAATGCACAGGAACGTATGCCAACACCAACAAAAAAATAAATATCGGAATAATATGATAACTGACACGGCATTTAAAATAGCCCGATTACTTACATCCGTTAATATAAATAAAGAGCTATTTCACTATGACATTGAAGAAAAGTTTGTTATTGAACTTTTTAGAACTTGCACATTAATAATGTAAAGTTTAGATCTACGAATAAAATTCTTAGACCGACAATTTTAAATAGGACTTGGACTGAATGCCTGAAAGTTACTTGCAATTTACCTTGTTTTAAACAATTTGTTCACGACATATACCCTAAATGTTAGGTAGGTACATATCATACCGTGTTGGTAGGTATATACCGTAGCGGACAAACGTATGCAGCGTGCATAATATCTTGTTCGTCACTTAGGGCTAGGATGACTTACAACTTCATTGGATTACATTCGATAAGAGAATTTAATTTGAATATATCGTGCCGGCCTGTTTCCTTGAATATCGGCAGTCATTGTGAATGTTATAATTCTGAAAGCCAATGCAATTTTGTATTATGTATATCTCGTTTAAGGTGAAGGTGACATATAAGGTGGTTTAAGAGAGGTAGGGCATAGCGAATCTTCGCTCGAATTGAGCCGCCCGTCCGGGGAAGGACCTCCACCCTATAGAATACTGCAGTCAAATGACCTCTGGGTCGTGTTTCTGCCGGTGAGTAGGGTTTCCGGAGCTCGTGGGGGGTTAGGGTTGGGCCGGCATGGCGGTGGCAACTGACAGGTAACTGACCAGTTACTTGCCCGTTGTCACAGCGACTTGGGCTTCTCTTTCGCTTTCCATCAGGTGTAGGGAAGCCATTATGTCGAGCCACTATAAAAAAAATAAAAAAAGCTTCATTTTATATTGGCAGACACATCTGACATGACAACTCTCACACAATAATGACCTACTAAGTACCTATTGGATTCTTGCGAGTTCTTAAAATGTAAAGAGTTTAGAGGTCACTTAATATGCAATAAACCTTTTCAATTGACTCTAAAACTATGCTATGTCTTGTACAATGAGTACATAATTATTATGTATTGCAACAGTTTTAATAAAAATCTACAAACAATAGAATTTTGCTTCACACTATTATTAATTGTTCTATCAATTAATAATAAACAATACTCTATAACATTAATAATAATTATGTAAGCACGGTTAGAAGAAAAAATAATATTCAATTATCTACAGCTCTCTGTGTACACATTTCTATAACATCCGTTTACATAAGGCTTCGTTTAGATAACTACAGTGCTCCAACTGCGTATGCTGACAATGGAGCAAATGCAAGATTTTAATGTAGAGTACCGACAACATTTGTGATAACGTATAAATGTTACAATTATGTTTCATTAATTTTGGCTTTCGTTAGCGCGAACTACGGTTGGCGACCATGGCAGAATGTAAAATAATTATAGCCTTATTAACATGTATAATTAAATTACTCTTGAATATTGTTGGAATCTTTGATCGAGTATAAACAAGAATATGTTTTGCTCTGTAATAGTAGGTAGTATAGAATTAATGCCATTTCATTGTATGTAGAATTATGTATGAATTATGTTTCATGTAGTTACCTATTTGTTTCGATTCGTAACAGCAAATTATTATTAGAATACTATACTAATAAATAGGTCTTAATTTTTCACGCCTTTTCATTGAAGATACGAATCCTAAAATCCGATTTTTTTAGACTCTATAATTTAGATAATTTAATTAAATTTTAATTTTAAAATTATGTATTTATTTGCTATACAGTAGTAGGTAGGTACGGAGATTAGTTTCCGTGATATTAAAATCATCAATAAAGACTTTAAAAGACATGAAGCAATAATATTTCAGTAGGCAAAACATACCTACCTAACAATTAAAATTCAGTACCTAAGACCAAAAAAATCAGCAGTTCAAGGTAATATTATTCAAAGTCAGAATCAGATATGGAGCAATGTCAAGAATTTAAACCTAGCAATGATATTACATCATGTCGTGGCCTGCGGAAATGCTCACTTAATGTAGTCTCTACACGCGTTTAGCCTTTTAATCAAAGCCTTTTAAATAAGGCGCCATGAAGTAAATAATGGAAGAATGAAAACTATTATAGTTACTCCATTTTTTATTTCAGTCGAGTTATGGCATGCAGATGAAAAGAATCTACCGCATACTTGTTCATACGTGGACACAATAGCTGTTGTATTAAGTATGTTGACCAAATCTTAACATGTGCATTTATAATTGATTTATACACAGGACAGCATCACGTACGTTACATTTTCAATAAAAACAATCCAGAATAGAACAATTATTATAATTAAAGATAAGTATAGAAAAAAACAACGATCAACAAACAAATCAAGGATGCAGTAAGATTTCAAACCATTTTTTTTCTTATTTGGAATGAGGACAATGAAGACATCCAAGCAAATTTTATGAATTACACATATTATCTGTAGGTTACACATATTACCTACTTATTATCTGTAGGTGTGTACGCCGGTGAACAAAAGATGAAAAGATGTCTACTAAAGTTATTATAGTTCTGGTAGAATCTTCAACAAAATTTACGGTATTTAATTTAGACCAACCCAACTGAATTCTGGTACCTACACATGTCACTATCAGACACGATAATCGGCCACATAATTATTTAAAAAATGTAAATGAATAAACGCAATACTGTTATATCTCGGCAAATTAAGATTATTGCCTAATTTGTAATTTACATGTGTTAAAAGCGTGTTGAAACGTAGCCTGTTTGCAAAGTACACATGTTTGAACAAATCATTATCTTTTATCTACGTGATCCTGCTAACCAACGAATGAGATTTTGTTCATTCGTAATTTGAAAAAACATAGGTAAATCAGATAAATTGGAATCCTCTTCAAAATTGCCAAAATATATCCATCGAATCAACTACAATTTACGGTATCACAGAGAACAATATTTTTTGGACACAAAAAGAAATCACACGATTAGTTTGAACAGGAAAACGTTTTCCTAAGCCTGCATACCAATTTCTACTGCGAACTTATTTACAAATCTTAAAAGCTCACGAATTAAATCAGAAGTAATTGGTAAAAACAGATCATCGCACGTTTTATTATCACTGTTTGTTGTTACACACACATCGTGATCAGTCACAAGCACATTTTAATAATTAGCGGTTATACTTATTGTAACATAACATTGTAATATACTATTTGTAATATTTGATAATTCCGTGTTCTCAATAGAATTCACATGCACACTGTCTCCAACAAGCCCCGGAGCTGTCATCTGAATTTTTTCCAAAGAATAAAGGAATATCCACCCTATAGCATCTTTATAAGCTTAATTTTCCAATGAACCGAGCTAAATCCTAGGGAAACATGCGCAGTGGTGCATTGCGCATGATATTGATTGCAATCATATGTATGATAGAAAAAGTGGCGGCAATTTCGTTTTATAATACCTTGTTGGAGCATTTGCTTATAAAATGTTCGAATTGGACCGTTTTATTGAGTGGATATGGCGTAACTTTGAGCTGTTACATATTTGAAATAATTTAAACCGAAAATTGCTTTGGAATCAAAGTATACCTACAAGTATAGAAGCGATACGTATATGTAAAAGACTCGGATTTGGTATTAATGTCGTCTTCTAGGATATGTCTCCATTTAACACAGTTTTTAGAAATTTATGTTATTATAGTACCTAATAGTTTAATCTTTAAATTTATTCTCATAATACAATAAATAATTCCATTTATATAAGTGTCCTAACAAACAATAAAATAAACTATATGACTCCCACGTTGGGCGCCATTTTAACAAAATGGAAAACTCCCATTTAAAAGTAATTACTTCGTAAGTACGTCAATACCCAGCACAATTCATACACATAACATTATACAGGGGATGTAAGGGAGCGACCTATCATCTTTTCGCTGCAAGCCAACCTCACCTGCCTGTGGTGCATTCTGCCGAATGACAAACGAGGCGCTGGCGACCGACGGGTAGCTGTATAACCATTACAATTGAAGGCGTAGCTAAAATATCACAGGCCGATGACGGGCAGCAGCGTCACCGGAGGGAAAAGCTACGCCCTGTGTTCGGTATATCCTCCAGATGTTTGCCCTAAGTGGCAAACAACTAGAGAGACCTATGTCCAGCAGTGGACTGCAATAGGCTGGTGATGATTAGAAAGTTCACATGACGTCAAATTTTTTGTGCCTTGAAAATTTATGGATACATCGTTAAATCGGTCTTAATTATATCGAGGTCAAGGGAAGTATGGTTTTATGTTTAAAAACATTTATTTAACTCTATTTACGTATGAGACAAATCTTGCGAGTTTAACTAAAGCCACTGATGTATGAAGTATAAGCGAAAGTTTATTACGTCCCTTCAACTGAATTTACCACACAATTTAGTATGGAATTTCACATCAACTGTTTGCAACACGCTTGTATCGACATAGCAGTGCTTTGGGCCTGAATGAAACGTTCATTCATGTAAGCAGCTCATGGACGGAGGAACATCGAACCCATTACCAATTACAATGGAATGCGAAAGCGTGTTCATTAGTTTATATCAAACGAAACTATGAACAAATAGGAAGCTAATTACAGGTGGTCTGATGGACTACGCGTGTGTGGATGGTTTACATAACATGCTGATAATTTTATTTATTTATTTAAACTTTATTGCACAAAATGGTACAAAAAGCGAACTTAATGCTAGGAGCATTCTCTACCAGTCAACCCTTGGGTCATGCAGAGAGCAGATTTGTTGTGCGGTGAGTGTACAAAAGGAAACACAATAAAAGAAAATACATTATTTATATAAAAAACTAATATGTGGAAATTCGCTAAATAAAGTAGGTAGAATATACATATAAGAGGCATATACATATCGTACATAAATAGACAAATATATACCATGTACTAAATGTACTAAATATATTACTTAAATTATAAACATTACATAGACATATACATACATATATATACATATAGATTATATACATACAAATCATAGACAAACATATTTTGTTATAAATATTTATGGTAAACAGCATTGTTGTAAACATAACCATCACTTTTTAATGGTGGTTCTTCGGCAGCAAAATTTATTCTCTAACTGCAATACTATTCACTGACAGGCTCGGTGGCTCAATTGGTAGTGAGCCCTGCCTTCTGAACCAAGGGTCGTGGGTTGGGATCGGAGCAATGTATGTGATGTTGTCTCATATTTATTATTATTTATTTATTATTCACGTGTAGCGTGTAGGGCACTTTTTTATACTACAACACAAAAAGTGACTGAAATAATAGTTTAAGAAAAGAAATGATAAGTTGTTAGGTATATGATATCTCGTATCTTAAAAAATAAGTAAATATGTCAGCTGATTGCTCTTTTTTTTCTAAATGACTTCGATGATGGCCAGGGCGGCTTTGCCATCATCACCGGACTGTTGGGGGAGCCGAAGGCTCTACCCCTAAGCTGATTGCTCAGTTGCAGGGCAATGACTTCTCATACCGCACGGCGGACGGACTACGACGCATTCTAAATCATTACAATAAAAAATAATTTTCTTGTAGATTCTACTATTGAAACAGTGCCTCTACGGGAAATAACGATTAAAAAGTGATTTTGTATTATGTTTACATGTTGAATTTCATGTGGACATCTTAACTAATATTATAAAGCTGAAGAGTTTGTTTGTTTGAACGCGCTAATCTCAGGAACTACTGGTCCGAATTGAAAAAATCTTTTTGTGTTGAATAGACCATTTATCAAGGAAGTCTTTAAGCTATATAACATCACACTGCAACTAAGTATTAGGAGCGAAGAAATAATGTGAAATGTAAAAAAAACGGCGAAAAAATAACTATTCCACGCGGACGAAGTCGCGAGCACAGCTAGTAAAATATAAAACATTAGTTTCCAATTCCAAGTATAACATACCAATCAGCTATTACTACATAAATAGCACTTATTTTGCAGCGAAACATACGTGTTTACCTCCTATGGGGAAACTGAGATGAGGAAAATGCACTCGCATCCCATCTGAGGTCACAGACGGGCCGGTCAAGGCCGTCTCCAGATCAATACACAGACACACGTACATAATACCTACTTGCAACGAGACTCCATCAGATTCGTCAAAGAGAGATTGGAAAATGATAATGTTCTGGCGATAAAATTTTAACTTTGTAGCGCGAGCGGTTAAAAATGCGCGCAAAAAATAATGATGTTTTGTATGTAAGTCTAGCGTGTATTTATTACGTCCTGTGACGTAAATCAACTTAGATTTCGTTTTAGTTTGAATTATATTCGCATGAGCCACTAAAACGTAGATAAGACATTTAGTTTGAAAAGACAGCAAATGAATTACCTAAGCAAAAGATATTAATAATTACCAACCATTTAGGCAGGTAGGTACTTTGGACAGCACTTACACAGTGATGAGTAGCGTATGTACCTACCTAATTACAAAAGTCAAAAGGACATGTAATACTCGTACCTAGGTATATTGTCAATGTCACACAAAAATTAGTCAACTTTTCCCATACCCATTCCTCTATGAATCTGAAATTAAAACCAATATAAAGCACTCACGTAACGTTGAGTTCAGGAATAGCGTTGCTGGATGATATCCGGGCGACTGGTATGGACCGACCCGGGCGGGCGTCTGGCAGGTCCAGGTACCAGGTAGAATCTGAAGTTAAAGATTAGAGTTGATTGTTTCATAAATAAAGAGGACGAACTTAATAATAGGCATGAGGCGGCCTCATTTTAACATCATCATCATCACCCCACATCAGTCCACTGCTGGACATAGACCTCTCCCAATGCTCGCCACTTCGATCGGTCTCGGGCCTCTGGCCTCCAGCACTTGTCAGCCGTCCTGCGCAAATCGTCACTCCACCTGGCCTGAGGGCGTCCTACACTACGTTTGCCGAGACGCGGTCTCCACTCTAGAACTCGTTTACCCCAACGGTTATCGATTCTGCGGCTGATGTGACCAGCCCACTGCCACTTCAGCTTACTAATCCGGTGAGCTATGTCGGACTTTGGTTCTCTGCCGCATCACCATTTTAACAACTCATTCATAGTTAGGTACCTAAGTTTCGGACCGTCACGAAACTATTCCGAAATCTAATAACGTCTAGATTGTTTTTGGCTATGCACCGTTTAGCTGTGTAAATCTTTTGAATGGGGCATGAACTTAGTCTTTGTTAAAGGAAACGCCCCCTCGTCATCCATCGCTTTCAGCGAAGCGGGCTATAGGAAATACACACCACCATGGCCACACGTTGCATACAACGCTCGGTGCTCCACGTCTCCTTAACGAGTCCCTAAGGACTGACTGGGGCAACAGACAACGAACTGGTTTACAAAGGCGTCTTTGGTTTAACAACGTCTGATTATGGTTATATCCTCCAGATGTTTATGTGTTTCCTTCCTCTTACAATCCTGGTTTCTTTAGGCGGGGCGTGAAACAGGGTGAGGGCGATAGGCGCTATGGGATTGTTCTATTGTGCCTGTCGACCTAACCTTTGAACCTCACGACCGCTTACCATCAGGTGGAGTGTGGTCATCCTGAAAGATCTTCTTATAAAAAAAAATGTTTGCCCTAAGTGGCGAACACCTGGAGAGGCCTATGTCCAGCGGTGGACTGCAATATGCTGATGATGATGATGATGATGTACCGCCTGCATCGCCGGCTCTAACCGCTGACGTTCAAGACGAGGCCTAAAAACACACTGGCGCAGAGTCGAAGCGACGCGGCGCGTCATGACTCGCGAATCCATCCACACGCTTCGACGCGCGTTGCCATATTTACATAGCACGAATTTGTAAGTACAAGTATTTAAGTAAATAGTAGAACAATAAAGATGAATTGAATATGCTTTAGGCGGAAAAAAATGACGCGTCAAAACTTCACATACTTACCACTGCGTGTGATGTTGCAAAGTCCAGTGTCGGAGACGGATCGACCCCGGCTTCGCTCCATGAGGGCAGGCCGGCGTCTCCTGAGCGGCGACCAGTAGTCCCATTGCTTCGAGACTGTCGTCCTGACCAGCCGGTTGAACCTTGAAAAGAACCATCAAATATATAATACATATGACCCAACATATCTGTATCACCTTAAGGGGCAGCGCAGATGACAGACTATCCGTGACGCACTTTTTTGCAATTGTATGCGGTAACGCACATGACTAACGCAGTAACGTGCAAAAATCTGTCGCGGATATTTCACAGACTCTACGCACACGACGCACATCTTCGATCATTCTGTCGGCAGACCTAGACGTTTTTTTTTTAAATGTCTCAGACGCAGACTCTATCGCACAAAAAGTGTGCCGTCTGCGCTGCACCTTACCTACTGTTATTATTCTGTGTTTTGTACAATAAAGAGTATCCATCTATCTATCCTCAAAATGGCAATATATCATTGGTGGAGACATATATAATGTCTCGCAGTAGACGATTGCAGGGTAATAATAACAAGTTCTTGTAAATACTAAGCCCTACGATGACTTCGGTGGCGCAACGGCTCAGCGTTCTCGCCAATAGCGCGGTAATCCATAGGTTTCGGGTTCTATTCCCGGTCGGGCCAATTTAGAAAATGGACTTTTCTAAACTGTCTCGTGTCTGACTGGGGTCATCTTCTAGAGCGAGTGCCCGGCCATTAGTCGCCGTCGAAATTATCGATAGCACAAACATTAGTACCTAAATATTTCATAGTTACCTTACATAATTAACAATATCTACTTATTTGATATAATCATGTTATAAGTGCGCCATAGAAGTATCCATTTTCCAATCAGAATAAAATTGTAGGTAAATTATAACGATGATAGCTTTATAATCGTTTGATTGTTAGGTCCGACTATTTTACTTGATAATATCGTATCACATATCGTATTCATGTGTGTTACTAATGAACTAAACTTGAAATTGATAATTGCCCACGTCAAGCCATAACATTATGATGTATCATGACGTATTACACATGTGTTACAAACGGCACACATTATTCTAAAAACCGTCAAACGAAAGCAGAAAACATAACAGAACCTGGTTTCTTTTAGAGTTTCTAGGACTAACTTTGCTATTTCTAGAAATTTTTAGGATAGGTACCTATCTACGTAAGCGGCAGATGAAAATATCCATGAATACCACACATTAGACTACAGATTTAATTCTTACTAGAGTCTCGTGCAAGGACTGTTGGCATATTAGAAGCTGGTGGTAGGGTTTATTCGCTTGCCTGGCGACTCGGTATGTATAGCCAGAGCTGTCTTGCAGACCAGGGTTGCCAGTGGCAGTGGACAAGTGATTGATTTGGTCACTTGTCTATTACCGCAGCGACTAGGGAATTGGTTATCATAGCAATGGACTGGACTCAGAACATTAAAGAATGATGTAAGTGGTCTTAAAATGGTAGGATATTCTACATCTGTGGCGTTACCGTGTATTGTCCCCATCATGGGGACAACGGGATTTTTTTAAAAGTAGCTCGACATTATGGCTTCCCTGCTGATGGAAAGCGAAACAGAAGCCCAAGTCGCTGTGACAACGGGCAAGTAACTGGTCAGTTACCAGTCAGTTGCCACCGCCATGCCGGCCCGACCCTAACACCCACGAGCTCCGGAAACCCTACTACCGGCCGAAACACGTCCCGGAGGTCATTTGGCTGTGGTATTCTAAACTTTTTATGGCCTGATGTATTTGCCCCACTTGCTACTTCTATCAGAAAGTACTATGGCTACGCACGTGTGGTGTTTACCCAGACAGGAAGCGTAGGAGACGATGGCAGTTACGAGTATTTGTATACGCAGTACTCATAATATAAACCAACTGCCGTAAATAACACCCGATGTAAATAGATACGGTTTCAGTTCTGCGTAGGAAAAAGAAACTTTAGGAAAAATAATTATGTACCTACCTTCTCTATCGAATATTATTTAAATTAGGTATAATAAAAGATTAGGACATTTATTAATTAAGTACTTATGTTAGTATAATAGGTAGGACCACACTGTCGAAGACGAAACAGACTGTAGGTTAAAGAAATTCAAGGTTGTTTTTGAAGAGAATATTCTTTATAACCGACTTCAAAAAAAGGAGGTTCTCAGTTCGACTGCATCTGCGTGTCTAGCGATAAGTAAATAGCGATAAATAAGAGACCGGAAAAGGAAGTTATTATAAATTAAATTATTTCGATGTCGAGAGAATTTTCAAATCCGTCGTCAAGCGACAGAGGTTTGTGGATTTTTTTAAATTTTGTTTTTTGAAATTGGTTAAATACTTATACCCAGTTATTCTAATTAATAGCTTACCTTTTTAAGGGTCTATTACTGCTGGTATCTGAAGATACACTAGAAGATGTTGACACATCACTGCTCGTAGAGTTCACATTTTGATACACTTGACAACTCGCACTTTTACGAATCATGGTCACACTTTTACGAAACTCTGAACACACAATCCCGAACTAGTTTTAAATTTAATACACTTTGATTCACAAATTCCGGAATTCGTGTACAATCATCGCAGAAAACATAGCGAAACTGAGTAAACGAGAACCGAGATTTTCGCGCGTTGTCTTACATTACTTGAAATTTGTCATACGGGGCTAAATTTAAAACGGTCTTGGTGTTGGCAGGAGCACCGCGTACCGGTTAGTTTGACTCACACTGACTGATAAACAATTAGATCAGATTGAAAACCATCTAATTTACTACCGCAATTTTTCTGCGGGTACGCAATACACAATAAAATGTTTACGTTTATTTTTGGAACCGTGTGAAAAATATATAACCGTGTTTGTCTCGGAGCACCATCTGCGAAAGTGACTAATTCCTGTTAAATATGACTCATATATTGACAGCCCGATACCTATATATACGTAGTAGATTAAATCGGTATAGTAAAACCAGAGCGTTTCAGCTGAACGTTGATTAGATATCGATGGCTATTGGTTACGTATTAAATCTACTTGCAATATCAGACACCACAGCCACAAATCAGTATGGTGGTGGCAAGTGATTCATTTGGTTAATTGTCCGTTGCCACAGCGACTTGGGCTCTCTTTTCAAGGACGCAGTTACCGGGAGCAAATTTAGAACAGTTCGTTTCCGAATTTATGATGATGAACTTTATAAAAGCACGCTAATCACGCTATATCTACAAATATCGAATTCGGTAGGACCGTGGCATATAACTGACTAGACTTGACTGAAACACACACGTGCTCATTACTAGCACAGCAGCTGTCCTTCCACTACAAACATAAATATTCCTATTAGACCAACTAAAAGTTGTATCGTTGAGAAAAAAAATTGTTGTTCCGTTTCCAGTTGGTCACTTTAGTAGATCAGAGTGGAAAAACAGCACGAAACAAGCATTCTTCTTGGTCCAGTAGGGTATTATGGCTAAAAATTGTAATTAGTCCGTCTTTTAGCTTATTCAAAAATAAAAGACACGTATTTTTTATTTGTAAATTAGACTAAAAATGACGAAGTTATAGCCCGTTGAAATTACGCGTGACGTCACTCGGTGAGGCATTTTTACGGGAGCGAGTGACGTCAGACTCCCACTCCTAACCTTTGATGCCTTGTATCTTTGCTATTGATTATTTGAATGAAAAAAGGAAAATTACGTATCTTTTATTTTTGAATAAGATAAAAGACGGACTAATTACAATTTTTAGCCATAATAGCCTATTGTTGACTGGTAGAGAACGCCTATGAATGAAGTTCACCTTTTGAACACTATTTAAATTATATGCAATAATTTTAAATATTAGGTTTCGGAGTAAATTGGGTAATACCTATAGGTAAGTATGACTATACTATTCAAAAAACAGGAAATATTTTATATAGATTTATTTGAAATATAACAATACCTCGATACATCTCAATGGAAGCTTAAATAGATAACGATACAATCTCAGTTGCCCCGTAAACTATACAATCCAAAACACTACAAAAATTTGAACTTGCTCGGAACACAAACATTAATTTGGAAGTCGCGTTCATGTCTTTCTGTGAAACAAAATACGCATACTTACAGTATTTAAAACATAATTAGATAGGTATATAATCCAAGCAAACTCCTTAAAATTTGCAAGAAAGAGAATTAAATATCTGTCTTAGGTAATATTGAAAACACGGTTTTAATAATACAATAGCTTTTCTTATAGATAAACTAACCATAGTGAACTCACTCACACAAAAGGACGTGATACTAAGTGTCTTTACAATTTAACGTCAAAAATATGCATGCAACTATGAACCTTATTCGTAACAACATGAGCATAAATTTTGCATAAAATCCTTTCCCATACATCTACCATACAATGGAAACGTTAATATACAGAATGCTGTTAGCATTTTAAATTACATATTTCACTAGAAATAAAAAAAAATAGCTAAGACAATAACATTTGGAAATCCCTACATTTACTTAACTTGACAATCTTAAAACAAAATGACTTACAGACACCTGTGAAAATAGTGAACACTATAAATAATGAACTTAAGAAAAACTTAAGACAATATCTCATTTCATGTACTAGTACGAGATAATAAACTCTCTTCCTAGTAATATGGACGTCGTGGATTATTCTGTGAACAAAATAATACTTATCAGTATCTAATTCGATTCGCCCTACATTAACTTTTCTAGAACCCGCATTCCAGACACAATTACATACTGCAAACATCTGTGTTTTTATTTTCGATAGTAATTTTTAAGTGTTTTTTTTAAAAACCTATACAAATAAAGATTATTTTGACTTTGACTTGACTGTTAAATAAATAACCCAAGACATGCCACGATGGGCCACACATCGCCATCCAGCCCCAAATTAAGCTAAAGCTCATACAATGTTAGGTACTTTTTTTATAAATAAATACATATTAAACACCCAGACCAATACAAACTGACATGTTTATGAACACAAATGTTTGTACTGTGCGGGAATCGAACCCACGACCCTTGGCTCAGCAGGCAGAGGTCACTACCAAATGAGCCATCGAGCCAGTCAGTCAGTATTAAGACTAATATGGATGCAACTCACCAGTGGGTTCGGTCTGAACCGATAGGCCAGCATCATGCGCTTCCTGTAAGCGTCGAACTCGTCGTCTTCGGGAGACACGATGTCGGACGCCGAAGCGCCGAGACCCATGTTTGCTACAGGCTGGTTCGCCCTAGGGATTTAAAGAGATTTGGATGTAAATAAATAAGAAACAGCCCACACGCCATACTCGTTACTGGGCCACAAATCACTATCTAGCCCCCAAACTAAGCCGAAGTTTGTACATGGGTATTATACAACTGATAAACTTACTTTTTTTTTGTAAATATGTAAATAGATATTATACAGTGTCGAACAAAGTTAGGTACTAATGAAACACAAAAATCAGGTAGGTATTATAGTTATAATACATAATCCATAGTTTAAATAGAAATTTATATACTATGGAATTGGCAATTGATCCTGAAATTGGATCTGTTCAATCGAATATATTAGTAATAATTATGTGACCCAACACATTATGTTCAGCTAACATTTCTTAGTTAAATCAATCATTCATTGATATGCACTAAACTCAAACATTGAACAACTGATTCATCCTAATACCAAAAGTAAACAAAGTAACAACATAACACTCACTTGTTAATTGGATCCACAATACCGGTGCCTTCAGCACCCAAGCCCTGACCTTCGTTCCAGCCAAGCTTCTGCAGCATTTTGAACCCTATGAACATGAAAACAATGTTCAATATTGACCTTGGAACATGTAAGAAATATGCAAATAAATTATGTGAATGATATTACTAACCAACATTGTCTTCTTTCAATTTGAACTCCTTGTAGTCGCTGAGATCAGGTTCTTTGCCACTCTTAAATGCTGAATATTTCTCCATGAACCTGTGAGAATATCATGAAATATATCAGACATATTATACAAGGTAATAAAATAGTAGCTTTTCACTTATGTCCACTCCTAAACCACTGTAAATAGGCGTTGCGGTAGTTCATCATCACCTACAGTCCACTGCTATACATAGGCCTCTCCAGTTGTTAGCCGTTTTGATCTATTAGTCTTCCCGCATCCAGCATTCGCCAGCACAAATCGTCACTCCTGATCTGTTCTGAGGGCGTCCTACACTATGCCCTTATGAACACAAACGAAGGTCCCAACTGTTTATAACCATTCTGGATTTGACAGTATCATACCTTAATAGGGATGTTTCCAGGGTCGAAATAATAACATTTTATTTAGTCCGTATTTAAGATTATAAAAATATATTGGACACGTATTTTTCCTTTTTTCATTTAAACAAAAAATAACAAAGGTACAAGGCATCAAAATGTAGGAGTGGGGGTCTTTGACGTCACTCAGTGGCGAAAAAACTCCCACTCTTTGACGTCACGCGTAATTTTAACAGGCTATATCTGTAATTTTTGGTCTAATTTACAAATGAAAAAATACGTATCTTTTATTTTTGAACAATCTAAAAGACGGACTAATTACATTTTTTACGGCAACAGGCCTATTATCACGACTTACTTTTTCAGCTCTTCGGGCGGTAAGAAGTCCCCAATGTGATGTTTTCCGGCTGCCTGTTTGGTAAGCTCAGTTGCCCATTTCTCGGTCGCAAACATTTCTTTGGCTCGCAATCTGTAAATAAATGATTGCCTTATTAGAAAATCAATTACAGCACAGATATCTAAGATTCATTCGTAATATAATTGTCGGACGAAGTAGGACTAGCAAATTATTAAAATGTGTCACATAAGGTCACATAAAATTATTGACATTTCAATAAAACTTTAAATAAAAATTTATAGGACAAAAGAACGATCGTATTGAAGGAAGAAAGACTTAATTTTTATATCTATGTAATAAGGTTCTCTGTCCATCAAAGAGGAGCGAGGCAGAAGAGCGATGGGCGAGGTAAGAATCCACCAATAGAATCGTGAATAAGAGCAGAGATATTCAGCAATTCTATTGGTTGATTTTGCCTCGCTCATCGCTCGCTCCGCTTCTGTAGACAGTCTTAGCTGCGCTTGCACTGAAGCGGAGCGGAGACGAGTTCTTTTGCGATTCACCAATCACATGGCTGTAAATTCATATGCATAAAGTAGTCCATATAAAGATAGTTAGATTTTACTAGTTTTAAGTTGATTGTATGGTGTGCAATAAAGTATATCTATTCTATTCTATAGATACACTTTATTGCACACCATACATTTAACTTAAAACTAGTATCATAGACATTAGTTGTACAATTAGGCGGCCTTATCGCTCCAAAGCGATCTCTTCCAGGCAACCTTAGGGTAGAGAATAAATTAATAGTGCTATAAAATCTGCTCCGCTTCAATGGTACCGCAGCCTTATTTTAAACATCTGCTTGATATACACGTCACAAACAAATCATTGGCCAATGAACTGTCTCGTACACGTACGCATCAATAAACAAGCTTACTTATGCTCCCAAGTGCCCTCCGCTGTGTCCTCGTCACTGTCATACTCGTATTTGTGTTTGCCGGCCGCCGCCAGCTTCTCCACCTGCTGTCGTTTCTTCAACATGTCCTAAAACAATAATAGAACGTAATAGGTTAGTGAATAGAGCAATGCATGTTTGTAATATAATTTCAGTACTTTGTTCAGTACATGGTAGAGATGAGAGTTACATACATTGCCGTTTGTGAATGATTACAGCAGGGCTATTCACAAAACGTTCGGAAATATCTCTCTCGGAAACGCACGCACTTTATTTGAATAACGTGATTGACAATGACATTTATTGACATTAGTCTATATAGTACAATTATGTCAAATTTGAATTTAATGACGTTCATTCGACTTTTCAAAAGAGAGTTCAACATTGCTATATTATATTTTATTATTTACGTTACATTTTCTATTCAGTTTTCATCTTAAAGAAGGAAATCTACTGTAAAGAAAGTAATGTAACCCTTACAATATCCTTTAAGTATAATGATTATTGTCCTTTTCTATCCAACTTGATCAATGATTAAATTGATCGTTTGATTAAAGTCTAATTATTTTATTTATTTATTTAATCTTTATTGCAAAGTTAATAAGTGTACAAAAGGCGGACTTAATGCCACATAGGCATTCTCTACCAGTCAACCATTGGGCTAAGCAGATATTATAACTCAATATTTCTTAAAATTTCATTCTTACCACAGGCATGGTACATAAAATGTATAATTCAGAGTCTATCCATTCAAGGTAAGTTTTTTACACAAACATGAATAAATACATATAAACACCTATACTAAGAATAATATATAGACATCTATTTACCCAAAGGAATGTATTATGAAATATGAGACATGCTTCTCACCTGATATAAAAGATTAAGCTTGAAATTGTCCTCGCATTTCTTCCAGTCTTCAGCATTAAGATTGGTACTGCCATAGTTAGTCATAGCATATTGCATCAGTGCTTGATTGTTGCGATTCACACTGGTCAACTTCAAACCTTCCTCATCTATTTTTGCTAATTTAGGCCCTGGAACTAAAAATATATATTAGTCACAGGTAGAGCACAGGCAATACAATATGGATGTTTTGGAGGTCAAAATAATTACATTATATTTAGTCCGTATTTTAGATCATAAAAATGTATTGGACACGAATTTTTTTTCATTCAAATAAAAAATAGCAAAGGTACAAGGCATCAAAGTTAGGAATGAGAGTCTTTGACGTCACTACGTCCCGTGAAAATGACACACCGCGTGACGTCACGTGTGATTTTAACAGGCTATAACTTTGTAATTTTTAGTCTAATTTACCAATTAAAAACTACGTGTCTTTTATTTTTGTTAAAAGAAGTCCGTCTTTAGAAGCATTGGCTTGCTTTTCAAATGGAAGTGATACAACAAATTGATCTGAGCTTGCAACATCAACCACCATCACCAATCATCTGGAAAAACCATCTGTTCCGAGGACGAGATCCCTCTTGTCCTCGATCTCGGTAAGGAATAACCACTCGGATTAGAAACCTTTCATTATGATCACATTCAGATAAATTAAAAAATTGTTGAAGTATGACAATGCACTCAGAATGTTTACAAGAGCTCCCTGCGGATGACGAAGTCGTAAAATTTTGATTGATTACTTGACAAATGAAATCTCTACCACAGGCATTGTACATTATCATACCATTGTTATTTGTTATATTACTTTTCCTACAACCTGTCAATCTGGGAGTAACAATACTATGCTAGATTTTTAAAATTTTTATAATATTAACTACAGAACGCATTTGTATTTTATCCATTCCTTGTGTACTAAAACCTTGTTGGAGGGACCACTACTTTACCTAGTTTTATGGCCAATATAATCTGCTAGCTATAACTATACTATACTCAATGGCGAGAGCTGGAGGAGGCCTATGATAAAAAGCACGCCGAGCTCGGCGTGCCTTTTATCATAGGTTCATACTAAATATCACAGATTTATACTAATTTAAAGTATGGCCCTTAGCAAAGGGACATACTTTAGTCTCGGAATAAAAGGGCATATCATATCATATCTATACCTAGCAATTTCCATCTTTGGATGTTTATAATAAGATAAATCTATTTTAATGTAATATATTTATAATATAGTGTATAATCAGCTTCATATTGTGATATAGGTGTATGTATTATATGTATTGTTTTACTTTTGTCTATTATTTTTTACTAGCTGTGCCAGCGGCGTCGCTCGCGTGGATATCGGGTTTCAAAAATAACGGACTTCCATATAATACCCATCTATACCTTGTGCCCAAGTTTTAAGTTAGACCTCTAGCAATACATTGGTGAAAACCGCATTCAATTCTATGCAGTAGTTTTCGCGTAATGCGCGTTCAAACATACAGGTTTAAATTTCTCGCGTTTTCCCAACACTTCCCGTCACTGCTCCGCTCCTATTGATTGTAGCGTGATGAAAAGTATCCTATAACCTGCCCAGGAGTATGAAGAATAATTGTACCAAGTTTCGTCAAAATCTGTTCAGTAGTTTTTTTTCTATAACGAACATACAGACAGACAGACAGACAGACAGACAGACAGACAGACAAAAATTTTACTGATTGCATTTTTGGTATCAGTATCGATCACTTATCACCCCCTGATAGTTATTTTGAAAAAATATTTTATGTACAGAATTGACCTCTCTACAGATTTATTATAAGTATATATAGATTTATTAACTTTTTGTTTTTATTTTATTATTATTTCTTTTTATCGTATTTATTTATTGTATGTATCCCTTAGCTATGTATGTATTTATATATAAATTGATTATATATAACAGTATAAGATTTAAATTAATCAATTGTCACCTTACCCCTTCTTTTGATTAGAAATCCTCTACCCAAAGGTTGTCTGGAAGAGATCGCTTAAAGCGATAAGGCCGCCTAACTTGTACGTCAATATATCTTTGTATTTAGTTATAAGTCAAATGTGTGGTGTACAATAAAGTGTATCTATCTATCTATTTATTATAATCATCCTTACCGGATCCTGGCATAGGAGCTGTAATACCGGGCGGCATCGGCGCAATCAACCCTGGCGGCTTAATATCCGCCATGGGAGGATTGTCCTCCCACCGCGACTTCCTCTTCCTTTTCCGCGCGTCCCTCTTGTTGTCAGACTCCTCGTCGCTCTGGGAGCTGGCCTGCTCCCTCTTCACCGGGCCGTCGAAGTGGCCCGGGTTGTAATGTGACGAGTAGGAGTTGCTGGAAGAGGGTATCATTTGTAATAGCGGTACCTATTGAGTACGAAAATTATTTTTTTTTGTACCTTTCCATCTGCCATCGGCTCTCGCAGCCATAATCAGATAGGTTCTCCAGTGGTAGGTTAGGTGATAGGTGACACTCCATTAAGTGTCATTCTAATATAATTTCATCATCATCCTAGCCTTTTTCCCGATTGTCTCAGGGTCGGCTTCCCAAACTGAGAGATTTGGCGAGGGCTAAGCTTTTACACAGAGCGACTGCCATCAGACCTCCGCAACACTTAGGATAAGCTATACCCATTCCCAGTTTAGGCGCGTCAGAGTTATCATCATCTCTGATATGATGTAACGACTGCTATCTCAGTTGGTAAAGATAGCACCTGGGACCAACAGCTTAACGTGCCTTCCGAAGCACGGAGGAAATCGGTATCAAATTTTGGTCACCCATCATCGGATTGACCGCGCCAATGGTTGCACAACGTTGCGATCATTGTTAAGCGAACAAGACCGCGGCGCCACCGAGCTCCTCATCATAATTTAATTTATAAAAATTTGGTTTGGGCCAGTTATTGTTAATCTCTCTGGTCTAAAATATACGTATGTTTTGAGCACAAAAATCACATGTCATGTATGGTATGAGAGCTGATCAATACCGCTAGCTTCTAGTACAATAAAAAACAAATCAAAAACCATATTTATTTTCCACATTGTTAAACGATTATAATGACATAAACTTCTCTCGAACAAAGTTGATATGACATAAAATGAGGATATTTCAAAATGAAATATCCGATAGATGGCGTTATGTAGGCCTGCAGTCCAGCTATCATGTGATTGGTCAGTTGCTATGTAAATGTCAAAATGAATCAATTACTTTGCAGTTGGACCTGCTGCCTATGTGGTGGCATCTTGAGGATTTCTTTTTTCAGATTAACCCAATGTCACCAATGGGTGGCCTTTGATTGATCAATCAATATTGTATTATTCATTCATTGGTCTTGGGTTCGATCAATATTAATGTTGTTTAAGTTGATATTTATGATTGGAGTCAGCCTCATATTTGTCTCCACCCTCGGTGGAAACTCTCTAAAATAGGGCAATGAGGACTTAATCTTGCTAGAATTTTTACTATTTTATGTACAATATGGGATGTAAGGGAGCGGCCTATCATCTTTTCGCTCCAAGCCAACCTCACCTGCTCGTGGTGCATCCTGCCGAATAGCAAACGAGGCGCTGGCAACCGACTGGTGGCGGTATAACCATCCCAATTAATTAAAGGCTTAGCTAAATACCACAGACCGATGACGAGGCAGCAGCGTCATCGGTGCGAGAAGCTACGCCCTGCGATCGCCAACCCGCCTGCCCAGCGTGGCGATTATGGGTATATCCTCCAGATGTTTGCCCTAAGTGGCGAACAACTGGAGAGGCCTGTGTCCAGCAGTGGACTGCAATAGGCTGATGATGATGATGATGTACAACAAGATTCAACTTTAACATACTCATCCCTATATTCTTGCTTCACAGCCGGTGTACTATCGTTACTGTCGTCATCTTCCAAACTGAACTCTGGCTCATATTTATCTTCAGGTTTCACCTCACATTTACTCTCATCATTTCTAAACTTCAAGACTAGCTCCCGGAACGCCTTGTATTCACTACTGTTTGTGTTATGAAGGAACCTGGAAGAATATGGACATTTTATCACCAATGAACAGCGAGGATAAAAATAGATTTAAAGTTCAACAAGTCTGACCAGAAATTAGTGAGATTATGTCTAAGGGTTTGTTGCAGGTCTCTAAAATTTTGATTGATCATAAAAACCATGAAACGACTTTCTTTCATACTCTGCCCATTACTTTGAATAAGAATCGAGTAATTTATTTTTTGAAATAGTATACTTGCACACTTCCTTCAAACCTCTGACATAAAGAATTTCATTAAGAGGTAGAATCAGTCAATCAGAACTTTAGCCGATTTATAGTTCATTCGAAGAAATTATAATTTCTAGCGTTTTAATTGGCTAGTGGCCTGTCAGTGACCTGTCAGTCACTATTTTCTTAACGCGAATGAACTATAGTAGATTTAAAAAATAAATACAGAGAAGTTCTTTCCATAACGAAATTAGTTCGTTAGTTTTAAAATACTTCTTTTAAACATTTCAGTAGATGCTGTTAAAAAATTCAATAAACATTGTCAACATATGGTCCAAATCCCATTGTTTTATTTATTTTACGATTTTATTTATTTATTTACTTGCTTGTCACATGGTTATTTAGATGAAATATAAATAAAGTAGGTACTTTGTACACATGACACCCATTTTCAAATATTTCTCAATTATAACTTCCTTATAATTCATTTCATAAAAGACATGAATCCCATTTATCTCTGGTCAGACTCCAGACCTGTAAATGTGCCAGTGGAATAGTGTTATGTCTATCATTAATACTTAGTGCAGGAAGCTTAATTACAGTTAAACTGGAGGTATGTAATGATAAATCCGCAAAGTTACTCTTTACGCCATTCCACTCAAGGATAAAATGAATAATACAAAAATGAATACAGCACGTATCGTCCGGTATTCGTGGCTACAGTGGCATTACCACATTTTTTGGTCTTGTGAATGTATTGCTTTCAGGACATTTTCCCAGTGGTCACCGTTGCTGGCGACATCGCTGGCGGCGCGCAGGATTGAAGGCGGGAACATATCTGCAGAAAGAACTGCACACGACGGGTCAGCATTTTGTCGGTCGGCCACGGCGCCCGGCGCAAGGCTCGCGCAAACTTGCGGTGGCGCATGTTTGCGGCGAGGCTTGCCAATATAAGGTCTCTGATAGCTGAATTACTACAATAATATTGAAATGAAATACAGGTGTAAACTAGCTTAGGCTCCTGTCCCCCCTAAATATTGTATATTTGAGCTCAGCTAACCTAACATACTATTAGGGCTGCTTGTAAGTAGAATAAGTTCTTTCTTGCAGTGTATTCATGGAAATAAAGAATTTTTATTATTATTATATTTTTACGTCGTTTCTCGGCATCTTTAGAATACTGGATTACTGAGTATTACAATCGTTTATTCATAAAAAGTAAGTAATTCGCCTGCGGTAAATTTAACTGCTACAGTTTTCAGTCTATCCACGCTGCTGACAAACATTCTAAAGAAGTAGGAGTTTATACAGCCAAAATAATTGTTTATTCAACATTGAGTTTGATAGAAAAAAATAGGGAATCCCAATATACAATTCCCTGACATCTGCTAGATTTATTAATGCGATTTATCATCATAGTCGAAATAGAAAAAACTAAACAAAATATTATTTAAGTTTTAAGGTGAAAAGTTGTTTCAAATAAAATATACCTTTGCTTTGCAGATGCCTAATCTATGAAAATGCATTGCATAAGTTGAGCCTTTTAGCATGTACATATTGCAATTGATTTTTCATGTGGATCTTAACCATTACATGTCTGATTAACTTTCTTAAAGTATGTCAGCTATCTACAATAACAGAAAGCCCTTTTTAGTTCTTGTTAGCCTGTACATACATGTTTAGATAAGATGCACTTTGTGACTAAATCAGATTATCAAAGACCTTTAATCTGCTCATACAAATTCAATAAAAAGAAACAAAAATGCCTTTGTAATGCTATTAAAATATATATAAAATTAAAGAGTGGACATTACAAAGACATGTAGTACCGAAAGTATATCATAAATGGTACCTTGTGACGTTTTAGGCGGCGCAGGAATGTTTCCGGGATCCAAATCCTTTGGCTTTGGTATGTGGTTGAGAGTGAGGGGCATCGGTGGTGGAATGTTCTGGATTTTCATTGGTTCAGGTGGGGGAATTGTGACAGTCTCTAATGGCTTTGGCTCAGGGATTGTATGAACTGGCAGCGAGTTCTGAGGGCCGAACGGTGGCATGTTAGGCGGCCCATTATTGTTAGACCCGAAATTAGGACCATTAGGCCCGAAGGGAGGTCGAGGACCCATGAAAGGCATGTTGGAATTAGGCATCATTGAATTAGGACCATTAGGCCCCATCATGCCGGGATTCGGAAAAGGTGGACCGAAGAATGGCGGCATAGGACCGTTCGGCCCAGGACCCCGCATGTTAGGACCACACATGTTAGGCGGCATTGGGCCGGGACCGCAGGGTCCGCCTGGACCGTTAGGACCCATGAAGTTAGGCGGCATAGGGAAATTCGGAGGTCCGCCCATGAAAGGAGGCATGGGTCCGCCAGGAGGCATTGGACCACCAGGAGGCATAGGTCCACCGGGGGGCATGGGAGGTCCGCCAGGTCCCATAGGACCCATCGGACCCATCGGGCCACCTGGTCCCATAGGTCCAGGCCCCATTGGACCACCTGGGCCCATTGGACCCATAGGCCCCATAGGACCGCCAGGTCCCATAGGTCCAGGTCCCATAGGACCACCTGGACCCATAGGACCCATTGGACCAGGGCCCATAGGTCCTGGACCCATGGGCCCACCAGGGCCCATAGGACCGTGCCCCATTGGTCCAGGCCCCATGGGACCAGGGCCCATCATGGGTGGGCCTCTCGGACCTGGTCCCATCATATTGCCAGAGTCAGAATGCTCAGAGTCATCTTTCGAGTCTTCTGACTGCATCCAGGGATGGTGATTGTTGGAGTCGGAATCATCAGGGGGCATGACAGAGAGCTGCATAAGGGGTGGGATTGTTTTGTTGTCTACTAGTTTCTTTCTGTCTTCTACAACTGGTGTGATGGGACTATTTTGACGATTTCTTCCTCTGTCACTCCATCTACGATGTCTCTCTCTGTAAAAATAAATAATTTTTTATTGTATATGTTACGGGTAATGCTAGAAGGTAGAGTAAACCTAGGTTTACCCGGGTTGACCTAGTATTACCCAAGCTTCTTGGGTAAAGTCCGAATAATACGTAAAATGAAAGGAGAATGACCATTGTAGTATGGGCTTTGGTTTCAGATTTTATCACGTTGTACCTCCATGAAATCTACCTCATTGGATAGAGTATTAAACATAGAATACATTATAAAAAACAATAAGCATCTAATTCGCCGGAGTTGCGAGCAACAGGTTCATGAAGTTCATTATTTTAGGTTATTTTTCACAACGTTAAATACCTTTCCGAACGGCAGCTGGGCGTCCTGCGTCAATCATAACGAACAGTTGCTAAAACGGCGATTATATAATTTCAATTTCTACAGTTACGGAGAAAAAAGGCACTCAACTCAACGTAAAGATAAATCAAAACGAATAAATCGTCAGTGCTAAAACAAAACAATAACATTTCTCTCTCTAATGTCAATGTCATGTCACTTTCATTATTTTTTTTCATCACTCTTGGTGTTGCCCGTCGCAATATAAATGGGAATCGATATTCATTGGATCAATCGATTTTCATTCACTTAAGGTTTGTTGTCATTAATTGGAAGGTAAAGTAACTAAATATTCTAGAAGATATTCTTTTCTATGAGAAAAAGATTTTGTTTTGTAAATATCCTTAATATTTTCTTTTTAACCCTCCTTCATCCTTCCGAGTTGTGTATCAGGAATCGATTATTGTGAAATAATATTTTAAATATTGGCAACCCTGCAACCCCAAAAAGTACAGTTCTTTGGTAGAGGAAGTACTTTGTTACAAAAATTACTTTTAAATTAGCACTTTTTTCCCCGGCGAAGTTTTGACTTGTTTTTGTAGAAGGTATTGTGAAAATGAAATACAATTTTTTTCAGGTTAATTTCGTTCATGTACAAAACGAAACCATATTTGGGCATTCTCCTTTAATTCGGGGTTTACCCATGCTCACCTAGGTCTACCCAACTCTGGCTGGGTAATGTTAAAAATTTGTCTAATTAGTTAGTGAAATTAAACTTCAAGGGCATTTTAAACATCTACAACAACATTTAGTGAGCATAAACTTAATAATAACTTTAATAGTAAAAATTAATAGCGGTCCTTGTTATTAAAATTGAAATTATTTATTTGAACAAGATAAACCGCTGTGACATGATTCGAAATTCCTGATGTTGCAGATGTAAATGAGCGGCGGTTATCATTTACCATTCCGGTGAACCGTTAGTAATGAACCCTATTTCATTAAAAAAAAAGAAAATTACGCAACACCTAAGTTTACCCAGCCAGTAGTTGGGTAGACCTATAATGGGTAAACCACGAATTAAAATTTATTTTACTTTATATTCGGACTTTACCCAAGTAGCTTGGGTAATCCTAAGTAAACCCGGGTAAACCTAGGTTTACTCCAACTTCTAGCATTACCCGTAACATATATTTAAAAAAACCTATGAGGGGACAAGAAGAAGGGGACTGCCCCCAAAGTTAGCCCACCCTGACTTCATGTGGATAGGTATGCATTCAATATAGACTATGTTCAAATAGTGTAGCATCCCAAAAGTGAAAAAAAATTTCAAATCAGTCCAGTAATTTTGCAGCCTATTAAATGTAACCCAACAAACAAATCTATCCTATTTATATAATAATAATATTATAAAGAGGAAATTTTGTATTTTGATTTGTATTTTTGTATGTAATGAATAAACTCAAAAAGTACTGGACCACTTTTATTAGAAAGCTACATTATCACTGAGAAACATAATAGGCTACATTTAGTTTCCCGAAGCGAAGTGAGGGGGGGTCGTTAGTTTAAAATATTAAAAGAGTATAGATTTAAAAGGTTAAAAAAATTAACCAATTTTTAAAAGCAGTTTTAAAATGAACAAATACATATTA
The DNA here is from genome assembly GCA_031163375.1 of Conogethes punctiferalis. Taxonomy (NCBI): domain Eukaryota; kingdom Metazoa; phylum Arthropoda; class Insecta; order Lepidoptera; family Crambidae; genus Conogethes; species Conogethes punctiferalis. The sequence continues at coordinate 7,662,248 of CM062092.1, read as the reverse complement.
TCTCACCGAGATCCTCTCTCATTGGACTTCCTTCTGTCCTCATGGTGGTGGTCCTCATAGGTCAAATGCTCCTCTTGTCCCCTCTCATCGAGTATTTGCCCATCAGCCTGCTGCTTCTTATGCTCACTCTTAGACGATTTCTTGTGACTCTCCTCATGTAGCTTTTCCTTTTCTTTTTCCTCTTTTTCTTTTTTCTCCTGTTGTTGCTTCTCCAGAAGTGCTTTGAAGTGGGTCATGAAACTGCCATCGTTGGAGAATATGTTTGCAGAACCTTTGTCCTCCGATGATGTTGGACTGGAAATGAAATATAGGAGTAATTGTAAATCCTGAACCAAGGGTTGTGGGTTTTATTTCCACCGGGGACAAACATTCATTGAACATTTGTCTGTTCCATCTCTGGGTATTCGTAATTTAAGTATTATATTTCTGGTACCCTCATTGTCAGCAGTTACTTACTTGGGATCAGAGTACCTATGTCAAGTTGTCAGATATTTATTTATAATTTTTCTCATATCATTATGAAATGGGATATGATTAAAGTTAATTAGACAGCATTGGTTGAGTGGCCATTAAATTATATCAATTAATTGAAATTCTATATTGAAAGTCTATATTTGTATGTAACATTGTATAAATGTTTTATGTAGAAAATGTTAAAATGTAATAATTACGGCGAAGATTAATTATTTCATTAAGTTGATAAATAAAATTAAATAAAACAATTACTTAGTTAATTTCGCTTGGGCAGCAAGCGCAGCCGCCTGTTTCTGAGCTTCAGCTTTCGCTTGAATCTCCATCTTCTTTCTCTCGATAATCTGCTCTTGCTTCGACATTTGTGCCCATCTTGTACTAAGTGCAGACTTATTTTTATTATCTTTGAAATGAATCATGGTTACTTTTGCATAATTTTTCACGGATCAAAAGGAAACGAGAAGTTGAAGAATTATTTCGTTCACTCGTCGCACGCAAGCAAGCGGAACCAATGACGGAAAGATTTGAGTTAGGGTTTTTTATTTTTAAAAAATCCTGGCATGGATTGGGTCACTTAGACGCTCTTCTTGGCTATGGTCTAAGGCAACTTACCTATACACCCATAATTTGTGAATATCAAGCGGCATCTTTTCGCCAGGTTTTTCGAATATAATATTGAAAAGATTTAATACTGAATTTCTAATAGTTCATAGTTTCACAGAAAAATTCTACCCTCAAAAATTATCAATATTTTGAAGGTAGTGGCGCCGCCACTTTTCCGTCAAGATGGCGGGACCACAGCTCGGTTATTAAAACACATGTCGTAGTCATAATTAGCATACACCACATTTTAATACGATTTAATACGACTACGTTTGAATAATTATAAATTTTTAAAATTGTAATTTGAATAAATAAAAAGTATTTCAAATTTTTTTCAAATTTGTAAAAAGTTTTATTTCGTGGAAATCAATAACCTCCTTCTTTATTTATGTTATATTTTTATATTTTGTACATCAAACAAAATTTAACAAGCCTGAGCGCAAATATAAAACGCACTGGCGAGGGCGAGCATAAAATGGTGGTGATCCTCGTTAATTGCTACGCATAGTAATGCATGTTGTACAGGACAAGAATGATTTGGCATGTGGGTACCAGATTGATGTGGCCTTTTAGCAAACATCATCAGGGCGGCGTTCTGATTTGACCACGTGCCAAGTCATCATCCGATCGGTAGGTATAATTTTGATGAAATATTTAAAAGAAATTATAATTTCTAGCGTTTTAATTGGCTAGGGGGTGTGGCTTGGCCGGCAGTCGGTGATGAGTCACTATTTTCTTAACGCGAATGAACTATAGCTATCTAATTTATATCCATTATCTTGAATCACAAGATAATGAACATTTCTACATAAAGTTGTGTAATTTCTTAACTCAGTAATGTTATAAACAAAACATTGTTATCAGTTGGATTACATGTAAATAAAACAACGAATATCATTGCATATTATTCTTTTTATATTTTTTTCATCAGTTTAAATGGAAAATACAATTTCATTTATTTATAATGTTGTCATTTATTGTAAACAAATATATTATAAAAGATTTACATATTACTATCAAAACAAAATATTCACAAAATGGCAGACTAACTAAACAATTACTTAGCTGTTTCATCAAGCATGCTAACAATTGCATCGTTTTGAGCTAAAAGAAGGAGAAAGTTTGGCACTGATTCCATAATTCAAATGAAGATGGCGTAAATGCATATTGCAGCAACACTATCTGTCGTTTAAATGAGTAAGTTAGTCTGTTTGTCCAGATTTTGAATAGGTACCTTTTATAACGATACTCTTCACAACCTCTCTTCAGCTCATGTTTATTGCTTGATGTAATACTGACTATCTGTTTACTTCCTGTCGACCAAGCGGCTAGCGCCCGCGCCGACCTTGCAACACTTCGAAGGGCAACGCCAAAGAGAGCCTACACTTGACTATTGATTCTGTGGTAACTTGACAGTTAATAACTAATCTGCTGCCTCATTATAATTAATCGAAATTCATATTGACTTAATAAAAAAAAACAACAAACTCTGGCTCCTTTCGTAACAATACAAAATCCATTGGATGGATAAAATCAACTCAATTTTTACATTCAAACAAATCATCAATCAATTCAAATTAAAAAGTACCTCTTCTCATTTCTGCATCACCCTGCCTTAAAATCATTCTATACACTTAGACAGTTTGACAAACAAAAATAAAAAGCAATGGAAGAGGACGTGAGCAAAAGAAATCACAAAATATATAGAAAAATACGACATTGTGTAAGGTTGGTTCAACGGGCGTGCTCTTAGAATGTGCTGTCTCAGAACACTGCTGCCTGCTTACACAATACTCTGAGTAGCAAATAAAAGCTAGTTCCCTTCCACTGCTACATGAAAATGCCGAACAGAACAGTATACTTCATAAATTGTACCTATACTTTGTTTATATTCTAATTTTTTTTTACATTTTAATAATTTAAAAACAACCAGTACTTGGTCGAGAAATTTATATCCATTTTTTTTTGTGTATTTTATATTTTGATGAAATATTTAAAAGCTAATTAACGTGAGCCGATGTCAGTATTCATAGCTAGTCGTCGTTCGCTCGAACCGGCTGGCAAGTTCCGCATCTCGTCCGCCCGACCCGAGCTCGTATAAACGCATCTATACACATTAACACTACCGCATCGTCTATACATCTTGACTCATATAATGCACTGATATTTCGAGGGGCACAAGGAATATCGCAGCATTGTTACTTCGCGCCGGGGCGCCTAGCCGCCGCCGCGCCGTCGACTCGCAACGACATCTTAACCACCCATCTATAATTTATGTAACTCCTCCCTCTCATACGTTCTCATAGAAATAAAATTAAAACACTACGATTACATCCCTTAACGCGTCTACATGTCTAATTCGTACTCTATTTACAATGACATAATACATAATATTCAAATTGTTCGGCGAATCGACAGTCTTGGCGGAAGCGCGAAGCCGGGGCGGCGGCGGCCCACCTCTGATTACTGTACAGCAAATTTACAATAACATTTGATCAAAATACGCAAACTCAAAGATCTATATCTAAAAATTAAAATAAAAGTATGGATCATGTATGTAACGCCCGCCTTAAGCCGCTATAATATCAGCTATGTTAAGTAATATAACTTGTAAGTGCGCGGGGCAACATCGCCTCCGCTTCATATACATATAGTAATTAAATAAAATAGGCCGAATTCATTGTTTAGATTAAATTATGGGGTTAACACAACCTCACTGATAATATCTACTTAAGTAAATGTTGGCAAAGGTAACATATAATATAATAATAACAGCAGAGGCGACGTTGTCACGCGCGGAGAACGATACATATTTGGGAATTAGTACTCCTAAATATCACTAACTAGGATTTAAGAAAAAGAGACGTCACTAGATCCTAAATATCGTCTATTCTGTACAATGGACTATGATATTTTCATTGAGATATTTTTTCCTTTGTATAAACATGACAAAATACAAATATTTCTGTCCAAAGTTCCTAATAACTTATTCGGTAACAATCGAGCAACATTTGACATTTCATTACTCCCTTTGTGACAGTACATTAGATATTATTAATGTTAAATAATTACGTTAAAGGGATCTCTTAATGTTTAATAGTATGTATATTAAGTTTAAGTGGTCTGGTTGTAAATACCGGTCCGGAGCGTGCGCTCCTTCGCGTCTCGTCACGTCAACAACACTATGATATCATGGTCTCAAAACACAGATAAACATGCATAGACTTATTTCCCCTACGTATGGATATTCAAAGCCTGTAAAAATATAATCTTCTTTATACACTATTCGCGTAATAGGTGCATCGATGAACAGTGCAAAATCAACGGTTCAGACAAATGGAATGCATCATTCACAATATCCACTTCAATCATCATTAACAACTTCCCCGAAGATTAACAAAAGAAATTAGTATCTCTTGTGAAAAAAACAAATAATTCGTTTATAATAATCAGTAATATTCAAACGTTACTACATACATATTATAATAAAACAATTGATAGTGCTTATACTAGTGGTAACAATAACATTTTCAACCGTGTTCATAATTCAATTGATTTAGTTTTGTTAAGTGTTCTGTGATTGACAAAGTTGTGATATCCTATCTGTATAACATGTCGGCATAGTGTAGGGGTAAATTAGGTGTAAAAATTGTGCCAAATTTCCTATAAAAAGCAATGGAGTGTTGTACCGCTAAATGTGCACATAGCTACATTTTGTATGGTACAATTTATTCAATAGTGAAATAAAATATTAACTACAATGATGGAAAAATAAATAAAGAAATAAATTAAAATGCAAAGCGAACTTTAATTGTCTAATATCATGTCCACAATATTGAGCATTGTAAATCGAAATGAGTAAGAAGCGATATAATAAACGACAAAACCTCCCAACGAGCAACAAAAGGACACTTACGCTTGAATTGACCAAATAACTTGACATGTCTAATAAAACTTTCTAATGCTTCTGTATATACAAAAAACAATTGACAATTCTTAATAAAACAAAAAGAAAAATAGTATAGCCGTTTTGACACATTAATTGACAAAAATTAACCGAAACAACAGTATCCTTCAACAAGGTTTCGTAAACCTATCAAATTGTTCATATTATACTATTACTTTATTTATACATAATTATTATATATGCAATTTATTAACAACAAAGAAGTTATTTTACATTAAGTGAAAATAATTTTAAGACATCTAATCAATTTAAGGACATACGCAAACGCGATTGGATTACTGGACTTGCATAAATGACTTGCCTCATTTAAGAGATAAAAATCAGAGTTACTTAACGCTAAATCATCATTTTCAAATATAATGGACGTTACTTACAGGACAAATTATGCAAGACGGCTTTTCTCACACTAGGGCCAGGGTTCAAATCAATTTGATTTGGTGTTTTGATTGAACTTTAATGTATAAAAAGTAGGAAAGTGTTATGTACCAGTATGTATGTTTTCAAGTACTACACGTGTTGAAAGGGCACTGAACTTGCAAGTTATTTTTCCTGAAAAAGTTACATTCGACTATCTTGCTGTGTGTTCAAATTTGTTCACCCATTTGGATGAATTATCAGGCTGATTCTAAACATTCTATAAATGCATTTAGTAACATATCGATGCAAATGTAACTTTCTGACAACATCGTGTGTAGTACTATAGATACTGGGTCTCCTACTGGCCCAAATGTGAACTAAAATTACTACACTTTTATTGTGTCTGGAGGGTTTTCTGAAGAGGACCAGAATAATTCCTTATTTCTAGTGGATGTTTTTAACACTGGCCGGTTGTTGCTAACTTTCAAGACATTTATTTGGCAATTAAAATAAGTTTTGATATTTTTTGGCAAATTTTATAATCATATTACACAATAGGGCTCCGATGTGATATCCCGCACAGTACTAACCTACAACATTGTTCGCGATCTTTCCGAAAGAGTTCCTTTTGTGACACTGTAATCTTTAAAGCCTTTAACGTTATTTACAAGATGTTCGATGCTTCAATCACACGGCACAGCCCTTTTAATAATAAATAATTGTTTTGAAAGGAAAGAAGGAAATATTACACTACCCATAACAAAATTCAACAAGAACGAGATAAATCCTTTTTATAAGATACTACTATATACAACATGCAAGCTGGGCAAGACGAATAAAATGAGTTGTACGTCCAACATTCAAATATGGATGGATTGTTTAGAAGCGAAGGGACGATATCAGGCTAAATAGTTATAGATATAAATGCGTAATTGTAGTCAAGGCCAATGATCCCCTAAATTGACTTCTCAATTGTTGAAGTTCAAAATTGCTCCAGTTACAAACGTTGACCCTCAATTTCTTAAAACACGACGCAATAAGTGAAATAGTAAAAATAATTCAGCCATCAGTATAAGCAAAAATTCATTTGGACAACAATAACTTTAGACGGCAATACTTTTCCAATGGAATAAAATGTGGACGAACAAATATCTACTCTTGGACTATTTTTACTCGTAAATTTAAAATTTTTTATAGGTATACATAATAACTATTTACATTATAAAAAAAACAACCGGACTAATTTTAGTCTTTGATAAGGAGTACCGATAGTTTCGTAACAAACTACCGGGCATGCTCGCTATTGTCACACATTTGTATGACAATGACTGACAATATAAAAGCGGTGACCTTGTCCGCTTGGCTTTTTTCTGTTCAAATATCAATATGTTACAAACTACGCATTGCGTATCGAAGCAGACAAAAACCAAGTTCAGGCCGGAAGAAAGCGGTTATGATACATAAAATATACAATATACAGTCAATATTGAAAAAAATAAGAATATTTTCAATAAATATGGGCCCTCATATCCGTGTAGTTCGATGACCTATGCGTCATCTATAGTTAATTTCATATGGTTAAGGCATAGCTCTGCAAATGTAATGGAAGAACTTCTATAACTTAATGTATATTAAAAACAATTGATGATTTTACAGAACTATCTTACGTTAACCACGGTTCCCCGATGTACGCGTTGCCAAATTGGCAGGATGCCGACGTGTGGTCACCTAGTCAGATCTAGCGTATCATTGAATTCAAGTTCACGGGTAACTCGTCAAGAGGCCACGATGACTCAAATTCGCGACACGTAAGATGTTAATAATAAAACTTAGAATGGACATAAATATCTAGCGTACCCTATAAATAAAGCATACATAGGAAAAGGAAGTAGTGGGTTCAGTCGCGTCGATATTCATTTAAAACTGTCGTACATTCTACCAATGTGACACGCCATAATCGGTGTACTTTTCGGGGTAAAGTATACACTAATATGACAAAAGACTACCACATAAAGTGGTCAACAAAACAATAATCCTAATCCTTGTAAATATAATTGCATTACAGTCAGCGCGGCATTGACAAGACTGTCCACTGTTCAGAATACAAAGACCTACGAATCGTCACTATAATACCTGTCACTATTCGGGAGATACTGAGACATATAAAAATAGAATCTATGTA